>JANUWF010003385.1:3798550-4398550 GCA_026120185.1 Voacanga thouarsii
AACACGGGTATGACTGGCATAACATCTACGATTGGGTTCAAAAAAGCATAGGCCTCGGGTAATTTTCCGAAGAAAAAACTAAAGGCAGAATTAAGACAGATACAGATCAAGCTAAAGATATTAAGCATAACAGACATTTTGTTCTTGGAGATAATTTCATTTTGATTGAGTTATTGATATAAAGAAAAGGGGGAAAATTCAAATTGAAAATTTGAAAAAAAAAATTAAAGTAGACAAAAAATCCTTCTTTTCTTTTGAACCCACCCAATCAAAAATCCTCCAATTCTCAAAAGAGAATAGAAGAAATCATACTTTCATACAATATCTTAATTGAATTCTATCTAATGATCAATAAATTCAGTTTAATTCTATATCGACACGTATTAAAATCCTAGTAACAATCTAAATATCTTAAATGTCTATAGAATAGATTAGATTGGGGTTGACAAACAATGAATACCAATATTATTCTTTAGTAGTGTCGAATAGAAATCTAAATGGGGCGTGGCCAAGTGGTAAGGCAACGGGTTTTGGTCCCGCCATTCGGAGGTTCGAATCCTTCCGTCCCAGAGCATATTCATTATCTTAGAATAGAATAAAGATTTTGTTGAACGAGGTTCTGTTTAAAGTCTAATGTTAGATGCAATATGTTTCTTACTTCTAATTTTTATCTTTTTTGTATGAATCATATCTTTTTTACACAAACTGAATTGAATCGAGTTCAAATGACACGCAGATGTAATTGACTCTATTTCTGATCCAGGTAAAATGGGAACATGGATTCCAAGAGTTTGAATTCAAAAATAAAAAAAAAAAGTCAGGTGGTCCTTTCATCATATGCTCAACCCCGTCTTGTTTCGGGAAGTTAATTATTTAGAAAAATATTCCGTCCCGTATTGATTTTCTCTATTATCAATATTTGAATTTTCAAGGATCCTATATCTATTATTCCCTATTCCGTAAACTAATTATTTATGAATTTTTCTATAGATTTCTGAATTCTAACTATTTTGGTACTAATGAAATTCATTCAAACTCAATAGGATTAATTCTCTTAAGGAATTAGACTAAAATAAAAAATAGGAGCAACTTAATCTGGACTTGTTTGGGTTTATACCCAGCCAGTCCGCATCCCAGATCAGAATTCCCATTTAGATTTCTGCTATGACCCATTTTCCCGCATTATTCCCGGGGAAGACGAATACATTAACCGAAGGTATTAAGGTATTAAAATTTTCGTGTCTGCCGGAATTGCATTAACAAAAATTATATGTAATTATATATCTACCCAATGTATTTTCTTTGAATCTCATTTTTTAAGTATTTTGTGTTTGGCCTTAATGAATAATTGTAAGTTTATGTAACACTTAAGGGGGGGGGGGGGAGTGCTTTATTTCTTTTATTATCTTTTATTTATGGCAAGATTAGATTAACAGAATCTTATAGAATACCACAACTTAAACAAAATATGTATAAATATAAAATGAGTAAATGTTTAGCGTAGATGTATCCCTCTATTCGATTTTTTGTGAAAAAGGCCTTCAATTTGAAAATTTTAAATTGAAATATTTAATCTATTAATCTATTACTATTAATAAATAATCTATGATTAAATTCTTTTTAATTATATTAATTTTAATTATATTATATTAATTAAGAGGACTTGTTAAAACTTCTTCAGAAAACTCTTTACCCATCTATAGCTATATATAGAATCTATATTCTATATTATAGAGGAAAGGGTATAGATTACGATGTCTACGAACCGATAACTATTCATGATTCCATAATTGAATCAATTCCATACTGGTTCCAAACAAATTAGAGGAATGTTATGGTAAAACTTCGTTTGAAACGATGTGGTAGAAAGCAACGTGCGACTTGAAGGACATGATCCATTGTGGACTCTTTCTTATATCCACCATTTTCGATTTCTATAGGAATGAAGATGCTCTTGGCTCGACATCAGTTGGTAATCGAAAGAGTCCGCGATGGAGCTCGAGTAAAAAGTATTAATTCATTTCTCAGGACAAGAATCTAGGGTTAATGCAAATCAATAAATTGGAACAACTTCGTGAATATATCTTCGATGTAGGGATCCCATTCGAGCGAGTTTCCAATTCAAAAGGAAATTTGTTGAAATTAATCAAGCTCTTTCGATCCAAAGTGTAACACGCGGGAATCAATCGTCCGTAGGATTCTTTGATAGAAGGAAATCACAAAAGGGGGTATGTTGCTGCCATTTTGAAAGGATTAAGAAGCACCGAAGTAATGCCTAAACCCAATGATTTAAAACAAAGATAAAGGATCCTAGAACAAGGAAACACCGTTTTAATCGTCTCACCAACTGGTGGGCTAGACTTAAGAATCTAAATAGATATTTTAATATGAATGGTTTCTTTTTCATTTTCAGGAATGGAGAAGAAAAAAAAGACTTAAATCATAGTCTAATTGATTTGATGATTTTATGGAACCCTTTGCCATTTATGTCATTTATTAGAATTCCGTACTATAGATAAAACTTCAAATCCAATCCTTTTTTCTCGAGCCGTACGAGGAGAAAACTTCCTACATGTTTCTAGGGGGTGTGTATTGTTCATCTACACCTATCTCAATGAGTCGTCTATTGAATCGTTGCAATTGATGTTCAATCCCGAAGAGAAGGAAAAGATCTTCAGAAAGTAGGTTTTTATGATCCGATAAAAAATCAAACCTATTTAAATATTCCTGCTATTTTATATTTCCTTGAAAGGGGTACTCAACCTACAGGAACTGTTTAGGATATTTTAAAAAGGGTGGGTGTTTTTAAGAAACTTCTTCCTAATCAAACTAAATTCAATTAAGGAAATACAAAAAAGGAGGGGGGTAGTAATTTGTATTTAACTTTGGATAACCTTTCTCTACTTTTTTTATTTACCCCTTCCTCCCCCTTTTGCTCTATTCGTATCTATTTTTCATTGGTTCCATAGACTCCTGTGTTCTATAAGGACAAAAATTTTCTTTTCTTGATCCTAAAAAATTGGAGCATTCCTGCCAATTTGATGGTTTTTATTTTATTTTAAATTTAATTAAGAAAAAAGATGCAAAATTCAATTGATTTTTTTTATTTTTTCTATTCTATTCTTTTCGTAACATTTATATTGACAACAGCGTATCGAACAAATATAATCCATCATGGTAGGGAAATTCTTAGGTGCACCCGGTGCACGACCCCACCTGCGCACCGGGTGGGCCCAAAAGTCCCCAAAATCTAACCCTTGTCTTATTAGAATATTTTATTTCAAAAATTAATTTTTTGTTGTAAAATTAGGGAAGGTTCTACAAATTCTATTAGTGGATATGAATGTCCACCATTAAGAGTTAGTGGAGACACCACTAAAACATATTAGTGAAAAATAATGCATTCCACTAATAGAACTCTATAAATAGAGCTCTTCTCCAAGCTTGAGATATATACCATTTTGTGAGAGAATTATTAAAGAAAATTGTGAGAGAAAAGAAAGAGAGAAGTTTCTTGTGCAAATAATAATTAGAGATCTATTGTGTGTAGATTTTATTCTAATACTGCCAAAATTTCATAACACGTTATCAGCACGAGTCTCTACCGTTACAAAAGCCAGAAGACTAAAGTACGAGTCTTTACCGTTACAAAAGCCAGAAGACTAAAGATACGCATTTATTGATCCATATAGCTAACCCTATTAAACTCGAATTTGTAACCCTTGATATTTCAGAAAAAGTTATATGTTATGGATTCTCAATGCAGAAATGCATCTAAATGTTGAAGGCCTTAGTGAAACTATTACAGAAAAAAATAGTGCATCTGCAGATCAAAAGGCCAAAGCTTTGATTTTTATCCGTTGTCATCTCGACGAAAATTTTAAAATGAAATATCTTACTGAAAAATATCCATGTGTCTTGTGGGTAAATTTAAAAGAAAATTTTGACCACTTGAAGATGGTCATACTACTAACTGCATTGTATGAATGGTTGCACTTGAAGTTGCAAGATTTTAAGACCGAATGAATATAGCTCCATCATGTATAAAATTACATCTCAGTTAAAATTATGCAGAGAAAAAGTCATTGATGAAGATATCAAGGAAAACAACTGCTCATCATGTTGAGAGGGAAAACAATGGTAATGGGATTACATATTTGCTGCCACAAAAAGTAGTGAACAAACAATAATCATAGGTCCATAAAATGCTTTGTCATTGGGAAGATCAAGGGAAGCATTTCCAGAACACTAAAGAAGTATGGTATGGAAAAGTACTTTATGATATATCAGGCCCATAGGTAGAGAAAACAGCATATGCAGTCACCTTTTCATTCTGTTAAGTATATTAAAACCAAAAAACAATTATAAAACAATGTAGTTACATCATAGTGTTCATAAGTTAGGCTTTATTTGGTTCCCACCGTATGAGGAGAGGGCAGAGCAGGGCGAGTGAGAGGGGAATAAATATATCAGCTGGGAATTTTTAGAAAGTAAAGGAGAGAATGAATAGAATTATTAAGTTATATTAATTTTCATTTTTATTTAATTTTTAAAAATAAATTTAAATATTTTATTTAATTTTTTTTATCACTTTTCCTTCCACAATAACCCTTCTAATTTGGGAAGATGAAATAATGTTGTAGAGAGAAAATAATATTCATCGTAATTTATTACACTGCATATTACATTTCTAAATTAAATAATATAAATATTACTTATTATTTTTTGTTTACATTTATTTTTTCATCTTTTTCTTTGATGTCTCATACCAGCCAAATATAATAAAAAAAATTTATTTCTGGTTGTACATTCTCCTTGTTACCTTGTACAATTGCTAAATATAAATAGAGTCCACATTAGGGCTGCAAACGAATTGAGCTTCACGCAAGCAGCTCGCGAACTTCTCAATCCAAGCTTGGCTCGAACTCGACATTGATCGAGCACGGGCCGAGTTCGAATTGAGCCTTGAATTGAACGAGTCGAGCTTGAGCTTATTAGAGTTTGACTCGAAACTCGTTTAAAATTTAGATCGAATGCTCGATTCGTGAACTCAAATTCGAGTTCGAATAAATAAAGGCATAAATAATATTAATATATATATATATATATATATATATACATATATATATATATATTAATATCTCGTGTTATAATATATGGAAGCATATTTATAAATTTTATTACACAACTATATTCTATATCTATATAAATATGTGTTTTATTATAATTTTACCAAAAAGTAATTATACAACTGATAATAAAAATTATTGTACCTTACAATCTTTTTTGGCTATATATATATATCTTGTTATAATATATAAAAGCATATTTATAAATTTTATTACTCAAATATATTCTATATCTATATAAATATGAATTTTATTATAATTTTATCCAAAATAAATTATATAATTGATAATACAAATTATTGTACCTTACAATTTTTTTTGGGCTATATATGTATATGTGTGTGTGTGTGTATCGTGTTATAATATATGAAAGCATATTATAAATTTTATTACTCAAATATATTCTTTATCTATATAAATATTATTTTATTATAATTTTACTAAAAAATAATTATATAATGGATAATAAAAATTACTATACCATACAATCTTTTTTTTTTTTAGGGGGGGGTAAAATACCTTGAAATATCTTGCTAATTTATATTACTAATATCATATTATTGTAACTCTAGAATACAAAAAGTCAATCATTATTCATATGAAATTTTAGAATATTATAGAAAAGAAAAGATTGAATGGCAGGGATATTTTTTGTCTTTTTGGATTATATCTTGATGGTTGGCTGCGGAATAGTTCAATTTAGACGAAGAAGAAGACATTGATCATCTATGTTTTTTTAAATTAATATGATCATCTCTTTCATCTATTTTGGATTTGTATTATAATATTTTATAAAATTGAAGTTGAAAGGATTAAAAATTCAATTGTGTTAAGCTTTTAGTAACTGTTAAAGGGCTAACTTTAACTAAAAAAATCAAATTTAATTTATAATTCGAACTCAAGTTCGAGCTCGAGTTTGGCTCAAGAAATCTTGAATAGTATTTGAGCATACTTGAGCCGAGTTCGAGTAATCTTAAAAGTAAATCAAGCCGAACTTGAGCATAAAATTTTTTGTTCGAACGAGCTCGAACCAAGTTTGAGCCTTTACAAATTTCATATTAACTCGATTTCGATAAGTCATAACTCGACTCAACTCGACTTGTTTGCAACCCTAGTCCACACTTTCCACTTGCTTTCCTAGAAACAGGACAAGTATTCAGCTAGTTTCTTATGGGCATCCCCTCCCGCCCAAAAAAAGAAAAAAAAACTAATTTAATATTAGTCTTGACGGTAGTTTCAAAACTAAACTATTGGTTATTGGTTCTTTAGAGAAAATTTTAACTAACCTCCTAGAGGCAGCTACAAATTTGATTTTAGTACCAATAGTATAGTTTTGGTTACGGTCACAACTAGAATTTCCATTTTATTGTGATTTAAATAATTTTTTGATTCTTTAAAAATTGATATTCTAAAACAAAAAGGCTCGTATATAATTTTAATTATTTACTTGTTCATTTAAAAGGAAAAAACAATCATGGTGTTATGAAAATATTATGTGGCTGTTCATTTTCTTCATTCTATCCATTTATTTTGAAGATAATGTGACTATTCGTTTTTCTAAAGTTATTAATTGATGAGATAAAGTTGCATTTATTAAATTCATTTCTTATCATTTCAGATGATGTATCGAAATCTCTATAAATAGGGGGTCATATGTAAACAAATGAATAATCAATGAAATCGTATCTAAGTGATTCTCTCTTTTCTCTCCTCTTCTAGTATCTTTACTTTACAGTTTTATATTTACTGATTCTATTTTGAATCAAATTCACAACACGTTATCAACACGAGACTCTACCGAAGTTGTTTTACTGAAGGTTATAATCACGGTGACACTATTGAAGTTGTTCTATTGAAGGTGATAACCAAACCAACACCATCGAAGTTCTCTCTCAATCTATGCAATCAAGAAGTCTGTTTTTTTTTTTTTTTTAAGTTTTCTAGAACAAAAGAGGAAGGTAGGTACTTTTTCTATTTGATTTTGTATTCACATGGCAAATCTCACCAAACTTGAGTTTGCAGCCCTTGATATTACTAGGAGAAACTATTAGCTCTTTGACCTTTAGGCACAACTGGAAGGATTTGATGGAAATCTCCTCCTAATAGCACTATTTTGCCTCCAATTGGCTTGTTTTCATTGTAACTTGCAGCCCTTCTTTGTGTATGTCTTTGATTGTTTTATCAACAGTCTCGAAAACATATTTTGAATTCATAGGAGCTTTATCCCAAATTATCAACACAACTCTTCTTATTATTCCTGCAAGTTGAGTATTTGTTTTTATTAAATATGTAGAATCTTCTGAGGTCACTCGTCACTACTAAAAACTGGCCTATCAGCCATGACAAATTCCATGGTTGATTGGATAAAATCCGTGGTTGATTGAACTCAGCCATGGAACAACCACATAAATTTTTTCGTGGCTAAAGTCAGCGTAGCTGATTAATCAGCCACGGAAAATATTTCTTAGCTGATCACCCAAAGAAATACCATTAAAATATTTCCGTGGATGATCAGCCACGGAATATTTCATGGCTGATAAATTAAATTCCATAGCTGATTAATTTAAAATAATTAAAAATTATTTAATTTAAAAATAAGGAATCAACCACGGAATACCATTCCGTGGGTGATTAGCCACATAAATTTTTGTATTTGATAATAAAATTCTGTGGCGATTTAATAAATAATAATAATATTTTATTTAATTTAAAAAGGTGATCAGCCACGGAAATAGTTGTCATGGGTGATCGGCCATAGAAATTTTCATAGCTGAATATATAATTTCGTGACTGATTTAATTTCATATAATGAAAATTACTTTAATTGAACAATAATTCAGCCACGGAAAGTTGATTAGCTACGGAACATTTTTGTGGCTGATTCAATCAATCACGAAATACACATATCAACCACGGAATTTTCGTAGTTGTTCCCTATCTGACTTTTCAACCTATTTACAGGATATACACATATCAAGGCATTACCAAAATTCATGTAGGATTTACACCCAACATATCAACAATCAAACTCCTGTAACCAAACACCCATCATTACAGTAACCAAACTCTTGTAACCAAACAGCCAACATATCAACAAACACCCAGGCCACAAGTACAAAATAGAATAAATTAACAAACAAAATAAAGTCTAATAATATCCAACTCCCACAAGTAAAAAAGGCATCACAAAATGGTCTCCACCACAGAATAGTAATAAGTATGTTGTGATAGTCAATAAAAACTAATCTATTACATAGATAAGTTTTCCAAAGCTACAATCATGCATCATCACAAGTCCTCTCATTGTTTGTGGTTGCTCTAGATGAGCATGATTCTAAGTGCACCCGCATCGTGGCCATCATCTCATCCATCTGACGAAGGGTCTCGAGTATGAGTTGCTCCTGACGTGGCATTTCCTCAGTATGATTTGCTTACATCTCTTGCATTTTCCGACCGTAATCCTTATGTAGCTCATGAAGGACTCTGTGATCAACATAGCTAGTCCTCGTAGATATGCTACATCCAGACCTTGAACTCAGGATAGGTAGATGAACTGAACCAAGACCGGAGACACGTCATTTCCTTACACCCCAAGCTGTTGTAAGCATAATGCTATCATAATCAACCATTGGAGACTCAGTAGCAGTATCAGGTTCAACAGATGTCGAGGCTGTAGAGGAGACTTGTGTCTCTACCTCCTCAACTATCCTAGTAGCTCGTTCCTAAAAATTGAGTCAAAATTTTAGAAGAAATCAATAGTAATTCAATGAAAAATATTAAGTCAAATATACTATAATAATAACTTACATGAAAATTTCGATGATATGGCATAATGAATTCTGTCCACCCTTCAACTTTATGTTGATGTAACTCTTTGTCAAGCTTAAGAGTATTCGGTAGAATACCACCATTCTTTGCTGCCTGCAATAAATTTGTATGGTATTAATTTCTTTATAATTTAACTTAGTAAGTATTCATATACCTAAAATTTATTCGATACTTACAATGCGATATGCATGTGCGAGATGTGGAATGGGCTTGCCCGTGTGCATGCATAAGGCATTCTCTCTCTAGTTTCGGCAATTACGAAATTCTGTTTTGATTGTGTCAGTGTCTCTGGTCTCTGCCAATATGCTATCATAGCATCAAACACATCCTCAAGAATCCATGGAAGTTTAACTCTATCTTTCAACCATGCCTTTTTCGCTGAAGCAATAATCCCTTGGAATAGCTCCCCTGCCATGGAGTTCCAAGCTTTTCGGATCATTTCACAATCCTCTACCCTCCATCTATATCGTTTCTATAATAAAAAGAAATAATGTAAGATACTTTAACTTGAAACTTTATAGAAGATCAACAAGATCATATAACATTTAATTGTTAAACACTCACCTCGAATTTTTGAAACCAAGTATTCTTCGTGTCAAAATCTACATGCAACCACCTTTTGTGCGGGGCATCAAATTTCAGCTTTATGCAGTCTGAGATGCAGTTATGAATTTTATACTGAATCTCTATGGTTCCAAACCTGGCACAAAGACATTGATCAAAACTTCGAGTTATTCAACAAAAAGTATTGAAAATATAGTTTGAATTATGAGTAAAACTTTATATTCTTTGTAAACATATATTGTATACTTAGATATTATCACTCCCCAGAAGAATGTGTATCATGGGTCGCTGCGACGAAGAAGAAATAGAGTAAGGGACAACAGAAGTAGTAGCATTATCACCAGTAGTAATGTTCTCATCTGATGAAGGATTCTGTGGAATCTGTGACGCTAGAACATTGGAGGTAGATGGGGCGGGGTGCTCAGAATGAAAATATGAACTACTCCAAGTCATATCTGTAAAGCAAATGATTTGTTAGTTTGCAAATTAAAAAATAATTTGCAATAATATATGTAAGAAAAGTAAAAGATATGAATATGTAAAAAGAATATTTTACTCAATTTCAATCGATTCATCGGCATCATCTCCCTTATTTTCAGACTCATATTCAATCTCTTCATCGGTAGTTTCATCATTACCATCACTCCCAATGACATCCTCTTCTCCTGTAGCATTCTAATTACTTAGAAGATCAAGTTGATCATCTTGAATTTGTAATGGTGTGCTAATAGAATGGTCATTTTGATAAGCGCATTCAACTTGTGGAACATAAAAAATCTCTCTCGCTTTAACGTGAAAAATAGCCCACCAGTCACGCATATCACGTCTTGTACTTGAATATGGAGCGTAGTATACCTAAATTTCTTGATGGGCTAGCACAAATCGTTTGTATTTTGGCCACCTTTTTCTATGATTGATTTCCACCAAACTGTATCTTGGATGAACTTTCATATTGTCACGAGATCATGGATCAAACCATTCACACTTAAACAATACAGTGTTCTTCTCCAGCAAGCCAGGATATTACGTACGGAGTATTTCTTGTGTCAATCCATAATAATCTCCTTTAGTTGTTGATTGAGCATAAGTCGTGCCTCGAATGCATACCCCATAATTCATTGTTGATATTCCTTCTCCATAGCTCATGGTATGAAAATAATATCTATTAATATAGTAAATGGAGTATGCTTCAATTGCCATTAAAAAGCCTCTTGAGAGGTCCTTTAAAAGCTGATTGTCAATATTATTCTCAGTACCTAAAACCTAGTCAAATAATTTAATATTAGTATTATAAAAAGTAGAGACGTGGTAATTTGCACAAACATGACATTACATACATGGCTACGGAACTAGCTAACAAAGTGGGTCTCGATCTCCTTATCAATGTCACAATGTCCGATTTGTGGATGATGGATGTGCAATTGACCAATAAACATACTGAAATGATAGCATAAAAATAACTTAGTATATATTATTAGCGCACTGAAGAGTTAATCTCTAGCAAATTAGAGAAATCATCTGTAAAATCAGATTTTAATGAACTTGATAAACGGTTCCACCTCTGAATAGTTTAGCAACATATAAAGATGGGCAGCTTTGTATTCCTTATCAATAAGCCACCGCATATAAAATCTACATGATGATCGCCCTGGTAAACTAAAAATTGATAAATTGTTTATAGAATGGTTGATGTCACCACCATCGTCATGTCGACTTGAGCGCCTACCTCTTGTTACCACATGTGGCTGAAAATAGTATGTTGTAAAGTTAGAAACCTCTTCAACCAAGTAAGTAATGACTATAGATGCTTCAACTCTCGCCTTATTTCTAATCTTCTTTTTCAAATGATAGAGGTATCTACATATGGTAAAAACAATTTAAGCATTGACTATAATACGAAGAGATAGAATTGGAAAATGAACTTTCTAGACATTGCAGTGCTTTATGAACTACATTTCAAAAGGAAACATCCAGCGGTATTGAATTGGATCGCACACATGAGCTTCATATGGTAAATGAACTGGAAGATGCTCCATTGGGTTGAAGAATGCAGGTGGAAATATTCTCTCCAACTTACATAGTATAACAGAAATATTTTCCTCCAACTCTCTCATTTTACCCACAGTCAACTTAGTGGCACATAAGTCATTAAAAAACATGCTAAACTCAGTTAAGGCATTCCAAATCGACTCTGGCAGCATTTGTCTAAAAGCAGCGGGCAACAAACGCAATAGGAAAACATGGCAATTATGACTCTTGGTGTTTATCAACTTAGACTCCCGGATATCAGCACATCTAGATAGGTTCGATGGCCATCAGGAAATTTTAGATCCTTAATCCACTCAAACAAAATGCTTTGTTCTTATTTGGAAAGACAATAAGTTGCCTTTGATCTAATGCTCTTTCCAGGGTCCAATGCCAATTTTTTTCTTTTTCACAATTCTCTGATATCATAACGAGCATTTAGGGCATTTTTTGTTTTACCTTTTACATCCATTACTGTGTTGAAAACATTGTCAAAATAATTTTTAACTATGTGCATGACATCTAAGTTGTGTCAGACAAGCAATGAAAACTAATATAGGAGTTCCCAAAATATGCTTTGTTTTGTCCAATTGTGACTATTGAGATACCCTTTGGGAGTACTTTCACCGCCGGTATCAGTAACCTTGGGAATATTCTGAAATCGTTGTCAAATTTCTTCACCCGTGAGCCTAGGTGGTGGCGGATCATTTTCGACACGATTTCTCAAAAAGTTGGTCTTGTTTCTTTTATACGGGTGATCTCGTGGGAGAAATTGGCGGTGAACATCAAAGAAACATGTTTTTCTTCCATGTCGAAGTTGAAATGCCTTACTCTTTTCTATACAAATTGGGCACGCCATGTGCCCGGAGTTGTCTACCAGGATAGCATCCCATATGCAGGAAAGTCTCCTATTATCCACATAAGCGTAGCCCGCATATTAAAATTACGCTTTCTAGAAATATCATACGTTTGAATACCCACACGCTAAAGTGATTTAAGCTCCTCAATAAGTGGTTGGAGGTACACATCAATCATCTTCCTAGGATCTCTTGGTCCCGGGATTACCGCTACTAGAACATATAAGGTGTCTTCATGCACATCTCAGGTGGCAAATTATAAAGGGTGATAATGACAGGCCAACAAGAATATAACTTGCCAAACATACCAAAAAGTGAAAACCCATCTAAACATACTACCAATCTTACATTGTGTGGCTCATGTGTGAAGTCTGAATGTTTTATGTCGAAATCCTTCCATAGTTCGCCATCTGATGGGTGATTCATTTCATCGCCCTATTGCATATGGTCTTTGTACCATGTCATATGCTCGGCTGTTTCTTTTGACGCATAAAGCCTCTGAAACCTTGGAGTAATGGGTAGGTAATGCATCTTCTGATATAGAATGGGTTTGGATTTTTCCAAAATTCTTAGCATGTATCGGGGATGATTGTAGAATTTGCAATTCATTAACTCCTCATCATCTTTCCAAAAGAGTATACATCCATTGACACATACATGAATCTTCTCAATTGGCAACCAAGAGCTTTCACAAACTTCTTAGTCTTGTAGAAATCATCTAGCACTTTGTTCCCATCATTTGGTAGAATTTCATTAATAAGACCGGCCCAATTGTCGAAATGAATATCTGGCGTATTCTGCTCTGACTTCAAATGCAACATCTGTGACACAATTGACAATTTTGAATGTCATACACAACCTTGAAATAGTGGCTCGTCTGTCTCATGCAATAGATCATAGAATTGTTACATTGGGATTCGGTGCTTCCTCTTCGATATTAGATGAACCCGCGGCCCAATTATCATTAAAGGAATGACCCGCAGCATCATGTACCATTTCTCGATACCTATTCGTGATTTCATGATGGTTTGATACTACATGAGGCAGTTCTTCTTCATGGGTTTGATACTCTTCTCTGTGGGACATCTAGATAAAATAATTCAATATAAAACCTTTGTCTAGAAGGTGAACATGACAGGTTTCACGACTTTGGAATTTCAGAAGCTTGCACCTAGAACATGGACACCTTGTCATTGCACTGCGAATGAATTGTGGTTGCGCACATGCAGCCCGAATGAACTCGTCGAGTCCTTGTGTAAACTCCTTTGTTATGCCTCGACGACCCGAGAGGAGTCGATTATACATCCAACTTCTATCTCAATTCATTTTAACTAACTATATGCCACCTATTCAATTATGATTTATAAATTTTGTAGCCATAAGTTTAGTAGTTTAACAGGAAACCTTAAACTAGCTTTCAAACATGACAATAATTTTAAGATACTCAGAAATATTGTAACTAATTTCCAAAATATTCATGCATAAACACACAAATAAACACACTAAACTGGGCTTTACCCTTTTTACATAAATGGGCTTTACCCATTTCACACCAAATATTCATACATAAACACACAAACTAAAATGCAATGATAAGAATATACAAAGTAGGAAGAAAAAGAAATATGTATAATAGTGATCAAAATATTAAGCATAGTTAATATATTGTGAACATTTCAAAAAAACTAAATGAGCTTTACCCCTTTCACATAAATGGATACCATATCACATAAAACATTATTTGAACGTAATCTACTCCTGTCTACATATTATATTATATATTATAATGTCTTGTAAATTCATATTTTTGAAAAGTTAGAGGAGATGGAGATTAGTAAATATTAAATTCAAGATCTTTTAATTATATTTATAAAAAAAGTTATATTAATTTTATGACTGAATATGATATTCAATTTAGAACACTCAATGTGAGTACTAATTTTATGATGAATTAGTAAAATATTGGACTAATTACAAATTATTTATTTGTAAAATATTGAACTAATTACAACATTTTTTCACAATAAAAAATGAACTAATTACAAATTAATTTTATCTGTAAGATATTGATAGTTTTATTATTCATTTCAAATAGATTTTAATGTTGATGTTTGAGTATATAAGTTCTTTATATAATCTAAAATTATATTTATATTTCAAAAAATAATTTAATGTCAATCCAAGAACACTTAATTGTTTATATATGTATGGACTTTTGCTTCTATCTCCCTCTTAAAGTCGCCTCCCCTCCCGGCCAGCCTTTTTTTTTTTTTCTTTCTTTTGGGTATAATTAATCTTTTCCTTTGAAATGAAATCTAGAAAGAAAAAAGGAATGTATCTAAGGGGTGTTTTACTGTGGGATATATATATATATATATATATATATATATATATATATATATATAGAGAGAGAGAGAGAGTGAGAGGCACCAATACCTCAAAGTATATGAGGTCTCATTTAATGTGCAGACCATTACTTTCGTAGCTCCGTAGATATTTTTTCCATTTATTTATTTATTTTATTTGTAGCTTAAAAACCAATCAGATTGCAATAATACTAAGTATTGTACTAAAACTTATTCATTCAAAGTGATTATACTTATACCTAATTCTATTGGATGGATTCAAACTAGTTTAAAGCAGTCAAAGACACAATTCAACAAACTAAATGGGCTTTACCCCTTTTCTACAAGTTTCATTAATCTGCCTAACATGACCTTGCTAAAAGATAAACTTAGCCTTCATCATAAAATTAGTGCTCATATTGAGTGTTCTAAAATGAATATGCCAACAAATCAACACATTTTTTACACTCTATTCTCCTATAAACTATTCTAAAATTAGTGCTCATCATAAACTATTCTCCAATTTTTTGCACTCTTTCCCGTTCAGACAATATGCTAAACAATCAATACAATACATTATTTCTCTCAAATTCCTCAGACACATTGCACCATTACTTCTACGTGCATAATGGCAATCACTTGCCAATAGAAATAGAATAAAATATATTCAACTTCAAGGAAACATCAGATCTTGGTTCATAGAAGCAAACCTGGACCGCACACATGATTGAAGAGAACGCAAATGTACCCTTCAAAAAGATAATGGAATCAGAGCTTCTTTCTACCAAAATGCGGGTTTAAAGAATGAAGAAAAAAAGTCAGTGAAGTGTATCCAAATTACACCATTTGAACACACATTACACATATTGCTGACTCACTAAAACAGTATAACACAAATAAAGCAGCACCCAAATGTTAATTCAAATTAGAAAAATAGAAACCTTCAAGCCAAGCAGAAGAAGTCTACGGCGAGAGCAGACTCCCTTGGCAAGTTACCTCAGCGGCGGTAAACAGCAAGGATGATGGCGAGGGCAAGGGCGAGGGCGACGGAGGTGTGGGAGCAAACCAAGGGAAATGGGTGTGGCAGATAGAATAAGAAAAGCTAATGGAATTGAGGGAAATGGGTTGCAAGAAATGGAATCGAGGTCTGGTATAATTTGTATCATCTGCAAGGGAATTTTCCGTGGTTATTTTGTAGCTATATAGCCACGATCAACCACACCATAATTCAAAATTTTTTCAAAAATATGTTGTGGCTGATTTACAACTAATTTGCTAGGATTTTTTACAAAAATTTTTGAATTTGTAAAAAATATTCCATTGCTGATTCGTAGCAAATCAGGTGTGAATCAATAACGAATAAATTTCCATGGCCGATTAGCAACGTATCGGCATATTTGATTATATAATTACATTTACAAATATATATATATATATATATGTGTGTGTGTGTGTGTGTGTGTGTGTGTGTGTGTGTGTGGCTGATTCATAGCAAATCAACCACGAATTATCCACAAATAATTTTCATAAAATTTTTAAATATTTTCATGGCTGATCTGTAGGTGATCATATATGGATCAGCTATGAATTTATTCTTGACAACATTAATCGGATTCTCCCACATATCAACCACGAAATATAATCTGTTGCTGATTCGTGGGTGTTGTGTGGGTAATCAGCTATGCATGAATTTCATGGCTGATATGCCAGTTTCCAATAGTGCGTGGAATTTTGAATCTGCTATGTGCAGTCCTGCCACCTGGAAGTAGTAATGATGCAATCCATGTTGAATATTGTAAATAAGGACATTGAATTAAATTGATGAATTTGTTTTTCATATGTCGCAAAATATGTTTGTTTTAGAACATTGTATGATTCATGTATTCCAAAGCTATTGCTTTGTTTCAATGGGTTTATGTTTTATTGTTTTATTTTATAAGAGATGCACTTTTATAAGAAGCATAGTTTTTTTTTGAACATTTTATTAATCATTCTATATTGTAGTATTCGAATATTAATTTCATAAGCAGAGGAGATTTTTCTATGACAATGACTACTAAATTATTTGGAAACATATGTATTAGAAAAGTGTTACCTGAAGATGCTACTGCCAGGACAATCATTGATTTGAATCTAAACTTGTTTATAATTGTTTTGTAGACAAATGTCTTGCCTATGCCTCCATAGCCATACAAAAAAAATTAGCTTTCCTTTATTGTTATCAACTGCATTTATGACCTTTTGATATATATCTTTTTGTTCTACATTTAATTATCCATACATAACATCATTTTCAACTCTCAATACATTTGTATCATACATAATTTCTTCTCTAATGCATGTATTTTGTAGATCTTTAAGCAACTCTTTATTTGACAAGGGCATTCCTTCTATTTCCTCTAGACTTCGATCATGTTCTTGAAGTAGGTTCTGTAATTCTCTCAAAATATAGCTTTTGACTTGATCTTCTGAAAGTTGTAAGGACTGAAATCCAAGGATTTTCCTTTGTCTATATTCAATAGTATCACTAATTTTGGGCCAACTTACTTCCCAGAGATTCTTGACATCTACAACATTATAAAAAATAAGTATTGTGACAAATAAATCTCATAATTGACTTCCTGTGGCCCATTGAGCAATTTCATCAATTGTTTCATGCCATTCTTTATCATCCTATAAGAGACCTCTTGCATAGCAAGCTTCCTTGAAAGATGGAGATATTTTTCCACAAGGCATTCTAATTTCTTCATATCTTGTAGGGCCATGCACATAGTTTAGTAACATTCAAATATAATATCTCTCTCTTGAGGCTAGATGTCCAAAGTTGAGAATGATTTTTCCTCTTTTTCCTGAATTTTTCTATTCTATTCCAACAATAATGCTATGGAAATTCTGCGTACTTCGAACTTTTTTGCATTTGAATCTCTTTTGTTTATTTCAAATAATTCTGTAAACATTATCTTCCTTGCATATTCATTCATTGCTACATTAGGAAGAGAAATGTTATCATTAAATATGATATTCTACTTTTTATCATGATGAAACCCCAATATCTGGACAGCTGATGTTCAACAATAGTGATCAAACTTAAATATTCGCCAATATGCTTCACATGCTGATATGTATCTACAATCCAAAATGCTTTTACTTTATTCAAATCCCGGTCTTTGATTCACTGTCCAAGTTAATTTTAGCCTGATTCCTTTCAATGACAATTGTTGTCCTATTTGGACCTTTATTTAGATATTTAAATAAATATTTTATGGTTTTTTATTGATTGCATATTTCAACATTAATGTGGCTTTGGTATTTCACCAATAAATACTGATTGTATGGGACTACAAATCTATTGTCAAGAAAAAAATCCATTCTTCTCAATAGTTATTGATGTGTCTTGTCTTCTATAGATACAATATCCTGATTTATCAATTGATGTTTTGTTATGAACAGACTTTGGAAAATGCTTTGAGCATTGTCCTGATTTTAAATTTATGCATTAGTTTTTAACAAATATTATGCAATCTTGTTGAAATAACGAATCATTTAATAAACTGCTTACCTTGTACCATACATGGTGAGTTTTCATATCCAATTCCACAAAGGCCATGCATCATGAATTCTGTTACGATTTTATAGCCAATCATATCAATATTCGGATCAGGAATTTCTGCAGATATCGCCTTATCTATTTCCTCAGGAGTATTCTTTTTTTAATTTTGATATAGCCAAATGGTGATGTGTGAATGTGGTAACCCTCGTTTTTAAAATTCAATTGTGTATATAACTGTATGCAAAGGAAAAAAGTAAGTTAATGAAATTGTCAAAAATTTGTAAATAACAAAGTTTGTAATATTTTGTCAGAAGTTAGATACTTGAATCTACTTGGCCAAAAATTTTGTTCTTTAATATGCCATTGATCAAACCATCAAGTTTGATCTTGAATACTCGGAACACAATTTCAGGTCTATTTTCTAGCATTTGCCCAGGTATCTCATTCAAGAGTTCCGTTATTTGTGGCCAATTAGGATTAGCGGTAAATGTGATAAAAAAATCTAGATTGCCAAATAACCTGCATAGTGTCATAGCAGCTTGATAGTTCTGAGCTAAATAGCAAGGGCCAGCAATGAACGTAGATGGTAGTATTTTCTCATGCCAATTTTTTTGAATCTGTATCGCCACATTGAACAAAATCTTGTACATTTCTGTATAATTATGTTCACAAATTCCCTTGATGTTCTGAAATCCATTTTAGTCTTATTTGTTCAATACTTGCATCTACAATGAATTGTTAGAACAACCTTCCTGAATAAATCAAAATTAGTCCTTCTGAGAGTCTATATTGAAGTATGTGTGCATAGTATTCTCTCATAGTGACATAAGATCACTTTGTACAGTTTTTGTCTATGTCTTGTACATAACTAATTTTTGGATGATATCCGTCTTCTCTATATGGAAATAGTAATGGGTATTGCATAGCTATGAATGAAGGATGCAAATAGCTTATTAATTGTAGATTTCTATATTTTATTTCAATAATAATTTCGCGATCTTTTGTCGCTTTGTTCAAATTCCCAACAATTAGTGCTGCAATTTTTGTTGTTGTTGGTGCATCGTATTGTCTTACTTTGAAATCTCTGCTATGATGTAATCTAATTTTGAAATTAGGGATTTCTCCTGAGTAATATTTAGCCATTTTAAAAACTTTCACTAACTCATTGTTTATATCCAGCATCGAGATAAGCTGTTGCATAATGTTTGCTCTTATTTTCATGTAATTCTGCTTTTGGTTCACTGCTTGAATTTTGTTTTGGACCTCATTTTCTATATCATGAAAATAGAACTGGATAAAATGTGCATGTGCACCATCTATAGGTATTAATAATTCGAGCCTATGACAATTTTCACCATTAATTCTATAGATGTAAGGTCCAAATCAATCATTCACTTTATCATCAACTTTAGCCACCCATAGAAATCATGGAAAACATTGAATTGTACGCTCTGATATTTTCCAAGAACATCTTTGATTTGTCATCAGTTACTTTTATAAGCAAAGTGTTCAGAGGCTCAGGGGGATTTTTCTTTCTTGGTAGTTGGAATTTTCCTTATTTACAACACAATTTAAATTTAGGATATAGTCTCTTTGGTTGTCCCTTGTTTTTCTTTTGTTCCCAGAATATAGTATCACAATACATGCACTGAAGTGTAGGTGGACCATGATATAGTTCATGGTTTATTAACGGATCTGCCTTTATGATTTCAAATTAATTATGAAAATCTTGTTGATATTGTAATTATTATTGTAATATCTGTGTGATGAATGTTACCTATTCCAATAGTTATTGAGGTCTTTGTCCTTATTGTTGTATCATTTTGGTAAGCGTTTTTGTCATTTGGCTTTTGATTGCCTCTTTGAATATCAATCATCCGTTGTCTATGCCAACTTGCCTTCTTTGCTATATTTTATGTACATATCATTGTCAGTGGTAGCTGAATAACATAATTCTATTTAAAGGTATTTAATTGATAAATATTTTCCATTTGTTGTGTATATCTTGCAACTGCAGTTGAGTAGCAATAACGTTTTCTGATATTAGATCATTATTTTGCTGGAGAAGTTGATTAGAATGAGGTTGTTTCCTTTTGCGGTCCAAAGCTTCTTTTCTTCTTTTTCTATTTTCTTTGGCCTTGTCATGTTGTACTAAATCTGCGTGGATATGCATATAATATTAATCAAAGTGTTTTTATAGGAGTGAAAGGGTAATTTATAGCCACTGAAGTATGTTTTGCATTGACTGTTGGGATTTTTTAATTTTTTAATAGGGTGTTTATTTAATGGTGCTCATTTATGCATAATTTTTACTTTTAAGTTACTTTGTTTTTCTAAAATGCTTTTTTATTTTTAATGTTAAGTAATTTTGTTAATTTTTTAATGTCAATAATTGTACTATATATATGGGTGTAGTACATTGAAGTTATATTTGCTATAAATTTTCCATGTAATACGTATAGATTTGATGTTATATTGACATATGTGGTGTAATCTTTGAATTATTTAAGATATATAACAGACGTAATATTCCTAAAAAACTTTACAATTTCATGTTATATGAAACTGATATTTTGTTTCATATGTGTTAGTAAATGCTATCTGAGTTGGCTAAATTTTTGTGTGGTCATTAAATTATTTTGGATAAAGAAGAGACATTAAATTCTGTGAATTTAGAATTTCTTTAAATACTGATTATGTCATGGAGAATGGATCCTGTAATATTCATTGAATTGATAGTAGGAATGTGAAAGGACGTTTGCTTAATATTGGGTTGTCATTAAATTAAATTGAATAAAGAAAAGGCATTAAATTATGTGAATGTAGAATTTTTTTTTTAATACTGATTAGTTGTGAAGAATGGATTCTGCTATATTCTTTGAATGGATGATAGGAATGTGAAAGGATGTTGTTAATTTCATAAATAATGGAGTATAGATTTTCAAAAAACTCTTTTAAAAAATCTGAAGAGACACCTATTAATTATTCCACACATTATATTTAGCTATATATATGCACATTTGTAGAGCAAGTTCTTTATTGTTTTCTAGCTTGTTTTCTTTGATTGAAATATGGAGTTATACAATGACATGCCTACTGAATATACATTAGTAGGAAGGCCAAGCATCCATCCATTTATAGTTGAAACCATGGTTTTGTCAACTGTGCAACTGCAGTCGGATAAACCTTATTATGCTTTACCTGATAGGCAAGCGAATAAAATCCAGATGGTTTTACATTGTGGAACATATGATTATGATGAGTATATTGAAATATTTATTCTAATGTCTACAACCATGAGAAGAGATGGTGTTAGTTGCTGCAATTGGTGGACTGATTCCCATCCCCGGGTGTCTAATGAGCCTAGTTTGCAACATCCATTAACAATTATATTTTTGAATGAGAAGTATTTGGAAGCCGGAGAAACATAGAGGAAAATGGATTCATACGTAAAATTCTATCAACCTTTTGTTGTTGCTATTGTTGAATCTCGAATGGAGTATTTGATCTTTACATTTGTCAACTACATCTAATAGATGATAAATTCAATTGACTGTAAAACTTTCTCTTGGCAATCCTCGCGTCTGTTCACTGAACTTGGCTTGGCAAATATAAGTTTTGCCTATTATATTCTTCAATGGTCCATGTATTGCATCATAGAATCCTTTCTATATTAGAATAAGGAACTTCAGAGTCGCTTAAAATGCAAACTTCTTATCAATTTGTAATAGCATAGTCATTTTTTCAGTAAGGATTGATAAAGTATGTACTATACCTCTGCAACTTTTTGAGCTAGTTCACTTGCTTGGAATCCCACAATTTACTTAACATCGCTATCAAATAATATAAAATATCCTTGTGTCGTGTGATCAGCAACCATTACTTCAACCTAATATCTGCATTTTCTAAATTCTAGAATATGCATATCTTGAAATTTATGAAAACAAACTCTTTGAACAGAATATATATTTCTGCATATTGTAGATATCTTGAATCTGGATAATCTTCTGTCTTGATACATGTTTCACATGCCAATTTCTTCCTATAAACTTTGCAAGAATTATATCTCCATCCGTTGTATGTGTTAATATCCAAGATAGTAATGCAACAATAGTATATCTTTTCCCAATGCAATATGTATATATGTATGTGTGTTAATAAAAACAAAAAATATAATTTAGTTATTGAATTTATATAATAAAAATAATAGAGAATGGTCTTATTAGGAAAGTTGAAATTAACAAAATATCAGATTTTTTTTTTTAACTTCAATTTTTATTATTCCTAATGGTTGACAGCGAATTACAACGTCATAAAATTGTCTTGAATATGACTGTGAAGGGGACATCACTTGGAATTTGTACTTAATTATATCAAGAAGAAAATGTCAATGAAATGTTAAAAGAAAAAAAAAATCTTAACTCTTAGAATTCCTATAGACATAAACCACCATTGGTACGCGTCTTGTAGAATAATGGAAAATCAATTAATTTATTATTTATTCTTCACAAAAATTTTCATATCTAAATACAAAATAGGTTACCCTAAAAATAAAACTTAAAAAATTGTAGTATATAAATAGAAAAAATTTTCCTTTAAAAAGGATATAAAAACTATTTTATCCGTTTTAAAATATTGGTTCATGAAACCTTTTGCATACAGTTTAATGGTGTTGAAAACAATACTGTAATTTAGATAAAGTTCCTCTTCTACCCATATTAAAAATACGACAATTATTAGTTGGTAAAAATTTTCAAGAAACAAGAAGAAAAAGAGTTTTAGAAAGTTGTATAGTTGGCATAGAATAAATTGGAGTAAAATGGGAAGAAACTAATCATTAATTCTAAAAATACGTATACGAACATCTATTTTGAAATAAAACAAAAAAAATTCATAAATAAGTATTTTAAAATGGATAGAGTAATTTTTTGAAGAGATAAATTATGTAGCAAAGCCTTATAGTTATGTATATTGAAGAGATAAATAAGGGACACAATTGTAATTTAGCACTATAAAAATCCGATTGTCTGTTCTTCTTCTAGTTCTTCCAAAACATAGCATTACACAGTTGACATTGAGAAAAATATTGCCGCCAAAGAAAAAGTTCTGTCCTTTCATTGATACAAGCAAATATATATATATAGCACACAAAGGAACATAGAGAACCTAGGAAAAATAGCCTAAGAATCTTCTAAATACAAAGGTACAGATATGCCGCTATATACTGCTTTAATAAACAAGGAAAGTACACACTGTAAAATATAACTCAGACCGCAATACCCCCCCTCAAGTAGGTGCGTGAAGATCTCGAACGCCCAACTTGTGGAGGATGTACTCAAACTGTTGTTTGCCCAAGGCCTTAGTAAAGACATCAGCAAGTTGCTCAGAGCTGCGAACATAAGCAGTCACACTATTTTGACACTGAATCTCATCACCTACAAAATGACAGTCAACTTCGATATGCTTGGTGCGCTCATGAAACACGGGATTTGCAGCAATATGCAAGGCTGCTTGACTGTCGCAATACAACCTCATAGGTGTAGAATGCACAACACCAAGGGATAAGAGCAAGCCTTTCAACCATTTCAATTCACAGACAATTGTAGCCATAGACCTGTAATCGGTGAGGGATCGTCGAGTTAAAGGACAGCTTCCCCAATCCGAATCACAAAATGCAGACAATTGCATATCACAATAAGCGTGGAGAATAATACCTTGCCCAGGAGTGTTTTTCAAATACCGAACCACACGCAAGGCTGCGTCCCACTGGGCTTCCTTTGGACATTGCATGAATTGGGCTAGAACATGAACACTATATGATAACTCCAGTCGGGTAAGCGTTAAGTAGATTAATCGACCTACTAAGCGTTGATACTTCTCAAGATCTACCAAAAGTGCACTGTCTGTCATAGCCAAGCGATGAATCTGTTCAATAGGAATACCAGAAGGCTTGCTACCCAACAACCTAGCTTTGCCAATAATATTCAATGCGTATTTTCGTTGACAGAGAAGGATACCATCCGCATTTTTGGCCACCTTAACTCCCAGGAAATACTTCAGTATGCCCAAGTCCTTCATGTGAAAACGCTTACATAAATATGCCTTGAACTGTTGAATGGCGATTCCATCATTCCCCGCAACAACAAGATCATCCACATACACTAAGATGCTCAACTGTATCTCACTTTGACGCAAGGTAAATAAGGAATAATCTGAATGGGACTGAGAAAATCCATACCTTGTCAAGGCAGTCATTAACTTAGCGAACCAACATCAAGGAGCTTGACGCAACCCATAAAGAGATTTTCGAAGTCTGCACACTTTTCCTGGCTGAGAAGTCATGAAACTCAGAGGCATTTTCATATACACCTCCTCATCTAAATCACCATGTAAGAAAGCATTATGCACATCCATTTAGTGAAGTTCCCAACCCTTTGCTGTGGCTACTGACAAGAAAGTACGAACTGTCACCATCTTGGCAACAGGAGCAAAAGTCTCATTGTAGTCAATCCCTGCAATCTGATTATTGCCAAGAATCACCAAACGAGCTTTGTAGCGTTCAATTGAGCCATCCGAGCTATACTTGATCTTGTAGACCCATTTACTCCCTATCGCTCTCTTTCCTGGTGGCAGGTCTTCCACCGTCCATGTTCCATTATTTTCAAGAACGTCAATCTCCTTCTTCATGGCCTCTCTCCATTGACCATCTTTCACTGCTTGAGCATAAGAGCACGGTTCCTTATTGGCTGTCAAAGCTGCCAGAAAAACACGATGTTGTGGAGAAAATTTATCACAATTCACATAATTTGCTATAGGATAAGGTGTACTTGAGGTGGAAGTTGGTGTGGATGAACAAGCAGAGGGGCTAATATATTGAATGGTGTGAGTCACATAATCTTTTAGCCAAGTAGAAGGATACTTTGTCCGAAGGCCACGCCCAAGTTCCTCTTGATCAGATACATCCACCAAGACTGTTGTACCACTTTGACTGCATTATTCATATCATCAGGTGCTTGAACCAGATTTTCAGGAGTCACACTGACCGATACTTCCTCTTCAAACACGTCATCATCAACCGGATCCATTATATCTACACAACCCAAGCTCGAAATAGCTTGCTTGGAATGTGTCATACCCTTCTGGGCATATGGAAAATCATCTTCAGAAAACACCACATCTCTAGATATAAAAAATTGTCCAGTTGCAAGATCATATAGATTCCACCATTTCTTACCAAATGGATATCCTATAAACAAGCAACGACGGCTCCTACTTGCAAATTTATCTTTCTCTAGATTTAAATTTCTTGCATAACATAAGCACCCAAAAATATGAATACGACTATAATTGGGAGACTTGTGAAATAGAATTTCATAAGGTGTCTTGCCCTCTAGAAGTTTGGAAGGAGTTCGATTTATCAAATATGCAGTAGTCAATACACACTCACCCCAAAATTTAATAGGAAGGTTTGCTTGAAATCACAGGGCCCTGGCAACATTCAGAATGTGACGATGTTTCCTCTCAACACGTCCATTCTGCTGTGGTGTTCCTACACAAGAAGTGTAATGCATTATTCCATTCTCAGCAAAATAATTATGCAAGCGAGTAAACTCTGTCCCATTGTCACTTCTGACCACTTTCACCTCTTTATTAAATTGTCGTTTAACCATGGCAAGAAAATTGCGCAATACATTTTCCACTTCAGTTTTATCAATCAACAAATAAATCCATACACCTCTTGAGAAATCATCCACAATAGTTAGAAAATAGGAGGCACCACAAGAAGAAACAACTCTATAGGGACCCCACAAATCACAATGTATCAGTTCAAAAATTTCATTTGCTTTATTATCACTAGATAAAAACACTTCTCGAGTTTGCTTGGCTCTAAAACAAACATCACAAGGTTTACTTCCAACAGAATCAATACTGTTTGAATTAATATTAGGGAGCAATTCTACGACTTTCTTAGATGGATGACCCATTCTCTTATGCCAAAGTTCAAAAACATCCACACGACTCGCCTTACAAGCCGAAGTCACCGTCTTCAGGTAGTACAACCCCTTGCATTGTTCACCCGCTCCAATCACCATCCTCATAGTGCGGTCCTGTATAACACAATTTTTATCAGTGAATTGTACAACACAATTTATGTCATCATTCAGTTGTGATACTGAGATCAGATTACAATGTAAATTTGGAACATATAGGACATTTTTTAAATGGATATTTTTGCCTAAATAAACTTACCCTTCTTGCAGTGCCTTCACTTGCTTGCCATTAGGCAATCCAATTGGACAAGCCACTATTTTTTTTTTTAACTCTGTCAAAAATTCCAGATTTCCTGTCATGTGTTGTGAAGCTCCAGAGTCAATTATGCAGCACATATTTTCCTTACCAGTCATCTTTTCGCCGATACCTGGTTTGCAAGAATTCAGCAGGTTTACAAAGCTTGTCCATTGCTCACTTGTCAAGGATCCAGACATCATTCTCTCTTCTTCTGCTACTGCTACTGTTGGGGAAGATTGCTGAATCACCTGTGCAGTATTGGCCCTATGTTTATTGCCATGTCCTTGACTGGTATTTTGCACCCCACGTCCACGACCTGAATCGCGTCCAATTGATTTTGGTTGATCGCCCCACCAATCAGGATATCCAATAAGTTGAAAACAACTTTCAGCACCATGTCCTTCATGTTTGCAATGTGAACACACCACAGATTTATCCTTGACTTCATTTTCTGATTTGCGACATTTTGCGGCAGTTTGCACTGCAAAACTCATGGGTTCTCCACGTTCTTCCTTTCCTCGTGAGATAGTTCGAATTCGTTCCTCTTGACACACCAAAGAGTATGCCTTGTTCATGTTAGGCAACGGTTCAACACTCAAAATATTTGAGCGCACTCTTGCATAAATTAAGTCATCCAGACCCATAAAAAATTGATGAAGTTTCTCTTCTTCCTGCTTCTTGTCAAGTGCAGTTGTGATGTTGCACCTACAACCTCCACATCGACACGTTAGAACTTGATCATAATTTGTAAGTTCTTCCCACAGCTGCTTCAATTTTCCATAATAGCTCATAATCGAAAGCCCCCATTGTTTGCAGTTGGCGAGTTCCACCTTGATCTGTTGAACACGAGTTCCATTGGCAATCGAAAATCTTTCCTGAATATCTTCCCACAAATCCTTTGCAATCTCCATATGTGTTATGTTAGATCGCAAAGTTGGCTCAATTGTGTTAAGTATCCAAGATACCAACATTGAGTTCACAGTCCACCAGTCCTCCAAATCAGATGAATCATCACCAGGTTGCTTCACCATTCTATCTATGAATCCAAATTTCTTCTTGGCTCTCAACGAAGTTCGTATCGCCTAAGTCCATTCATCATAATTGTCACCTTTCAATTGCACCTGAGTAATCAGGTTCCCAAGATTATCATTCGAATTCAGGATATAAGGAAATATAGGTTTCTTTCTGTCGCCGGCCATGGCTGACTCTATTCAGTTTTCTCTATGTCTCTGATACCATGAGAAAAATATTGGCGCCAAAGAAAAAGTTCTGTCCTTTCATTGATACTAGCAAATATATATATATATATATATATATATATATATATATAGCACACAAAGGAACATAGAAAACCTTGGAAAAATAGCATAAAAATCTTCTAAATACAAAAGTATAGATATGTTGCTATATACTGCCCTAATAAACAAGGAAAGTACACACTGTAAAATATAACTTAGACCGCAATAGACATCGCTGCAATTTCCCTAACCATTCAATTCATATTTATGTCCTCTGTTCTCCTATAGCCACCATATCTCCTCCCCTTCTTTTCTTCCTCCGTGGCCACTGCAATCTCTCTTCCGTCACTATATCCCTTTCCTACCCCATCATTTTCTTCCATTCGGCTATTAGATGAATGGGTTCGCTCATACAGCAAATTGGAAAGTGGATTCAAGAGAATTTCAATGTCCCATTATTGCGAATCGGGACTTGTAAATCGATTCGCATTCAACACCAAAAGGAGAGAATTTGGTAACTAGGACAAAATCTACCATCTTGATACGATATAGTTCATGAGTAAAAGCATAAAACTCTAGCAAGGAAAACAACTGCTCATCATCTTGAGAGGGAAATCAATGGTAATGGGATTAAGTGCTCAAGTTATTCCAAGAATTATAGTTTGAGGTCTTTTCATCAGCAGGCCAAGAACAGTCTGAGATCTTTGTCTCAGGCTAAGAAGCTTTCTCGTGCTTCATCTTCTTTATTGGTTTCAAGAATTGGGAAGGTAAAGCTGTTTGAAAAATCACTGAGGAAAGTCGTGTACTTGCAATGGGTTCAACTTAAGCACTCGAAGAAAAGATAGATCAACATTTTTGCAAGCAATGCATTTATACAATTTTCATCAGCTATAACAAAGCCTAGGTGGTGGGCTTCTCCTACCTAAAGTTTATGAGAGTGTATATATGGTTTGAAAGTATGATTATGTTTGTTAAGATTTTAAATATGAGTTATATGAGGCGATGATTTCATTTTGAAAGTCGAAGACGCAGTGAGTCAGAGTAATGGATTTGGTGCTGGACAGCTTTAAATTGCCTTACAAGTTTGTTGCAGAAAAGTTACAAAGAATTACAAATACAAGGGCCAAAGTTACAAAATATTTTAGTGCAAAACATGCATAAAAGTTACAAATGCATAAAGGTTTTGTCATCCCAAGATTTTATCCAAGGATTCGGTGTTGACGCAACTTTAACCAAAACCGTGTGCGTATTATCACTGAGAGTCGTCTACTTAACATAACATTCCAATAAGATCCCTCTCATATAAGTGTTGTCATCGGAAAAATTGAAGGTCAAAGTAGTCATTCCAAGAACCCATATTGCCTTAGAAACACAATGGCCTCGAAGACCACTGGAAAAACCCACAGCCCCTAGTTTTTGGTGTTTGTTGTTTCTTTGCACATGCCAGCCCATTCCCGGCACCCAACCTGGCCCCCATTAGAAAGGAGAAAAAGGAAACCTGGCATCATCCCTTTCTATATAAGCACGCCATCCAAGGCTGCATTTCAACAATCATCTCCTAGTCTAACTGAGAGATAGCACGAGAATTCAGGAAAATTCCAATTACGACCTCCAAGAGTTTTACTTACAGAATTCCAAGAAGAGAAGTCCAATAGAAATGAGTTCTACAAGCAGAGCATGGATGGTAGCGGCAAGTATTGGAGCAGTGGAGGCACTGAAAGATCAGGGAATCTGTAGATGGAACTACAGCATAAGGTTAGTGCACCAGTATGCGAGAAACCACCTCAGGTCTTTGTCCCAGGCCAAGAAGCTCTCCTCTCAGTCTTCTTCAGTGGCTTCAAAAATTATAAATCAAAATCGTGCAGATAATGTTCTCTCTCTCCAACGAAAATATCGACACTCTTTTACATGTAAGAATACTAATACCTTCAAACAAAGCAAAGGGCCAGATGATTTAGTAAAAGTTTCATGGTCCACTCAATCCCATAATATAAAATACTATATTCAGCTGGTTTTGTCATCCCAAGATTTTATCCAAGGATTCGGTGTTGACGCAAATTCAACATCAACTTTAACCAAAACCGTGTGCGTATTATCACTGAGAGTCGTCTACTTAACATAACATTCCAATAAGACCCCTCTCATATAAGTGTTGTCATCGAAAAAATTGAAGGTCAAAGTAGTCCTTCGAAACACAATGGCCTCGAAGACCACTGGAAAAACCCACAGCCCCTAGTTTTTGGTGTATATTGTTTCTTTGCACAGGCCACCCCATTCCCGGCAGCCAACCTGCCCCCATAAGAAAGGAGAAAAAGGAAACCTGGCATCATCCCTTTCTATATAAGCACGCCATCCAAGGCTGCATTTCAACAATCATCTCCTAGTCTAACTGAGAGATAGCACGAGAATTCAGGAAAATTCCAATTACGACCTCCAAGAGTTTTACTTACAGAATTCCAAGAAGAGAAGTCCAATAGAAATGAGTTCTACAAGCAGAGCATGGATGGTAGCGGCAAGTATTGGAGCAGTGGAGGCACTGAAAGATCAGGGAATCTGTAGATGGAACTACAGCATAAGGTTAGTGCACCAGTATGCGAGAAACCACCTCAGGTCTTTGTCCCAGGCCAAGAAGCTCTCCTCTCAGTCTTCTTCAGTGGCTTCTAGAAATGCTGAAGAAGAAAAATTGAAAGCTTCCGAAGAGTCTCTGAGAAAAGTCATGTACTTGAGCTGTTGGGGTCCTAATTGATACCCTGCAGTTTTTTATTCATATGTATATTTGTAGCAGCGACAAAGTTTTGTTATTAAAAGAACTATTACAGAGTTCGACGCCATTTCGCTTGATCTAGAATCAATTGCAAAAGAATTCCTAGTCTACATCACCCCCCTTCTCTCTATGTTGGAGACGATGCCTGGTGATTCTCAAAATTTGTCCAACAAATCTCAGCGAATGAGTAAGGAATGCAGATAATGTACCATCTTGATAAGATATAATTCATGAGTATAAGCACGAAACTCTAGCAAGGAAAACAACTGCTCATCATGTTTGTTGCCACAGGAAGTAGTGAACAAAACAACAATCAGAGGCACTTAAAAGGGCTGTCATTGGGAGAGTCAAGGGAAGTATTTCCAGAACTCTCAAAATGAGTAGTTTATGCTATTTCACGCCTACAGGTAGAGAAAAAAATATATGCAGTCACCTTTCCATTCTGTTTAGTATACTAAAAGCACAAAACAATTATAAAACGCTGTATTTACATCATAGTGTTAATAAGTTAGGCCTTTTTTTGTTCCCACCACCTGGGGAGAGGGAGGAGAAGGGAGAGTGAGAGGGGAATATATATCACTTGGGATTTTTTGAAAAGTATAGGAGAGAAGGAATAGAATTATTAAGTTATATTACTTTTTATTTATTTATTTATTAAAAAATCAAAATAAAGTTAAATATGTTATTTTGTTTTTTTTAATCACTTTTCCTTCCGCAACAACTCTTCTAATTTGGTAGAGAGGAAATAATGTTGTACAGAGAAAATGATATTCATAGTAATTTATTACAGTGCATACTACCCTCTAAATAGGACAATGAAGCAAAAGAAAAAGCCAACTGATTTGTTAAAGATAAATAGAGTCCCCACTCTGCACCTGATTTCCTAGAAACAGGACAAGTATTCAGCTGGTTTCTTTTTAGACTTGACCACAGTTTCCGGAACTAAACTATTGCTTGTTGCTCCCCAAGGAAAATTTTAACTAAACCTCCTAAGGCAGTTACAATTTTGATTTTAGTACCAATAATTAGTTTACGATCACAATTAAGATTTCCATTCTATCGTGATTTAAACAGTTTTTAATTCTTTAAAAAATTAATATGTTAAAACGAACGTACTTTGTATATAATTCTAGTTATTTACATATTCTTTTAAAAGAAAAAGATGCTCAAGAAGCACAATCTAACTACTGATTCTTATTCTCATAATAATTAAATTAAAATGAAATTTATAAAAAAAATTATTAAATATATGAAATCAAATAAAATTTAAAAAAAGAATATAATATATTATAAATAAATAATATTTTTTTAAAATAAATATATATAAAACAATAATATATATAAATTAAAATAAAAATTTTAATTTAAAATGAAATTAAAAATTTCCAATCTACTTGACGCATAAAAATTTTAATCGAAACTATCTATGATGATTTTGGACTTTCAATTTTGAATCACGAATCGTTAATTCCGATTCAATTTTAATATATTATTTTAATTTCACAATATAAGTCATTTTGAATTTAAAATTTTTTTCACAATATAAATCGTTATACAAAATTATATAAACCTGTATTACTTTTTTTTCAATTATACCTCTCTTTATAATTTTTTTCTTTTCACTAATTATAATTCAACTTTCTCTAATGACCAAAGTATATAAAAACTTAATTAGAAATATTTTTAAATTTTTAATTTTAAAATTATATAAAATTTAAGAATATTAATTTTTATATATAAATCTAAAATAACTTATGTTGTAAAATTGAGATATTAATTCAAATTCGACCGACTCGTTGTGGAGCCCTAAATCCCATTATCCAGGTGCAGCGTATTTCTCAGAACAAACCGGGTGCACATCCTCACTCAACGACAAAGATGTCCACTTCGTCCAAAAATCCAATCATACGATACGATCCCGATAGAAACAGAATGGCAAAACTGTCATCCCATACAACTTACGAAGAAAACCATACTCTCCGAGGCCACCGGAAAACTCCACAGCCCCTTGTCTTGCTATCCAATCTGCCCCCACCACCATTCCCACGGCCGAAAATTTTATGGTATGAATCTCCTATATAAGGGCACTTCAAGAGCATTATCTCAAACGAATATCTTCAGAAAGCTTCACTCACAATCAGTACAAAGATTTTTACTTACAAGATTTCAAGAAGAGCAGTTCACTGAAAATGAGTTCTACAGGTAGAGCATGGATGGTAGCAGCAAGTGTTGGAGTAGTGGAGGCGTTGAAAGACCAGGGATTCTGCAGATGGAACTACACCACAAGGTCGGTGCATCAGTACGTCAAGAACAGCCTGGGGTCTTTGTCGCAGGCCAAGAAGCTCTCTCCTCAGCCTTCTCCAGCGTTTTCAAGAAAATCTGAAGAAGAGAAATTGAAGGCTTCCGAAGAGTCCCTTAGGAAGGTCATGTACTTGAGCTGCTGGGGTCCCAATTGAGTCCTGCAGTTTCTTCTGTTTAATGTATAGAGCAGGCAAAATTTTGAAACTTTCTGCATCTTTAGTGGTCAATGATTGTAAATTCAAGACCATTTTGCATCATGTACAAATCAATGGGAGGAGAGAAACTCAAATCTAAATCAAGTGCCATTTATTTTCTCCACACGGGCATTTCCTCAAACATCTGATAATGATTTGATAAAGCTGAGAGAAAGATTAAACATACTGCCAGCCCTCTTTCTTCCAATGAGTGGATATTCCATGGTGGATCATCAACTACAAAATTTCTTTGGAATTAAGAAAGAACCCTCAAAAGATTATCAGGGATTAAAAGTAGCAGCGCTTTTCTTCTGGTTCCAATAAGATCAAAAGAATTTTTCAGCCCCTCCTGTCGGTTGTCACACAATACCATTTCCCATTTCTGGTCTTTGTAAGGCCAGATGTTCTACGGTCAGCCCCTTTGGGCACTAATTGCAACGATATGTGGTGTTATTGGGGAAATTCTTAGGTGCACCCGGTGCACGACTCTACCTGTGCACCGGATAGGCCCAAGAATCTCCAAAATCTAACACCAGTCTCATTAGAATATTTTATTTCAAAATTTAATTTTTTGTTATAAAATTAATGAAAGCTCTACTAATTCTATTAGTAAATATGAATGTCCATCATTAAGAGTTAGTGATTTGAGGGTTCTTATTCTAGTGCATTGGGTACTAGGAAATAGAATTCTAAAATGGGACCTTATATATCTGCAAAGCATAAGGATATTTATATTACAAATCTTATTCGAACTGCTTGTTTTTTATTAGAAGCTTGTGATTTGGTTTTTGTTGCAACAAGGCCAGATGTTCTACGGTCAGCCCCTTTGGGCACTAATTGCAACGATATGTGGTGTTATTGGGGAAATTTTTAGGTGCACCCGGTGCATGATCTCACCTGTGCACCGGGTGAGCCCAAGAGTCCCCAAAACCTAACACTTGTCTCATTAGAATATTTTATTTCAAAAATTAACTTTTTATTGTAAAATTAGTGAAAGCTCTACTAATTTTATTAGTAGATATAAATGTCTACCATTAAAAGTTTGTAAAGACACTATTAATACATATTAGTGAAAAATGATGCATTTCACTAACTGAGTTTTATAAATAGAGTTTTTCTCCAAATTTGAGAGATATATTATTTTGTGAGAGAATTGTTAGAGAAAATTGTGAGAGAAAAGAAAAAGAAACGTTTTTTGCGCAAATAATAATTAGAGTTCTATTGCGTGTAGATTTTATTTTAACATTGTAACACATTATCAATACGAGTCTCTGTCATTACAAAAGTCAAAAGACTAAAGGTACGCATTTATTGATCCTTATGGCTAACCTTACTAAACTCGAATTTGTAACTCTTGACATTTCGGGAAAAAATTATATGTCATGAGTTCTCGATGCAGAAATGCATCTAAATGCTGAAAGCTTTAGTGAAACTATTACAAAAAAAAAAAAAATAGTGCATCTACACAACAAAAGGCCAAAGCTTTGATTTTTATCCGTCCTTATCTCGACGAAAATTTAAAAATAAAATATCTTTCCGAAAAAGATCTATATGTCCTGTGGATAAATTTAAAAGAAAGATTTGATCACCTGAAGATGGTTATACTATCAACTGTACGGTATGAATGGTTGTACTTGAAGTTACAAGATATTAAAACCGTAAATGAATATAGGTCTGTCATGTATAAAATTACATCTCAATTAAAATTATACAGAGAAAAAATTACTGATGAATATATGCTGGAGAAGACATTCTCCACTTTTCATGCCTCGAATATTGTCCTGCAGCAACAATATCGAGAAAAAGAGTATACAAAATTTACTGATTTAATTGTTGCCCTCCTTATTGCAGAAAAAAATAATGAGTTATTATTGAAAAATTATTAAGCCAAACTAACTGGCTCAACAGCACTCCCAGAAATGAATGTTGTTGGCTCCAGCAGAAGCCATATAGTCGTAGTCGTGACCGTGGTCGTGGTTATGGTCGTGGACACACTCAATGTTTCCCTTATCATAGTAATAATTAAGTTGTGAGAAATACTAACCACCTGAAGTGGGAAAGAAAAGATCATAAGGGAAAAGAAAAAGAAATACAAGAAAATTATGAAGATAAGTGTTATAGATGTGGCATGAAAGGTTATTGGTCACGTAACTGTTATACGACTAAGCATTTAGTGAAATTATATCAAGCTTCACTGAAACAGAAAAATAAAAATGTTGAAGCAAATTTTTCTCAACATCCAGTGAATGATGTTGACGATAATGATATTAATCCAGAAGATCTTAATATCAATATTACCCATATGGATGTATCTAATTTTTTCGAATACCGAGACGGTAGAATATACCATTTAATTGGTGATGATAGTGTCCAGAAGAACTAATGTTTCTCCCTAATATTTGTTTTATTATATTCTAATAATATTTACGTTTGCATATACATATTTTTTGTTCAGATGGCTGTTGTTCATGATAATGTATGTATTATTGATAGTGAAACTACAGACACCATACTAAAAAATGATAAATATTTTTCTTATCTCAAAATGGGAGAAATAAATATTTATACTATAAACGGTAATACAAATTTGATTGAAGGCTCCGGAAGAACTAGTATATTGTTGTTTGAAGGAACAACAATTAATATTGATAAAACACTATTTTTCTCAAAATTCAAAAGAAATTTATCAAGTTTTAAAAATATCCGCAAAAATGGGTATTATGTTGAAACAAATGAGGAAAATAGTATTGAGTATCTTTATATTATTCAAATTAATTTGGATAAGAATTATGTATTAGAAAAACTATCATTTTTTCTCTACTGGCCTGTATTTTGCAAAAATATGTACAATTGAAATTTATCATCTAGTAAATCAGAAGTTTACTGATCCTACTACTTTTAGCATTTGGCATGACCGATTGAGTCATTCGGGATCTATCATAATAAGAAAAATAATTGAGAATACACATGATCATTCATTAAAAAATAAAAAGATATTAATATCAGAAAAATTCTCATGTGCTGCATGTTCTCTAGGAAAATTAATTATTAGACCATCAATAGTAAAAGTAGGAGTTGAAAGTCCTATATTTCTTGAACGGATTCATGGAGACAATTGTGGACCTATTTATCCACCATATGAACTGTTCAGATATTTTATAATCTTAATTGATGCATCAACCCGATAGTCACATGTGTGTTTATTATCTACTCGCAATTTAGCATTTGTGAGATTACTTGCTCAAATAATTAAATTATGAGTACAATTTCCTAACCATCAAATTAAAAATATCTGTTTGGATAATGTGGGTAAATTTTCATCACATGCGTTTGATGCATATTACATGTCAATTTGGATTAATATTGAATATCTTATAACTCATGTTCATACACAAAATGGTCTTGCTAAATATTTTATTAAAAGATTAAAATTAATTACTAAATCATTATTAATGAAAACAAATCTCCTAACATTTGCCTGGGGACATACTATTTTACATACTGCAGCACTTAAACGTATAAGACCAACTAATTATTATAAATTCTCTCCTTTGCAATTAGCTTTTGGTTCAGAACCAAATATTATTCATTTAAAAATTTTTGGATGTGTTGTATATGTTCCAATTGCACCAAATCAACGTATAAAGATGGGTCCTCAAAGAAGAAAATGGATATACGTTGGATATGATTCTCCCTCTATTATCAAGTATGTTGAACCCCTGACAGGAGATGTATTCATAGCAAGATTTGCTGATTGTTATTTTGATGAATCATTATTCCCTAAATTAGGGGGAGAACATAAATAGCATAAGAAAGATTTTGCTTGGACAACATCATTAAATTATCTTGATTCGAGTACAAGCGCGTGTAAACTTGACGTTTAAAAGATAATTCATTTGCAAAGCATTGTAAATCAAATGTCAAACGCTTTTGTTGACACTAGAAGAGTAACAAAATCGCATATTCCAGCTATAAATGCTCCTATTCGAATTGAAGTTCCAGCAAAACAAAAGATTATCCTTATAGCTGCTGAGTCAAAAGCACGCCAGAAGTGTGGCCGACCTCTTGGTTCTAAAGATAAAAATCCTCGAAAGAAAAGATGATTAAATGATCCAAATGATCATATTGAAGAAAAGAATGATAAAGACCAAGAGAGAACTAATAACAAAATAAAAGAACTAGAAGTTGATACAAGTAATACTGAAATTTCTATCAATTATACCACTTCCGGTAGAAGTTGAAATCGGATAGAAACAGTTATTGATAATATGTTTGCATACAATATATCTCTTGATGTTACACAGGATAATGATGATCATGAACAAATATTAGTTGATGAATATCGGCATAGAAAAGATTGGCTATAATAGAAAGATGCAATTCAATCGGAGATAAATGCACTTACAAAACGTGATGTCTTCGAACCTGCAGTCTGAACACCGAAAAGTGTAAAATCTGTTGGCTACAAATGGATATTTGTGCTAAAGTGCAATAAAAATAATGAAATCGTACGATATAAAGCACGGTTAGTACCTCAAGGTTTTTTATAAAAATCAGGTATTGATTATGATGAAATTTATTCTAATGTTGTTGATGCTATTACACTTCGATATCTTATCAATTTAGCAGTACATGAAAAGATAAATATACGCCTATTAGATGCTGTCACTACTTACTTGTATGAAAATTTAGAAAATGATGTTTACATGAAAATCCCTAAAGAATTTCGCATGCTAGAAGCATATAAACATTATCTTCGTGAAAATTACTCCATCAAATTGCAGAAATCATTATATGGCCTGAAGCAATCTGGGCGCATTTAGCTCAATTGTCTTAGTGAAAATTTATTGAAAGCAGGATTTAAAAATGACCAAGTATGTCCATGTATTTTTATTAAGAAATCTAATTCTAACTTTATGATATTAACTATATATGTTGATGATATTAATCTTATTGGAACTCTAAAAGAGCTCTAAGAAATAATTGATTATTTAAAAAAAGAATTCGAAATTAAGGATTTTGATAAAACTAAATTTTGCCTTGGTTTACAAATTGAACATTTAGAAAATGGAATATTTATTCATCAATCAACATATACAACAAAAGTTCTAAAAAGATTTTACATGGATAAATCACATTCATTGAGTATTTTAATGATCGTCCGGTCATTAGATGTGATTAAAAATCCTTTCCAACCTCAAGAAAATTATGAAGAACTCCTTAGTCCTGAAGTATTATATCTCAGTGCAATTGGTGCATTGATGCATCTTGCTAATAATACACAACATAATATTGTATTTGCTATCAATTTATTAGTAATATTTAGTTCTTCACCAACACGATGATAGTGGAATAAAATTAAACAAGTCCTTCGATATCTCTAAAATACAATTGATCTCAAATTATTTTATTCAAATAAAACCAGCCCAATATTGATAGGTTATGCAGATACTCGTTTTTTATCTGATTCACATAAGGCACGTTCTCAAATGGACTATCTATTTACATGTGAAAATACTGTTATATCATGCCATTCTACAAAACAATTTATAGCAGCTACTTCTTCAAATCATGTTGAAATTATAACAATGCATGAAGCAAGTCGAGAATGTGTATGGTTAAGATCAGTGATTCATTATATCCGAGAAAATTGTGGATTATCATCTAGAAGAGATATTCCAACTCCTCTTTATGAAGACAATGTAGCTTGCATAACTCAATTACAAGGAAGATATATTAAAGAAGATCAGACAAAACATATTTCACCGAAATTTTTCTTTACTCATGAACTTCAAAAGAAAGGTGAAATTGATGTGTTACAAATTTGATCATGTGACAACCTGATAGATATTTTCACGAAGATTTTATTGACTGCAATATTTGAGAAGTTGAGACATAAAATCGGTATGCGTCGGTTCAAAGAATTAAATGGATCATATCATCAGAGGGAGTAATAAATAGACATATAGAATAGTGTACTCTTTTTCTTTCCTTAGATTTTTTTTCCACTGAATTTTTATCTAATAAGGTTTTAATGAGGCATCTTCTTTATGTAATAGACATCCAAGAGGGAGTGTTGTAAAATTAATGGAAGCTCCACTAAGAGATATACCATTTTGTGAGAGAATTGTTAAAGAAAATTGTGAGGGAAAAGAAAGAGAGAAGTTTCTTGTGCAAATAAGAGTTAGAGATTTATTGTATGTAGATTTTATTCTAACATTGCCAAAATTTCATAACATTTTTAGGTTTTTCCATTTTTTCCCCGGTTATCATATTTTTGGAGATATCCCACCACATAATATCTCTCACTTCCTCTCTCATGAATTCAAACCTCTTTCTCTCTCTCTCTCTCTCTCTCATGAATTCAGTTATTTTCTCTCTTCCTTCCACTCTGATTCTCTACCCCCCGTGTCCTTCTCTGCACCATTGCAGTACCACCCCCCTCCTCTGCCATTGTAGAACCACCCACCCCTTCATCTGTATCTTTACCACCCACCCCCTCCTCTACCATCGCAGTACCACTCACCCTCTCCTCTATATGGCTATAATCAATGGTCATATATTTAGAATCTTTCATCTATTTAATGTTTTTTGGAAAGAAAGGTCATATATTTGTTTCTTAATGATGGAGTTTGTGATATTTTTTGTTTGACCTAAATGGTTGAAAGAGGTATGTATGCAAAAGATTGAGCTTTTTTTTTTTTTAATTCTTATGTGCAAGTATCAGGATAATGTGGCCTTCTAGGAAGTCCAATCATTCTTTATGACATCATTGCCTTTGTTTTTCCTGGTCTAATTAGGGCAGAGAGAAGATTTCTTGGTCCAATTGTCCTGGAATCCTTAGTACTCTTCTATTCTACCATTGCGTTCTCTTATTTTATTCTTACTCCTGCAACGTTGAATTTCTTTGTCAATTACGCTGAGGGAGTTGTAGAATCCTTGTGGTCTATTGATCAATACTTTGAATCTGTGCTTGTGCTCATGATTAGCATGGGAATGCCTTTTCAGGTAAAAACCAAATATGTTACTCATGTGCTTCATTTTACAAATCAAATTATGCGGATTCAGTTTGCAAAAAAAGTGTAATTCTTTTCACATGTTAAATTATAGTGAAATTTAGACGTATTGTGGTGATTGCCAGAACAAAATATCATCCTCAAATTTTTTAGACATGGAGAGAAATAAATCCTGCTACTTTTCTATATGTATATATACTCTTTATTACTAGTCAAAGCTTTGTATTGTTGATGATAGTTTTCTAGAAATCAATTGTGGATTATTATTGGCTTTAAAATCTATAACTTACTTTGTGTGGTTAATCACAACAGCTCTAATTTAACATGAAAATGCAGAAGTAGTTTCTTATTCATGGGCACGAGGGAAGAAATTGGAAACAGAACAACTTCCATCCCAAGAAAAATTATGTAAGCTAAAGTATAATAGGTGGCAATTATAGGTGTTTTGTAATTCAAGTTTTAGGAGCTTTTTTTTTGTTTTTTGTTTTTGTTATGGGCCAATGTGATAGAAAACAGACTCTAAAGCAACCACAAAACTCTGAAAGAGGTTCCTTTTGTTATTGCACTCCCTTGGGCTTTCAAATGCCACAATACAAGACATGTTTACCAGTCTTGTATTTGTATTTGGTTTAAAGTTTCCGTGGACTCATTTCTTTTTGGAAATTGATCCATTCCTTTTGTTTGTAGGTTCCATTTATACAACTACTATTGGAACAACTTACTTTAGTGTCTAGTGATCAGATATTATAACCTGGCTTATACAAACTATCTAAATTACTTTCCTTAATTTTTTTTTTTTTTTGCTCTGTAGTGAATAGCTCCGAGATTTTGTTGTTACTCAGTACAATACCTAGAGAAAGAGGAAGAGAGAGAAACTCTCAACTCCCTTGAGTCCTCTTTTCGTTCTTGCTATCCATGGATGATCTTCAAGCTACAGTGCTAGTAAACGAATTTCTTGCTGGTTAGTTACTTCCATTTTTGTTCCTACTTCTGTGGTATCTGTTTACTGTGTGGCTGTACTATATACGTTTGTGTTCTGGAATGTTGTTATTTCTTGCCTACCCAACTGTGAATACTAGACAGTTTGTTGGATTGGTGGTGCATATCGTTACTTGGTTATGCTAGTTGCATATGCCAGATGGGTCCTGTATGAGTTTTGTTAGGTTGGTGTTGCTGTTATCCTCCATTTCCCTCTTGTTATCCTATTGTTTCTCTTCTGGCTGTAAATTTGGGGCATTCTTGCCACTGGTATCGTGGTCTGTGGTAATTTAACATGTTAATCAGTTATGTATTAGCTTATGCTTGTTAGCTGAATGTGTTGGGTTGTTCGTGCATATTCTTCTGGACTATGTGCAAACAGTGTTCTTAGGTTTGGTCATTCTTCCTGGTCATCTGCTATTCCATCCATCTGGTCTACTTGATCCTCATAAACCATTGTTTTCATGTTGAAACCAGTTTGTCAGCCTCTACTTGCTAGTTTCTTAGGTGTGGTCTTCTTCCTGGGAATCATATCCGATTTCAAATTTGCCTAACCCTCCTCATTCATGATCTATAGTTCTTTAGCATGCATTTGCTTTTCATGGTTGTTAGTTAGTAAGTCTACCAAACCCGAAAATATTTTATTCTATCTCAAGGTGTCATTTTCTCTTCCCTCTGTCTGTTTTGCTAAATCCGCCCCTCTCTTGATCAGGGGGCCTGGACGTAATGGTCTAAACCAGAGGACGAAAGCAAGGCAACAAAGTGGGGGTTGCATCTAATACCTTACCCCGGGCAGCTTCTTCATATAGCCCACCTAGGACCATGAAATTGCCCAATGTGAACCCCTCATCTCTCTCCCAGTCTTTCGAACTAAATACCTTAGTCCCCATTCCACCTCTGTCAACCAACCCCCCAGACATAGTGCCCCAATAGCTGGCCTCAGAAACGTCCCAACCCTCGTGCCTTGTGTCCATTCAGGTGTGGAGCATGTGGGATTTTGACCAAATCGGGTCAAAATTGGAAACACACAACGCGAGAGGGACGGATGCAGAGGGCACCCATGTTCAGAGGGTTCATCGCGATTGGCAGGTGCGATGTCAAACGCAACTTCGCTATTGACAATAGCAATGTCCATTCCCATTCCCCAAGCTACCCGTACGCACGACTCTGTTGTTTTTTTTATTTTCTGCCTATGCCTCGCGACTGGGAGTTGTGAGGCTCTCGCGACTCCCAGTCGCGATGCCTCTTTTTTAAAATTTTTTTTCTTCCATTGATAATCGTTTTTTGTTTTGTTTTGTTTTGAATTTTGAATTTTATTTTTTATTCGTTTTAAATAAATTATAAAGTTGTTTTAAAATAAATTTATATTATTTTTTTAAAATAAAAATTTTATATAATTTTAAGAATTATCTATAAAATAAAATATAAAAATATTATTTATAATTCTCTTAAAAATAATTTTAAATTTAATTATTCTTAAATGTATAATTTATAATATTTAATTATAATTATTATTTATCTGAAAAAAATAAAAAAAATTAATCTCAATAATAAATTTATTATTATATAAATTATAAAAATAATAATTTATATTTTGGTGAATAATAATTATGAAATATTTCGTGAATTACCAAGCCTTTTTTTAATTTCAAACAAAAAAATATGAATTTTTAAAAAACAGCGAGGAACTTCCCGTTATTTTTTTGTTTTGTTTTTTATTTTTTTACTCGTTTTAAATAAGTTTAAAAGTTTTTTTAAAATAAAAAATTCTTTTTATTTTTTAAAAATTATCTGTAAAATAAAATATAAAAATATTATTTATAATTCTCTTAAAAATAATTTTAAATTTAATTATTCTTAAATGTATAATTTATAGTATTTAATTATAATTAATTATAATTATTATTTATCTGTAAAAAATAAAAAAAAATTAATCTCAATAATAAATAAAAAATTATATAAATTACAAAAATAATTTATATTTTAATGAATAATAACGATGAAATATTTCGTGAATTACCAAGCATTTTTTAATTTCAAACAAAAAAAATATGAATTTCAAAATAGAATATAAAATTTTATAAAAGAATTATTGAGAGAAAAAAAATTATATATCAAGTAGTTATATTACAATGAAATCATCTAAAAAATAGATGCCAGCTAGTCCCATAATGAAATCCTCGACGGTTCCTCGGGGACTGAACTCGTCTTGGAGGTTGTTCTTGAGGTTGTGGTTCAGATGGTCCCACATCGTGTTCTTCTGTAGTGTATGAGGGACCTGCATCCTCTTCAAATTGCATATGCTGTCGAGGAAACCACTCATTTGATGGACCAACATCATACTCGCCGACAGAAGAATGGTGCCTAGTATCGAATAATAGGTGCTGTGGAGTAATAAAATCATCAATCGCTGCAGGATCACCTGCAACATAATCACCTTCATTTGCCGGCACAGGTGAGTAGTGATCTTGTTGTGGAACTTCGTCCACTGCAGCACGCCGACGTACCCGCCTATTGCCCCTTCGAATTGGTACTTCTCGAGGGACTTGTTGCGGAATCTGTGGTATTGGGTCAGAAGAATACGATCGTCTAGATGGCTCGTACGGCATGCGATTCAGACGATCCACTTCGCCACCAGCAATCAATGTACGCCGGACAATATCTGATATTCTTTCGTAGCCTTATTGAGAGTACGATGTATCATCAGTTTGGGACGCTTCGTTACTTATTTGCAAGATTCTGTGTAACGCGTCGGCCTGCATATGCATTTTCAGAAACGTCATTAAAAATATATATATAAATTATAATTTATATATACAGACATGCACTAGAAAAAAAATTACTTACATATACGTCAAGTGTTGAACTTGTAGATTGGTAACCCACAGGATTCGGTTGTTGTATTGTTGGATTGTCAATCAATCGTCGTGTGCGAGTCCAATACCAAGCAGCATAATCGGGTGAAACCATCGCTTGCCCAAAAGTGAACTGCCCTGTCATAACGTATTCATGCCAATTTATCCAGTTAGTACGGTGTAGCACATCAACCTCATCCCATCCAGCACCAGTAGTATGTAGGTCACGCCGGTGCAAATTCGATCCCGTGTCAATAGCTTCAAGAATTAATTGTAGCATTCCAAATTGTCGCCTAACTCTATCGGGTCGGTGCAGCTCTATCGTCTCCCAATATAATAGTGATGTGATAGATGCCCAGATCTGTCGTCCATGCGTGCAATATGGAGGGAGAGATGCCAACATGTGCTCATTGTATGGTTGCCAAATAAACTGCACAAATTAACTCGAGTTTAGTATAAAAAAAATAATGACAATTTATAAAACTTATATGACTGTACATTCAAAAATATAATATTTACATGATTATTTCGCATTCGATCCAACTGATCTCTGTACGTAATCAAGACATGGGTTGGCGTGCGAGAAAGTTCTAATGGACCCTGCCATACTGCTCCTCTGGGTGCATGTTGTCAACATTCTCTATTGGACGTACTCTATTAGGTCTGATCGTAGGAATGCGCTCCCATACCCATAGCTATTACAAAAGTATTAATAATTTTATAATTAGATATCATAATTATTTTTATAGTAAAATACTAATAAGTTTAAAATTAGATCTCGTAATTAACTTTATTACGTACCTGAAGTAATAGTAAGGGACCACTGATTTGATGCGCCGTGTATGAAGTAGCGTTGCACATACAACGATACAAATGAGCCAGTGCCGCACTTCCCCAACTAAGGGTACCCGACAATTCTAATTCACGGATATATCTTAGGAAGCGCAAATGAACACGACTTCCGAATTTGTCAGAGAAAAGAAATCCGCCAAGAAGCTGCATGATGCGACACCGCGTGTGCTGGGCAACTATATCTGCAGTTGCGTCTGGTGGGAGTGGTTGAGTCAGGGCTCGCTCGATTGCGCTTAATCTCAACCGAGATCCGTCTAGCTCCGTGCCAGTGGGTCGAAAATCGAGTAGCGCATCGCACAATGCGTACAACTCCTCTTGTGAGCAATTGAACCCACGACCAATGATCGGATCACCGTCAATGCGTAAACCGAATAGAACCTCCACATCTTGGAGTGTAATAGTCGCCTCACCAACCGGTAGATGGAAGATGTGTGTCTCTTGACGCCATCTCTCCACCAATGTCGTAATAAGCGGATGATCAATTTTTATATACGGTAGACGGATGATTCCACCAAATCCAGCTACATCCATAAGTTGTACTACACGGGGATCGAATGGTCTAACATCCCAAAATGCACTGTCATGACGCCTTGCATACAATACTTGTTCTTCTAATTGTCCTGCCCAAATATAAGTAGATCGATGTCTACACTGCTGCGTCAGTACATTCGGGATAATAGGCCCATGATCGACTCCCTCAGCCGTAGGTTCGGTCATATTATCCTGAAATAACGACATGTTTAGAGGAGTAATAAGTTTATCTCTCAATAAAAGAAAGTACAATATCAGATAAAGCCATACAGTAAGTAAAGGAAATATAGACGATAAAAACTGTATGTATTAATTACTTTAAGACAATACTAAGATACAATAATTTCCAATGATACACCAATAATTAAAGTTGATATCCAAATAATTATACATGATACAATAATTTCTAATCATACAATCTACCCTAGAAAACCACCACATCATGAACCGTGAAGTGTACTGTTAGGGCAATTTCTCCTATTATACCAGTACGATGATTGTTTCTACACCGAGGAGGAGAGTCAGGGTTACGCTCGTCCATCTCATTTCTGATGCGCGACATCCTCATACGACCGCGATGACAGTTCTTGAATTGATGAACATTTGGAGCCAACGTAAAAGGAGGATTGCGCCAGTAATCCTCGTGTGGAATGGGCCTAAACTGGCCTGAATAAGTTATCTGGTAACATGTTGTGGTGTTTAAGGGTGATACGAGATCCTCAGCATTCAACCCTATTTGTTGACAAGCTGCAAATGCGTGCGAACAAGGTATTCCGTATATTTGCTATTTGCAGCAGCTGCCGATCCTTGAACCAAGGTCAATCTGGTATGAATTATTCCCCTTCCCATGCTCACAAAATGGTGATAAAACACTAAAAATGCCCCGACCTTGGTCATAAGCTTGCACACGGTGGCTTCTCCCATTCAGCTCATTCTTCACAAATTTGGACCATATCCGAGAAGGAAAGTGATATCTACTATGATTAGCTTCTTCTCTGTGATCACTGAAGTATTTAACCTTTTTTTGAAAGAAGATTCGACAATCACCTTGATGGGTAGAGCACGTATGGCTTTAACAACACTGTTAAATGATTCGGCAAGATTAGTTGTCATATTACCAAATCGATGTCCACCGTCATAAGCAAGCGTCCACTGTTCCTTCGGGATCAAATCTAGCCAAGCCTTCGCTTGCGGATTTAGCAAACTTATTTCTTCCATAATCTTCACAAATTTACGCTCTTTGCTTTGAGTCCCAGTTGCATACATCAACTTCTTCAACTGATGATTCTTGAACTTTGCGTTGAAGTTGCTCCGAATATGTCTCAGACAAAATCTATGCACTGCCATTGGCTCCTGCCAGCTGGGTAGTCGATCAACAGCATTCTTTATCCCGATGTGCCTGTCTGATATTTCGATCTTTTACCACATGCTCTCTGAGTAGGGACAAAAACCAACTCCAACTGTCATTCGTTTCTTCATCGACGACTGCAAATGCAAGAGGCAGTATATGATTATTGGCATCTTAACCCACTGCTGTTAACAATTTTCCCTTATATATGCCCCTAAGAAATGTCCCGTCAACGCTGACTACCGGTTTCATGTGAAGAAACGCATCAATGCATGGTTTGAATGTCCAAAAAACATATCCAAATGTCCTGGCCCCACTCGATCCGGTGGGTAAGAAGTACCACGCCACGACGGAACCAGGATTCGCATTCTGCAACGCTAGCAGGTACCGCGGTAGCTGGTCAAACGAACTAGGCCAGTCTCCGTATATCATCTCAATAGCAAACCTCCGAGCATTCTACCCTTTTCTGTAGGACGGAGTAAAATGCAGTGTATTTTGAATATGACTGTTTATCTCGCTGACTTTAATTTCTGGATTATCATGAATCATTGTCATAATGTGCTTCGCCATGAATTTTGCGCTCATATTGCGATGGTTCTCGTCCACAGTTTGCACTTGGTTGGAAGGGTTGATTATTGAGGTCAACAGGAGCAGGTAGATTTAAATCAAAATTAGGCATGTTCTCATGAGCAACTAAGTTCAATAATTCAGTGAAAGTTCCAGTGGCATTTGCTTGGCTGTTTTGCTCTTGACTTGCTGTTCCTGTTACATTCGGTATCTGGATGATCTCGTGACTAATATGCAGATCAATTGGTTGTCCCTGCACGGTAGATGAATAGTATCACAAACTTTCCATATCTTCACCATCATTTATGAAAGTTGTTGTAGACCTGATTGTCATACCAATAGCAATATTTTCCCTCATTGTGATTCGTAACTGAACAGTAGCCGTATCAAATTCTCGAATTGCACATATTTTATTGACTAAACCGAGGAAAGTAACTTGATTTCTCACGACCAATGCTTTCCGACAGGGACCATTAAAAAAATCGCCGTGTTCTGTACTTATAATATCGCAATCACAATGCAACCGTAATCTAACAGACTGTTCTAATGACATTGTACCTATATGAAATTAGAAGTATTTTGTCTATTAAAAATTTAAAAAAAATTAAAAAAGCTATCATAATATATCGCTCATCATTATAAAGAAATATATGCCAAGTATAATTAATTAAAATACCTATTAAAAATATCAGGCATTAATTAACTAAAACATTAATAAAATTACAAGTATTAATTAATTAAAATATTCAGTATTAATTGAAATACAAAGTATTAATAAAAATTAATTAAGTATTTTTTAATTAATTAAATTACCAAAATATTTAAAATATGTAAATATTTAAAATATAACAATATTTTAATTATCTATCAATCTATAAAATATTTAAAATAATATAATATTTTAAAAATACGTAAAGTCTAAAAAATATTTAAGTATAATTAATTATCTAAATTTACTAAAAATAATTAACTAATTAAAATATCAAGTATAATTAAAATGTCAAGTATTATTTAATTAAAATGTAAAGTATAATTAATTAAAATATTAACCAAACCAAAATAATTTAAAATAATTAATTAAAAATATCCCGTATTAATTAAATTAATTATGTAGCTTATAAAATATTAAATTATCAAAAAATATTTAAAATATGTAAATATTCAAAATATAATAACATGTTAATTATTTATCAATCTGTAAATTACTTAAAAATAACATATTATGTTAAAAACGTGTAAAGTCTAAAAAATATTTAATTATAATTAATTATCTAAACTTACTAAAATAAATAACTAATTAAAATATCAATTAAAAATGTCAAGTATTACTTCATTAAAATGTAAAGTATAATTAATTAAAATATTAACCAACATAATTTAAAAATAATTAATTAAAAATATTCCGTATTAATTAAATTAAAATATGTAAAGTGTAATTACATAATTTAGTTTGCATTATAAACTAATTATGTAAAGAAATGCTAGCACAAAAATCAAAGATATAGAACACTAAAAATCTATCCACAACAATAACTATCACCAAAATTTCATTTACTATTTATGACATACTATGCTATTTCACATAATTAATCATAAGATAAGAGAATACAATTCAAAACAACATCTAATACAATTTTATTATTCCACATAAATACAATAAATAAATTTATAAATTATTTAATATACTCTCAAATACATACGATCTATAATTTAATAATAAATTATAATATTATATTCAATTAAATTACAAATAAATATAGAATTGAAACAATTTATTATTTAAAAAGAAAAACCTGGTATATGCGGAGAATTCTGTCAGTGAATATGCGAATAATAATTCCGGTTGTAGCTCTCTTTATCTGAAACAGATTCTGCAACAATACTTTACTCCAAAAATATGCTTCCTTTCACAACAATAAAATAATTTTTTTACCAAATAAATTAAAAAAAATAATAGTGTAATGAGTGGAAGGCGAAATCTGTTTGTGCAATGCAAATGAAGAAGAATGCAGAAGAGAAAGAAGTGGAATGAAATCGGACAAGCAAAGAAGTGAAAGAAGAGGAATGAAATCAGACAAGCAAAGAGAAAGAGGAGAATGGCAGAATGATTTGCAATGCATGTATATATAACCGTGGAAGCCTCCGCGCCCGTGAACAACCTCCATTATTTGGTCAACAGAATCATTGCAACACAGAGATTCGTTCGGCTTTTGGCAGTCTTCACCGCGCGACAGCTGGTCGCGTGGCACAGACTGCGCGACCAGCAGTCGCGTGTTTCTCACAACTCGCGACTGCCAGTCGCAAGGCTCACATGTGTCTCGCAGCTTTTCCTCAGTCGGGCAGCTTTTTGGCAGAATCAGCATAACTCGCGATTTGCAATCGCGAAATAGAGGGGCACATCGCACCTGCCAATCCGATGAACCCTCTGAACATGGGTGCCCCCTGCATCCGTCCCTCTCGCGTTGTATGTTTCCAATTTTGACCCGATTTGGTCAAAATCCCTGAAGCATGCCACCTCCTGCTGCACCTGTGACTTTTGACTCTCCTGACCCTTGTATGGGGGACACTATCAACTCACACATAAAGTCACAGCCTCCTCCCAAACCTTTGGATACCAATCAACCAATTCGTACTCGGGCTAATGTTGTGAAAGGGAACCGTGAGCAGTGTAATGGAATGAAATTAAGCCATATTCCTAGCTCGGGTAACTTCATTTATATTGATGCACTGGACTTTGTGGATGCTGAGGGCAAGCTGGGTTTTTGCCTAATTGGGATGTTTGCAAGTAGATTTCCGGGCATGAAGGTTGTCATGGATCTCACTAAGCAAAGGGTCAGATAATTTAGTAAAAGTTTCATGGTCCACTCAATCCCATAATACAAAATATTCAGCTGGTTTTGTCATCCCAAGATTTTATCCAAGGATTCGATCGGTGTTATCCAAGATGCAAATTCAACATCAACTCTAACCAAAACCGTGTGCATATCATCACTGAAAGTCGACAACTTAACATACCATTCCAATAAGACCCTTCTCGTATAAGTGTTGTCATGGAAAAAATTGAAGGTCAAAGTAGTCATTCCAAGAACCCATATTGCCTTAGAAACACAATGGCCTCGAAGACCACTGGAAAAACCCGTAGCACCTAGTTTTTTGTGTTTATTATTTTTTTGCACATGCCACCCTATTCCCGGCACCCAACCTGGCCCCCATAAGAAAGGAGAAAAATGAAAACCCATCATGGCACCCTCCCTTTCTATATAAGCATGCCACCCAAGGCTCCATTTCAACAATCAATCTCTAACAGAGAGCACAAGAATTCAGGAACATGCCAATCACAACCTCTTAAGACACAGAGGATTCCAAGAAGAGAAGTCCACTAAAAATGAGTTCTACAAGAAGAGCGTGGATGGTAGCGGCAAGTATTGGAGCAGTGGAGGCACTAAAAGATCAGGGAATCGTTAGATGGAACTACAACATAAGGTCGGTGCACTAGTACGCCAGAAACCACCTCAGGTCTTTGGCCAAGGCCAAGAAGCTCTTCTCTCAATCCTCTGCAGTGATTTCTAGAAATGCTGAAGAAGAAAAATTGAAGGCTTTCTAGGAGTCTCCGAGGAAAGTCATGTACTTGAGCTGTTGGGGTCCCAATTGATACCCTGCAGTTTTTGATTCATATGTATATTTGTAGCAGTGACAAATTCAATAATTTTGTTATTTAAAGTAAGAACTATTACAGAATGTCAATGCCATTTCGCTTGATATAGAAACCAATTGCAAAAGAATTCCTAGTCTACATCACCCTCCTTCTCTTTATGTAGAAGACGATGTCTGGTGGTTCTCAAAATTTGTCCAAAAAATCTCAGCGAATGAGTAAGAAAGGCGCAAAATCTACCATCTTGATACGATATAATTCATGAGTGTAAGCACAAAACTCTAGCAAGGAAAACAACCGCTCATCATGTTGAGAGGGAAAACAATGGTAATGGGATTACATATTTGCTGCCACAAAAAGTAGTGAACAAACAATAATCATAGGTCCATAAAATGCTTTGTCATTGGGAAAATCAAGGGAAGCATTTCCAGAACACTAAAAAAGAATGGTATGGAAGAGTAGTTTATGATATATCAGGCCCATAGGTAGAGAAAATAGCATATGCAGTCACCTTTTCATTCTGTTAAGTATATTAAAACCACAAAACAATTATAAAACAATGTAGTTACATCATAGTGTTAATAAGTTAGGCTTTATTTGGTTCCCACCGTATGAGGAGAGGGCGGAGCAGGGCGAGTGAGAGGGGAATAAATATATCAGCAGGGAATTTTTAGAAAGTAAAGGAGAGAATGAATAGAATTATTAAGTTATATTAATTTTCATTTTTATTTAATTTTTAAAAATAAATTTAAATATGTTATTTAATTTTTTATCACTTTTCCTTCCACAATAACTCTTTTAATTTGGGAGAGAGGAAATAATATTGTAGAGAGAAAATGATATTCATCGTAATTTATTACACTGCATATTACATTTCTAAATTAAATAATATAAATATTGCTTATTATTTTTTGTTTACATTTATTTTTTCATCTTTTTTCTTTGATGTCTCATTCCAGCCAAATATAATAAAAAAATTTTATTTCTAGTCGTACATTCTCCTCGTTATCTTGTACAATTGCTAAATATAAATAGAGTCCACATTAGGGTTGCAAACGAATTGAGCTTCTCGCAAGCAGCTCGCGAACTCCTCGATCCAAGCTTGGCTCGAACTCGGCATTGATCAAGCCCTAGTCGAGTTCGAATCGAGCCTTGAATTAAACGAGTCGAGCTCGAGCTTATCAGAACTTGACTCGAAACTCGTTAAAATTTGGTTTGAATGCTCAATTCGTGAACTCGAATTTGAGTTCGAATAAATAAAGGTATAAATAATATTAATATATATATATATATATATATATATATTAATATATCTTGTTATAATATATGAAAGCATATTTATAAATTTTATTACACAAATATATTCTATATCTATATGAATATGTGTTTTATTATAATTTTACCAAAAAGTAATTATACAACTGATAATAAAAATTATTGTACCTTACAATCTTTTTTGGCTATATATATATATATATATATATATATATCTTGTTATAATATATTAAAGCATATTTATAAATTTTATTACTCAAATATATTCTATATCTATATAAATATGTATTTTATTATAATTTTACCAAAAAATAATTATATGATTGATAATAAAAATTATTGTACCTTACAATTTTTTTTGGCTATATATATATATATATATATATATATATATATATATATATATATCATGTTATAATACATGAACGCATATTTATAAATTTTACTACTCAAATATATTCTATATGTATATAAATATGTATTTTATTATAATTTTACTAAAAAATAATTATACAATGGATAATAAAAATTGCTGTACCTTACAATCTTTTTTTTGGGGGGGGGGGCTAGGGCTAAAATATCTTGAAATATTCTTCTTAATTTATATTACTAATATCACATTATTGTAACTCTAGAATACAAAAAGTCAATCATTATTCATATGAAATTTTAGAAGATTATAGAAAAGAAAAGATTGAATGGCAGGGATATTTTTTGGCTTTTTGGATTATATCTTGATGGTTGGCTGCGGAGTAGTTCAGTTTAGAAGAAGAAGACTTTGATCATCTATGTTTTTTTAAATTAATATGATAATCTATTTCATTTATTTTGGATTTGTATTATAATATTTTATAAAATTGAAGTTGAAAGGATAAAAAATTCAATTGTGTTAAACTTTTAGTAACTGTTAAAGAGATTACTTTAACTAAAAATATCAAATTTAATTTATAATTCGAACTCAAGTTTGAGCTCGAGTTTGACTCAAGAAATCTTGAATAGTATTTAAGCATATCTGAGCCGAGTTCGAGTAATCTTAAAAGTAAATCGAGTCGAATTTGAGTATAAAATTTTTTGTTCGAACGAGTTCGAACCTTTACAAAGTTCATATTAACTCGATCTCGATAAGTCATAATTCGACTCGTTTGCAGCCCTAACCACACTCTCCACCTGCTTTCCTAGAAACAGGACAAGTATTCAGCTGGTTTCTTACGAGCGCCCCCTCCCACCCAAAACAAGAAAAAAAAAACTAATTTAATAGTAGTCTTGACGGTAGTTTTAGAACTAAACTATTTGGTTATTGGCTCCTTAGAGAAAATTCTAACTAACCTCCTAGAGGCAGCTACAAATTTGATTTTAGTACCAATCACTACAAGAAAAAGAAATTTTCACAACTATATTATTTACGTTGGATGAATTTTGGTTGCAAATGAACATTCAATTACATCGAAAAAAATATCCATTGCAAATATCATGTACCTTTAATACTATACAACGAAAATTAACCAATTGCAACCGAAGTATGTAGTTGCATGAACCATCTTTATTTACAACCAAAATGATAACCTTTTGCAATGAAAAAAATGGTAGCCATTATAATTTGAATATTGATATTTTATTTTTAATTTAATTTAAAGTAGTTTTAAAAACAAATCTTAAGTGAATTTAAAAATAAATTTAAAATTAATAATATTTATTAACACTATCATTTATAAGTAAATATTAATCAAGTCTTGTAATTATCCATTTATTTGTGGGGAAAAAAGAGTACCGAAAGAATATATATTAAAAAGATTTCAAAGAAATTTTTGCCACCACAGGAAAAGATGGTTTCCGCTACCATTCTTTTGTGGGGGATAGATTTTACTAGTAAATAAATTATTATTTTCAATAAAAATAATTTTTCTGCAAATAATTAAGTATTTGCTAGTTTTATAACGAAAATTTACCATTTTTAACAAAAATAAACGGCTGAAAATAAGTCTACTATTTTCGATGTAATATTTCCTAATTTGGTCACAATTATATTTTTCCTAATAAAAACTTATATTTCCAACAAAAAGTATTGGTTAGAAATAATATTATTATTTTTGACAAAACATTTTATCTTTTACGATGACTAATTTAGTTGCAATCAAATTTTCAAATTAAACTATATATAATGTTATTCTTTTACTTTATTATATTAAATTTACTTTTTTTTTTTGAGGGATAGTGGTTTTTCTCATTCACTAATTGTGAAATGGCTTTTTTTTAGAAAGTAATTGTGAAATGTTTATAAAAAAAATCAAAAGAAAAATAAAAAATTAAAGTATTGTTTTGGGGAAAAAATAGAAAAACTTGGTGGAAACAAAGACCCCCACGTTGCAACAACTTTAAAAAAATGGGAAAAAAAAAGTTATTCAAAACAAAAAAGCAAAAAGCAAAACTCTAGAATCAGCATTTCAGTATCCTCGGTTTACTCCCAACTGTGGTTCGGCCCCAAAAAGGGCATCTCGTGCTTCTTATAGTGTTGCTTCTTCAAGAAAATGGAAATCCAAGTGCCATCTCCATCTCGGGGTTTCTTCTTGGCTCTAGTCTGGTTGATTGTGCTTACTGCTAGCACTCTCAATTGCAGGGGTATGGTTGGTTGGGGTCGCGATCTCCAATTTTCCTTTCAAACCCTTCTCTGCCTTCTTAGATTTTCCTTTCCCTTACTCCCAAAACATCTATTCCCTCCAACCCTGATAGTTATGCAATATGAAATCCTAAATACAATCCAAAAATGCTCTGATATTTCCATTTGAAATTGTCTACTAAACGCTGTTGTGAGCTACTGCAATCCTCGAGTAACAAGGATGTTCTTGTTCTTCTTTCTTTTATAAGATTGTGTCCTGAAATCCATTGAAAAAACTTGTGGGACTGCATCAATTTGTACTCATTTTCTAATTCTTTTATCTCTATTAATTAATTGATTCTTCATTTTCTTAAATTTTAGGTGGGGGGAGGGGGTCGAAGTCTTCATTTATCTCTAATGCTAAAATGCTTGTTACATTAAACCCATTTGACATACTCAAGAACCAGCCAAAATTAAGAAATTCTAATATAAGAGAAATTGAAATTATACACTGCCATTTACTAAGGACCAATGGGTTTAGCTTCAGTACTTTTACATCTAATACTCAGCTCGATTTTTACATTAAATGTGGTAGTATTGATTTTGCATTTAACTTATTTGAAAAAATTCCAGAGCCAAATTTGATTCCTTGGAATTTGACGATTTGGGGTTGTAATAAGAAATTTCTTTTGAGGAATCCTGGAGATTCTTCTGTATGATGCATTATGTGAGTTTGGATGGTAATCGATATACTTATGGGGTTTTGCTTTCTGCTTGTAGAGCTTTGGAATGTCTATTGTGGGGGGAGCAGGTTTATGGGTTTGTGATGAAAAATGGTTTTTTTTTTTTTTTTTTTTTGGAATGGTTATATGAGGACTTGAATGATAGATTTGTTTTTTGGTTGTTTTAGGTTCAAAGATGCTTTGAGGGTGTTCTATGATGTATTCTGTGAGAATGTGGTCTGTTAAAACTGAGCTGGTCTTTGATGTGTTTGCCTATAGTTTTCTTTTCATAATGTACTCCAAGTGTAGTAGTTTGGAGGAATTTTATGAAGCCTTCAATATTTTTGAAGGCAAAGATACTATTTCATGGTCCTCTATGATTGCAGGTTTTGTTATGGAAGTGTAGCTAATGCAACTGATTGCTTTAAAAAAAAAAACATCTTCAAATGGTTGTTTGTTAGAAGTTGGACCACTTAGGGAAATATGATCTATTTTATTTCGGTTGTTGATTGTCTTAATTTATACCTCTTATGTTATGCATTGAGTTGACTGTTGCTCTTGTAGACAGTTAAACTGTCTCTTTTCTAATGAGTTTTGAACCCTTGTCTCCTCCTCTACTCTTTGAGGTTTCAGTCAGCTTTAATGCTGCGCTACTATGTCCGCATGCACAATATCATTTTATTGCTTTGCTTAGTTATATTCCACTAATGGTTAGTGTCAAACATCATGTAGACCTTAAGCAATGGAACTTTGGGTTCTCACCGATAAATAATGATGTTTCATCTTTGTGATGTAGCACTGGGAACACTTTTGTGAATGCAAGGCTAACAAACATTGTCTTCTTTATCATCACACACTGGCAGAACTGAATAATTTAGTTCTTTTGACTGAGAAACATAGTCTTGATGACCTATCAAGGAATTCACGGAGGCAGCTTTCTTGTTCTAATGAGACAGCTCTGCAAAGAAAGGTTTGGGTTACCATTTTTTTTTCTTTTGTTTTCGAATTGCTGTTCATGGTTACCACTTAAACTAATCTGCAACTGGGTTTTAAGATATTTCTCTTCCTCTCTTCATCTCTTCCAACCTGGTTATATTTCCTTTATGGTTTAATTATTGGTTTTAGTTTGAAATCTATAGTGGACTGTGTTATAATATCTGATATGTGCCTTATCTTTTGTAGGTTAAAGGAGGCTATGTCACACATGCTCAGCTTGCTGAAGAATGGCTATTGAAGTCTTGCAAGATTCTTGAGAATCCATACTCCAGTGATTCTTATGCTAGTGCCATAAAAGAAGCTGGACAGTTTCTTTAGGCTAGTTCTAAAATGGATCCAGTGAGCTTGCAGTTTTAAGTAATGTGCTTTTTGCCTGGGTAATTAGTTATTCCTATAACTAATTGAGATGCCTCTTGCCACATGGTTATAGGTGCGAGACATAACAAAGAAATTGGTTGAAGCACAAAACTGGGCAGAAGCTGCAAGAGCTTGCATTTCTAGGGTGGAATATTGTTCTCATCATCACAAGTGTCTTAGCGTGTTCATTCTTGTGACAGATTAGAAGTCAATTCTTGCAACTGAGGTGGAAATTTCTAATATGTCATTTGGATAAACAAGTGGAAATCCTTTGCTGCTAAGGTTTGCTTTGTAGTCCTTTTTTAGTTTAAATCTTTTGCTTTGTTTTGTACTTCTTTTTTTTTAATTAATCTTTTGCTCTTAGTTTTCTGCATAGTCCAGCTATTTCTTAGTTTTCTGCTTAGTTTTGTGCACACTTGAAGGAAACTGAGCTTTATTTATCCTATTTTCTTAGTTTTCTATCTGTTTTATATTTTCCTCACAACCTTGCTCTTTATATTTTCCTCCTCTTATCTGGAAAGATCCAAGGGGATTAGTTTCTTATACTGTTTACCAGTCTTAACCAAAATGAACTTCTCAATAGTTGCCACCCTATACAATCTTGATCACAATGTGTTGACAAAAGGGAGAAAATAATACTTTTCCTACTTGCTCAACTATTTTTGGGTTAATTTGTAGTACGTATAGTTGATGCTTGTTTTTATATACTTCCTTAGTTCATCTATTATACCATACCAGTACTTTTGTCATCAAATTTACCTGAACATAAGAAAATTTACATATTTAGCTATTCAATCTCTTTTAGAAAATGAAAAGAATCATACTGTTCATTTTGGTCTCTCCTCTAATGTATCCATAACCCAGATACGGTTGTTAGAATATCATGTCATGCTTTCCCACTTGTTGCATCTCTTCTTTCTCAGTTTAATTTTTTTTCTTGCTATGAGAACTATCTTTAGCACCTTCCCATCCTTTCACTTAAGGGAAAGCTAAGAAGTAGATGGAAAGATGCTGTAGATGATCATCACTCACTGCTACTGTAAATGTCCATATATATAATTATCCCTAATATTGCATGAGACTGAAAAACTAATCATCCAAAACCTGGAACATCCATATGCAAAACTAGCCCATGGAGCATAAAATATGAAAATACACTAGCTATATTTAGCATGGTGCAGCAAAATGTGTTTGAAATTGGACAGGTAGCTTTTGTTTGTTGTTTGAGTCAATTCTTTAGCCAATTAATGCTTGATTTGCTACTGGCATTTGTTAATTTCTATAGGTAATCTTGTATTATTCTTCTTTATTAACCTCTGAACTTTATTACAGAAATATGTACAACTGGTTGTATTTTTGGAGGGGCTGTTTCCAAAGGTCCCACTATACAAAGTGACAAAAGGAAATGAGCCTTGCTTCTTCACAACATATTTTTAATGGGATCCAGAAAAAGCTATGGTATTTTCCAAAATAAATCTCCTTTTAAATTCTGCAACTACATTTCTTTCTTAGTACCATTAGTCTATTCCTTGTTGAAAAGCAGTTTAAAAACTGTTGATAGCCTGGAGAGAACTTGGATTTTTTTTTTTATAAATGGTGTGAAACATTGTGTGGTGTACACTAAATAAAACATTTGGCTAGACTCTGATAAGACGACTAATGTGTTAATAGAACTCGAGCCAACATGCTCAATTTGGGAAGTAACTTTCACAGCATTACATCATGGTCTTGTTTTGCTTATGTCTATCATATTAGTGAACAGTTTCCTTCTCACCCATTATATGACAGTCATTTTTTTTTTTAAATTAGCATGTTACAACATTTTATTTTTCATGTAACAGGCACATGGAAACTCATTCCAAAAGAAGGTTTTGCTGTTTTTTGGGATTGTTCATGCTGCAAAGGTAAATGCTTACTGAGAATTTATATAAGATGCTTCCCATGTGTTTTATATTTTCAAGATGTTGGAAATCCATTTCCCTATCTTGGTCTATTGCATTGTTCTTCTGTTTCTTACCTTAGGACCATTGAGAGGCAGCCTGTCATGATTTTCATTTTATAAGTTTTTTATTAATGGCATTTAATGTGCTGACTTCATCCTTTCCTTTGGCATACATATACATATGATGTTTATTCCTTTTAGGATTGAACGGCCTAGTTTGTGTTACATTTGTGAACACGTTATCTGTTGAATTTTTTGTAGGAAGTATACTGTTGTATGGAAATAATAGCCTTTCATACCATGGGCTGCAATCCCTTGGTGCCTGATCTATGAAATGTACACTGCGTTCTCAAAGAGGACCTGCATTGTCACCCCCTGGCACTTTGCTATAGACATTACCCTTGTCTTGAATCTTTATAAATAGTTGCTTGGGCCTGTTTCTTTTACAGGCTCAGAGTTTTAGCCTTTGTTATTTTGTCATCCTTGGTTGTATGCTAGTCTATCCATTCAATGTTGGATTTCATACTTGACTTCTTGTTCCCAAGATCTTTTTATTCACCATAGTCCCTGTATTCCTCTATCTTTTTGATTGTTTATTAGGAAGTAATATCTAGCAGGCAGCATCTGCATCTAATAGTTGTACGGAATTAGATTGGATGTAAATGAACTAACTTATAGTTTATCTCTCTCTTGCTGCATTTTGTCATCCATCCTTATTGTTATGGGTTAGAAGTGTGTGATTTTGAAAAACAAGATGTAACTGTTTTACATAAAGTTTATGTTATTTCCCTAGTAGAGGGAGATAAGTTCTAGGAAATTTCATCTTTTGCTTATACCTCTTATTTGTGTCTCTTTGTTCATTTTGATTTTCTTATAACCAGGATAGGACCAATGGAACAAATCAAGGAGGACCAACTCAAAGAGCTTTAGCCTTAGCCGCCCTAAATTCTGCATTTAATTCGACTCCTACCCCAAAAGCTTCTTCTGTAACAAGGTAAGCTGGATCAGGTCAGGGATGACAAAGAGCTGCTGCAGTTGCTACATTATATTCTGTTCTTACTGCTGAAAAGAAATGATCACCTAAAGCATCTCCATCTTGACCAAGTAGAAGTCCACCATCAGAAACTAGTAGTCCTAGTAATCAGATAAATTCCATTCCTTGACCTGTTGATTGTATAATAATGGAAACTATAAGACCATCTGCCACAAATATTGTACTTTTTTCCTAGAAAAGAGCACATTGAAAACTACATACATTGAATCTATCTATCCGTAGTATGTAGGTCATTTGGTAGGTTTGTGACTGTTATCTCGCAAAGGGTTACCAGTGATGAGGCATTTGCTACTTGAACCTCTAAAGGAGTGAGACGGCATAGGTTTTCTTGTTGTGCTTAAAGCACCATCTATTTTGTCATTACCTAGGATGTAAGAGTTTTTAAGCATATGATATATTTTACCACTGCTTGCAGGAGAATCCAAAAATGAAAATGCTCCTATAGAGGCTAAAGGTTCTAAAGAAGCTTTAGAAGTCCAGGATACTGAGACAGATCAGACCAATAGAGAGGCTTCAGAATTAAAGCTAAAGCCAGAACCAAAAACAGAGCCAGAGCAGGATGATAATGGTGATGAAAGTACCTAAACCATATTTAGTTATGAACAACTCAAGGCTAAATCAGAGAGCCCTGTCATTGGCATCGACTTCAAAAGGAGAGAGGATGGTTGATTCATTATCCTATCATTTTTATTGATAGATGGATTGATTTACCATTTTTTCTCTTTTTCTGCATTACTATTATGTGAAATATTCCTATAAAGCAAACCACATGATAAAATTTGACTTGTAAATAATAACATCTATAGCATTTGAAGCAAAAGACTATTCTGTAAGTTAAGAAGTTATTTTGGACAATTTTTTAAGTTGCTAAGTTGAGCTAGATTTCTATTTCTTCTTGCAGGACATGAAATATATAATGAAAACATGATTACCATAATTTCAACCCCATAATTGCAAAGATGTACAAGGGTGTTGGTGGTGACATGGATAATGATGGTTTTGCTCCTATCGGTGGCAGCGATGCTGCTCCTTTGATTGAGGACTTTGATTAAGCTTTTGTTGTTTGCTTCTTTTGGGTTTCTTATCTTACTCTTAGCAAGAAAAATTGTGGTTTTAATTTGTCAAAGTGAATTTATTTTGTCTTTTGATTATTAGGCTTTGGAACTAGTACTTTATGCAAAGCCTTGTTCTTCCTTTACAATAAATTTTTAACACAAATACAGGGGGAAAAGATGCTTCCTTTACAACAAATTTTTATTCTGCTTTCTATTATGTTGTGTTCTATTCTGTTTCGAGGATTCTGCATAGGATTTCTACACAGGATTAAATTTGTAAATCAATTTGGACGCCCTGCTAATGAGATTGTAGAATGCCTACTGGAATCATATGTCACAATAGTAATCATATGTCGTAAATTTTGAGAAATATTGAAAAAAAAAAGTGATGCTAAATTTTGGGACACTACGGAAAAATTAGTGTTATAAAAAAGAGACGCAATCATACTTATACGTCGTAACTTGGGGACATTTTTTTGGGATGTTATGGATTATTTCATCACTAAAAAAGGGATCGAGTCATAATTACGTGTCGTCATTTTAAGGGCATTTATATAAAAAAAGTGTCGTCAAATTTGGGACGCTACACAATCATAGTGTAGCAAAAAAGGGGATTCAAGCATAATCTTTGGTCGTTAATTTGGAGACATTTATACAAAACGTGTCTGTCGAAAAAAAAATTTATATAATAAATATTAGTAAATTAGGTGACACTAACAAATATAAGTGTCATAAAATTAGGCACACGTATATAATAAGTGTCGAAAATTATGCAACGAGCAATAATTGTATTTACGACAAACAAAATTCGTTAAAAAAAAGTCTATTTGCAACGGCCATGCAACAGAAAAAGAACCGTTGCATTTAGTTTGGATAGATTTAAGGTTTTTTGCAACGAAAAAAAAAGGGTTGTAAAAAGAGGCATTTTTCGTGAAAAATATATCATTGCAACCGTGCTTATCGTTACAAAGGCAATTATAACCCCCTTCAATAGCGATGAGCATTTTTCTGTTGCAATGTCGTTGCAATTGATCATTTACGACCAAATCGATCATTTTTCCTACGAAATTCAATGGTTGCGGAAATTCATTTTCTTGTAGTGAATAGTATAGTTTTGGTTACAGTCACAACCAGAATTTCCATTTTATTGTGATTTAAATAAATTTTTAATTTTTTAAAAACTGATATTCTAAAACAAAAAGTCTCGTATATAATTTTAATTATCTACTTGTTCATTTAAAAGGAAAAAACGATCATGGTTACTAGTCTGGTCAAGAAGCACAATCCAACCACGGATTCGTATTCCGGTTCTAAAAATGAAAACTTTTAAGCGAAACTAACTATGCAGATTTTAGTTCCGTTTTTGAATCATGAACCGCTGAGCCCGATTCAATTCCATTCTAATTCGTATTGGCCCGAATCGTTGTCGGGCCCGAATCCCACTATCGAGATGCAATGTATTTCTCATAACAAACCGTGTGCACAAACTCACTCAACCACAAAGATGTCCCCTTCGTCCAAAATCCAATCGCACGATCAAACTGTTAATATCCCAGATTACCAATAAAAACAGAATGGCAAAACTGTCATCCCATACAACTTATGAAGAAAACCATACTCTCCGAGGCCATTGGAAAACTCCACGGCCCCTTGTTTTGCTATCCAATCTGCCCCCACCACCATTCCCAGGGCCGAAAAATTTATGGTATGAATCTCCTATATAAGGGCACTTCAAGATCGTCATCTCAAACGAATATCTTCAGAAAGCTTCACTCACAATCAGTACAAAGATTTTTACCTACAAGATTTCAACAAGAGCAGTTCACTGAAAATGAGTTCTACAAGCAGAGCATGGATGGTAGCAGCAAGTGTTGGAGAAGTGGAGGCGTTGAAAGACCAGGGATTCTGCAGATGGAACTACACCATAAGGTCGGTGCATCAGTACGCGAAGAACAACCTGGTGTCTTTGTCTCAGGCCAAGAAGCTCTCTCCTCAGCCTTCTCCAGCGTTTTCAAGAAAATCTGAAGAAGAGAAATTGAAGGCTTCCGAAGAGTCTCTTAGGAAAGTCATGCACTTGAGCTGCTGGGGTCCCAATTGAGTCCTGCAGTTTCTCCTATTTAGTGTATAGAGCAGGCAAAAATTGAAACCTTCTGTATTTTCAGTGGTCAACGATTGTAAATTCAAGACCATTTTGCACCATGTAGGAATCAATGGGAGGAGAGAAATTCAAATCTAAATCAAATGCCATTTATGTTCTCCGTATGGGCATTTTCTCAAACACCTAATAGTAATTTGATAAAGCAGTGAGAAATATTAAACTTACTGCCAGCCTTTCTTCCAATGAATGGATATTCCATGGTGGATAATCAACTACAAAATTTCTTTAGAATTCAGAAAGAAACCCTAAAAGATTATCAGGGATTAAAAGTAGCAGCGCTTCTCTTCTGGTTCCAATACAATCAAAAGAATTTTTCAGCCCCACCCCGTCGGCTGTCACACAATATCATTTCTCATTTTTTGGTATTTTTAATGTCAGCTGTTCATGCATCTATAGAGTGATACGATGGAAATTAATTGAATTCGCTTAATCGAGTTATAAAATTTGATTCAAAAGATTATTTGAACGTAAATAGTTATAAAAATTTATTTTGATTCATGATAATTTATAGTTACAAACTTGGTATAAGGCTTGAGTGATGTCGAGATAAGTAATTTGTTATTTTTTTTGTAATTTTAATTATATTATATATAATAATATATAATTTTAAAATTTTTATGTAAATTATTATTATTATTTTATAAAATATAATTTATTAATTTTGATAAGTTAATTTATTGAAATTCAGATGTTCAATTTTGTTTAATTATATTATTCAATCCTAAATCTTATTTAGTTATAGAAGTTAAGTTTTGTTTTTAGACATTGAACTTAAAATTTATTCAAATTTAATTAATTTTATTAATAAGTGTAGCTAATAACATTAATGCTTAATTATATTATTTTTCATTTGTTTGTTATAAATTTTATAGTATTGAATCTGATGTTTTATTCTGATTTATTTATTTTTATTCATGTATCCATTTTTTTTTTTTTTGGATTTTATATTGTGTTTTTTTTTTTTGGGTCTATTTTCATGGAATATGTATTTTGATGTTGGCGTTTTTTTTTTTAACAAATTTATTAAACCAATTATTTATTGTTACATTTTATATCATTGAAAGAAGGCAATTGTGTTATGTTAGAAAATTCTATTAACCATATTTGATACCCTTAGCCATGTGATTCATTTTTTAGCTTATGAAGAGAAGTGTTCTTGAGAAATGCTTTTGGCTCTCAATAATTAGTTAAAAATCTTCTTCAAAAAGGAGCTCTTAGCTCTGAGTTGTCTTGCAAAAAACGTCATCGGAGTTGCAAGAAACCTTTAGTTCTCACTGTGGATGGTGATGGATCTCGAATAGATTTGAGCAACAGGACTTGGGTTTTGTTGAAGTCCAAAAGATAAGAAGCTTTTCAAACTTTTTAAATCTTTGTTAATGGTATTCAATTGCTGGTTTTTTTTTTTTTTTTTCTGCGATGTTGTTTGTTTTTATTTCAGAAGATATTCTATTGTTTTCTGTTTTTGTTCTTGCAGAAATTAATATGGTACCTTTTATTTAGTGAAGATATAGGGAAAGAATATAGTTTGAGGTTTTATTGAGCTATTATTTTTGTGAATCTAAGATTTTTTTTTTCTTTTTTTCCCCTAGTTTTTTGTTTATGATTCATTGTTGGTTTTAAGACTGTGTATTTTGTGTGTGTGTTGCAGCGTCAATGAAAGGTGTTAAGGGATCTGTGTTGGAGAAAAACGTTTAATCAAATAAAGATTAAATTTTGAGAACTATCTTAGTTGCCAGCAAATTTTTATTTACATTGTAAAAGAGTGATTGATCAGGTTTTGTTCAATAATCTTATTTGATATCATGTTTTACATATTTTATGCAAACATTGTGTTGTTGTTAAATTTTTCTGTTTTTGTTATAGGAATTCAATTTGGAGAGTTAATTTGTTCCGTGTCTAATATATTCCATTTGTTGTGGTTTAGGTGATGTTGTATTGGAAAAGTATTGTTAAGGTAGTAATCTTTTGCTACATTGTTATGATGTTTTGCTTTTTCTGAGAACATGGTAATGGTATTATGGATTTTTTTATTTTCTCTTTGTAGAGAAGCTATAATTTGTTTTTCATTGTTTAGTTTGTATTTTTTTTCAATTTCGTTTAGTAATAGTCAACTATATGAAAAAGATGTGTTGTTTTTTTTCTTTTGTTTTCGTGTATTTTGGTTAATCTAATTTGTTTGTTTTGGAAGATACATATATGTTTGGCTTTTTTAAAGTGCAGATGAATTTAGCTGTGCTAAAGGTTTCGGTACATTTTTAATACACTATAAGACTGTTTTGCACATATTAATGCATTGATTAAAGTATCACATTTATTGATCTTGTAGAATTCATTGAAAGAACATTTATTCATTATTTTGCGTAGTTGCACATGAATTAATCAAGTCTAAGCAATTTTGATCATTTTCAGCATCCAGGAACTTTTTTCCCACATATTCAAGCACATTGGCTTTTTTTTGTGGCAATATCGTATTTCTATGTATTGATGAGACAACTATCTATTGTTGATTATTCAGAAAGAAATTGATATGTATCTTATGGAGTCTACATTGTATATTGAGCACTTGAGCAATTTTTAATCCAACTTAGTTTTGTTATCTGTTAGTCCATTGTACTAGGCTCATGTCATGGAGGGAAAAGCCTGGAAGATTTTGTCACATACACTTTGTAATCTGCATAAAAATAATGCTATAAATTATTTTTTAGATTAATATGTGAGAATGGTTTTGAAGTTGTAGGAAATTTTTCAAACTTTTTTTTAAGCTACCTTTGGGACTCGATTGTAAGCTTCTTCATAGACTATATTTTAGGTATATCTCTTGAAATCTGAGTTATCTTCATGGGTCATGATTTTTAGTCTTTTTGGCGATTTTACTCGTGCAAGTGCAACATACAATTGCCCATGAGAAAAGATTGGTTTTGGTAAGTACAGTCCGACATTAGACAAAGTTTATCCTTGACTCTTGTTAATTGTCATTGCATAGCTTATGTTCATAGGAAATTGCCTTCTTATCAAAGTGAAAGGCATCTTTGAATCTGTTGAAGACATATATATTCTTAGGATAGATACTCTGTCTCCTACTTTTGAACTTGAAATAATCAATGACTCTGTTTCCTGTTTGTGTGACAATCAGCCTTGTGCCATTGCATAATGCTTTTCTTGGGTTGACATTTCTCAACAGCATAATAGGTACATTCTTTTTTATCTTTAATGCATTATTAGGCATACCTGGAAAATTGAGGTTGTTGAGGTATTCTATTGGATATACATTTTCTACGTCCTTCAGAGGTACTATCACATTGTCTATTCTATCTGCACTTATATATTCAGTGACAGATCCTGAGACTTTTTCCAATGTAAAAGTATTCAACTCTAGAACTATTTCATTTATTGGTGTTAGAATGGCTTTTTTCCCTCAAGTAGGTAGGATTTGTGTAGTTATCATCACAATTTAGATAAGTGGAGTTGAATATTGTCTCAAGTGGCTCATCATTAGCTTCTAAAATCAATTTACTTGGGATTTAGATCCATGCAACTTCATTATCATTTCCTCTACACTTTGCTAGTTTTGTGTCATCACCTATTCTCAAAAGCCAATTGGCCAAAGTCGCATACTCTTCAGCTTCTGATGGTTGAAATTCATGACTTTGTTTAAGCCTCATGTTCTCAAATAGTGTAAGCATTTCACAGTGGTTCCACAATTCTGATTGATTGAGTAACAAATTTACTGTATTAGCTCTTTGACCTTTAGGCACAACTGGAAGGATTTGATGAAAATCTCCTCCTAATAGCACTGTTTTGCCTCCAAATGGCTTGTTTTCATTGTAACTTGCTGCCCTTCTTTGTATGTCTTTGATTGTTTTATCAACAGTCTCAAAAACATATTTCGAATTCATAGGAGGTTTATCCCAAATTATTAACACCGCTCTTCTTATTAATCCTGCAAGCTGAGTATTTATTTTTATTGAACATGTAGAATCTTCTGAGGTCACCCGTCACTACTGGAAATTGGTCTATCAGCCATGACAAATTTCGTGGTTGATTGGATAAAATCCGTGGCTAATTGAACTCAGCCACGGAACAACCACAGAAAATTTTTCGTGGCTAAAGTCGGAGTGGCTGATTAATCAGCCACGGAAAATATTCCTTAGCTGATCAGCCACGAAATATTTCGTGGCTGATAATTTAAATTTCGTAGCTGATTAATTTAAAATTATTAAAAATTATTTAATTCAAAAATAAGGAATCAACCATGGAATACCATTCCGTGGGTGATTAGCCACGGAAATTTTCGTATTTGATAATAAAATTCTGTGTACTTCAACTTTTTTGCATTTGAATCTCTTTTGTTCATTTCAAACAATTCTGTAAACATTATCTTCCTTTCATATTCATTCATTGCTATATTAGGAAGAGAAATGTTATCATTAAATATGATATTCTGCTTTTTATCAAGATGAAACCCTAATATCTGGACAGCTGGTGTTCAACAATGGATATCAAACTCAAATATTCGCCAATATGCTTCACATGCTGATATGTATCTGCAATCCAAAATGCTTTTACTTTATTCAAATCCCAGTCTTTGATTCACTGTCCAAGTTAATTTTAGCCTGATTCCTTTCAATGACAACTATTGTCCTATTTGGACCTTTATTTAGATATTTAAATAAATATTTTATGGTTTTTTATTGATTACATATTTCAACATTAATGTAGCTTTGGTATTTCACTAATAAATACTGATTGTATGGGACTACAAATCTATTGTCAAGAAAAAATCCATTCTTCTCAATAGTTATTGATGTTTTTTGTCTTCTATAGATATAATATCCCGATTCATCAATTGATGTTTTGTTATGAATAGACTTTGAAAAATGCTTTGAACATTGTCCTGATTTTAAATTTATGTATTAGTTTTTAACAAACATTATGTAGTCTTGTTGAAATAATGAATCATTTAATAAACTTCTTACCTTGTACCATACATGGCGAGTTTTCATATCCAATTCCACAAAGTCCATGCATCATGAATTCTGTTACGATTTTATAGCCAATCAGATCAATATTCGGATCAGGAATTTTTGCAGATATCGTTTTATCTATTTCCTCAGGAGCATTCTTTTTTTTTTTTTTTAATTTTGATATAGCCAAATGGTGATGTGTGAATGTGGTAATCCTCGTTTTTAAAATTCAATTGTGTATACAACTGTCATGCAAAGGAAAAAAGTAGGTTAATGAAATTGTCAAAAAATTGTAAATAACAAAGTTTGTAATATTTTGTCAGAAGTTAGATACTTGAATCTACTTGGCCGAAAATTTTGTTCTGTAATATATCATCGATCATATCATCAAGTTTGATCTTGAATACTCGGACCTCAATTTCAAGTCTATTTTCTGGCATTTGCCCAGGTATCTCATCCAAGAGTTCCGTTATTTGTGGCCAATTAGGATTAGCAGTAAATGTGATAAAAAAAATCTAGATTGCCAAAGAACCTACATAGTGTCATAGTATCTTGATAGTTCTGAGCTAAATAGCAAGGGCCAGCAGTGAACGTAGATGGTAGTATTTTCTCTTGCCAATTTTTTTGAATCTGTATCACCACATTGAACAACATCTTGTACATTTTTGAATAATTATGTTCGCAAATTCCCTTGATGTTCTAAAATCCATTTTAGTCTTGCTTGTTCAATACTTGCATCTACAATGAATTGTTGGAACAGCCTTCCTGAATAAATCAAAATTAGTCCTTCTGAGCGTCTATATTGAAGTATGTGTGCATAGTATTCTCTCATAGTAGCATAAGATCACTTTGTACAGTTTCTGTCTCTGTCTTGTACATAAATGATTTTTGGATGATATCCGTCTTCTCTATATGGAAATAGTAATGGGTATTGCATAGTTATGAATGAAGGATGCAAATAGTTTATTCGTTGTAGATTTCTATATTTTATTTCAATAATAATATTGTGATCTTTTGTCGCTTTGTTCAGATTCCCAACACTTAGTGCTACAATTTCTGTTGCTGTTGGTGCATCGTATTGTCTTACTTTGAAATCTCTGCTATGATGTAATCTAATTTTGAAATTAAATATTTCTCCTGAGGAATATTTATCTCTAGCTATTTTAAAAACATTCACTAACTCATTGTTTATATCTAGCATCGAGATAAGTTGTTGCATAATTTCTGCTCTTATTGTCATGTAATTCTGCCTTTGGTTCACTGTTTGAATTTTATTTTGGACCTCATTTTCTATATCATGAAAATAGAGCTAGATAAAATGTGCATGTGCACCATCTATAGGTATTAATAATTCGAGCCTATGATAATTTTCACCATTAATTCTATAGATGTAAGGTCCAGATCTTTCATTCACTTTATCATCAACTTTAGCACCCATAGAAATAATGGAAAACATTGAATTGTGCGCTCTGATATTTTCCAAGACCATCTTTGATTTGTCATCGGTTACTCTTATGAGCAAAGTGTTCAGAGGCTCAAGGGGATTTTTCTTTCTTAGTAGTTGGAATTTTCCTTATTTACAACACAATTTAAATTTAGAATACAGCCTCTTTGGTTGTCCCTTGTTTTTCTCTTGTTCCCAGAATATAGTATCACAATACATGCATTGAAGTTTAGGTGGACCATGATATAGTTCATGGTTTATTAAAGGATCTGCCTTTATGATTTCAAATTAATTATGAAAATCTTGTTGATATTGTAATTATTATTGTAATATCTGTGTGATGAATGTTACCTGTTGCAATAGTTATTGAGGTATTTGTCCTTATTGTTGTATCATTTTGGTAAGAGTTTTTGTCATTTGGCTTTTGATTGCCTCTTTGAATATCAATCCTCCGTTGTCTATGCAAATTTGCCTTCTTTGCTATATTTTATGTACATATCATTGTCAGTGGTAGCTGAATAACATAATTCTATTTAAAGGTATTTTATTGATAAATATTATACATCTGTTGTATATATCTTGCAACTGCAGTTGAGTAGCAATAACGTTTTCTAATACTAGATCATTATTTTGCTGGAGAAGTTGATTAGAATGAGGTTGTTTTCTTTTGCGGTCCAAAGCTTCTTTTCTTCTTTTTCTATTTTCTTTGGCCTTGTCATGTTGTACTAAATCTGCGTGGATATGCATATAATATTAATCAAAGTGTTTTTATAGGAATGAAAGGGTAATTTATGGCCACTGAAGTATGTTTTGCATTGACTGTTGGGATTTTTTTAATTTTTAATAGGGTGTTTATTTAATGGTGCTCATTTATGCATAATTTTTACTTTTAAGTAACTTTGTTTTTTTAAAATTCTTTTTTATATTTAATGTTAAGTAATTTTTTTAATTTTTTAATGTCAATAATTGTACTATATATATGGGTGTAGTATAATAAGCATAGTTTGTGTGTGTGTGTATATATATATATACACATAATTTTCTTTTTTTTTTTGTGGAGAAGATTCATTTGTATGTAATTTATTAAAATTTCTTTGAAATTATTCTTATGGTACTTAAAAAAAAGAAGAAAGAATTGAGGTTATATTTGCTGCAAATTTGCCATGTAATACGTATAGATTTGATGTTATATTGGCATATGTGGTGTAATCTTTGAATTATTTAAGATATATATCAGACGTAATATTCCTAAAAAACTTTACAATTTCATGTTATATGAAACTGATATTTTGTCTCATATGTGTCAGTAAATGCTATTTGAGTTGGCTAAAATATTGTGTGGTCATTAAATTATTTTGGATAAAGAAGAGACATTAAATTCTGTGAATTTAGAATTTCTTTAAATACTGATTATGTCGTGGAGAATGGATCCTGTAATATTCATTGAATAGATAGTAGGAATGTGAAAGGACGTTTGCTTAATATTGGGTTGTCATTAAATTAAATTGAATAAAGAAAAGGCATTAAATTTTGTGAATGTAGTATTATTATTATTATTATTTTGAATACTGATTAGTTGTGAAGAATGGATCCTGTAATATTCTTTGAATGGATGATAGGAATGTGAAAGGATGTTGTTAATTTCATAAATAATGCAGTATAGATTTTCAAAAAAACTCTTTTAAAAAATCTGAAGAGACACTTATTAACTATTCCACACATTATATTTAGCTATATATATGCACATTTGTAGAGCAAGTTCTTTATTATTTTCTGTCTTGTTTTCTTTTATTGAAATATGGAGTTATACAATGGCATGCCTATTGAATATACATTAGTTGGGAGGCCAAGCATCCATCCATTTATAGTTGAAACCATGGTTTTGTCAACTGTGCAGCTGCAGTTAGATAAACCTTATTATACTTTACCTGATAGGCAAGCGAATAAAATCCGGATGGTTTTACATTGTGGAACATATGATTATGATGAATATATTGAAATATTTATTCCAATATCTACAACCATGAGAAGAGATAGTGTTAATTGTTGTAATTGGTGGACTGATTCCTATCCCTGGGTGTTTGATGAGCCTAGTTTGCAACATCCATTAACAATTATATTTTTGAATGAGGAGTATTTGGAAGCCGGAGAAACAAAGACGAAAATGGATTCATACGTAAAATTCTATCAACCTTTTGTTATTGCTACTGTTGAATTTCAAATGGAGTATCATATTCATAAGGATTTGTTCAAGCAATAAATTGGGAAACGCAAATTTCAATTGATAAGATATTCAGCGAATAATATTTGGCTTTACTATGATGTTGAAAGGGTAATGTTGAAGGATCTTCTGTTACTAGAGTGGAAGTGGTTGACACAATTAGAAAGAGTAATGATGGTATAGTTACTAGAGATGTTTAAAATAAGATAATTGAGGTTGGGGTAACGGTTGATAATTGATGTAGGATTTGTAAATGTTTTTAAAATGTGTTGTACTATAGTTTCCATATGTTGATGCCATTTAATGCGTAGCACTGCAGACGATATGTCATTACTTTTGTTATATTACAATATTAATATATGTTATTACTTTGTTGTTTTAAAGTTCAATACATTGTTAGATGTTGATCCAACTTTGGGTATAGCATTTTCATTTTCTCTTATTTCTGAGAAGATACGTTCACACTTATTGTTAATGATCAATTCAAGACATCTTTGATAAAGTTAGAGAATAGATTTTGAATTACTTTAACAAGCTAGGATAGGATTTTGCTGTAATAAACTCTATGATATATTAATTAGGTATAGTTTGAAAATACATAATGATATTATATTTCACAACTTAGTTCTCCGAGTTATGTTTTAATTCATTACTTGAATCTATTGCAGACTTTGTGGAGAGTATTGAGAAAGGAGACAATTATACTTGTCAAAATATAAAGATCTATCAACTGATGGAGAACTAGAGACATGCAACTCTATGATGCTATTATTATCACTCTTGGAATATTCATTCGTTTTCTGTACACGATTTTGTTTATTTCAATAGCAGTCGGTTGTATTTGACCTAGAATGTTGTGTTGAATAATTTTCAGGAAGGAAATGACAGTAATTATGTAGTATTGTGTTCTGAAATAGATAATTGTTTTAAGTAAATCACAAAGGCATAGTTTCATATGAATGTTTGGTCGTAGATCTATGGATATATGTTTGAGATATATCGTTAAAGATTGATTATGATACATAAAAATGTCCATGCAAGGCTGTGACATTGTTTTTGTTAAAGGGTTTGATTTGTTCAATTATTTAAAAGCACCTTATGATTGTAGAACAATCCTCTAAAACATCACAAAGAAAGTGAACATAGTAAAGCCTTAGAAAAACAGACAAAAAAAAGAAAAATAAAAAGAAATAGATAGTCAGCTTACCACTTGTTTGGAGAAAATGGTATGCAGAGAAAATTCCTCTAGGCATGAAACTAAACAAAATGCTTTATAATATTAAGTCTTTTGTAGATCAAGATCTCATTCCCATTATAATTTGCAGCTTTTCCATTCATTCCATTGTATTTTTCTTACATAATTCACCAAGTATAAAAAGGAAGTAACAACAACTCAAACACAACCTCAGTGGAAGAATGCAAAAGTAAAAGTGTCTTTCTAGTAATGAAAAGATGCTAACTCATATGTTCCTTTGGCACGGGAACATACGTAAAAGTGTCTTTTAGAGCATACTTATGAACTTGATTTGCTGGCACAGGAAATCTCGCGGGTATGCTTTTATTAGTAATCGACTTTATATTTCATATTCCTTTCAGTATTCATGAAGTCTTTCGCTGGATTTATCAGTTGATGCCTTATAGTCCTAGATTTGTTAGACCTGTTTATAACACATTAGCTCTCTACCATCAGTTTGCTTTGTTTTTATTTCTTTAGACAATTTTCACAAGCAACTTGAAGACGGATGACAAGATATATAGTGCTCTCTGAAGAGATGACTTATAAGATGGCTAGTTGCATAACGTTTAAATCAAATCATACCATCCACAGTCTTCACAAATCATGCTCAGTAAAAAAATTTCAATTCTAATGCTAATGTTTTGTCAATTGAACAACACAAATTTGAATCTGGCATAACACAGGAATGATGAAAGTACCACAATCAATATGAGACTCGTATCATCAGTAACACAATTAATATGATGAAAGTAAGACAATCAATATCAGATTGTAACAACTACATAATTTTCTCAAAATATTCAGCTGCATAATCTAGGTTTTTGATTTGTCTCCTTTGCCATTCTAAAGATGTTTCGTAATTGAATATTGTTATTCATCAATCTTCTGTCTTCTAACATTTTCAGTCCCTATAACAGAAAGTTTCATTCGTTTGTTTGCAGTTGTTGTTTGTAGTTTTGCCACTTGTTTGTTATGTGTTCTCACATGTGTCCTATCAAAAAGAATGGAATAGTCTTATCATTTGATGTTATCAAATTAGTTGGTGCAAAAGGAATGTGGCTAATTTTTGAATACCCTGTAACAACTATTTGTTTCTTCCCTTCTTTGATGGGTGTTTTTGTTCGAACCATGTTCTCCATTTCTTTTCTTTCTTCTTCTCCTAAATATTCTTCCATTGCTTGAAGAGGCTGCCAAAGGAACATATGAGTTAGCATCTGTTTATTACTATATATTGCCGTTTAATTCTGACACAGATGCATACACACATTTTTTTTCTTTTGGAAAAAGGTTGAATGTTTGTTACCTTTGTCTGATCTTTACTTTTGTTAACTACATCTGATAGATGATAAATTCGATTAACTGTAAAACTTTCTCTTGGCAATCCTCGCTTCTATTCGTTGAACTTGACTTGGCAAATATAAGTTTTGCCTATTATATTCTTCAATGGTCCAGGTATTGCATCATGGAATCCTTTCTATATTAGAATGAGGAACTTCAGAGTCACTTAAAATGCAAACTTCTTATCAATATGTAATAGCATAGTCATTTTTTCAATAATGATTGGTAAAGTATGTACTATACCTCTGCAACTTTTTGAGCTAGTTCACTTGCTTGCAATCCCACAATCTATTCAACATCGCTATCAAATAATATAAAACGTCCTTGCGTTGTGTGATCAGCAACCATTACTTCAACCTGATATCTGCATTTTCTAAATTCTAGAATATGCATATCTTGAAATTCATGAAAACAAACTCTTTGAACAGAATATATATTTCTGCATATTGTAGATATCTTGAATCTGGATAATCTTCTGTCTTGATACATGTTTCACATGCCAATTTCTTCCTATAAACTTTGCAAGAATTATATCTTCATCCGTTGTATGTGTCAATATCCAAGACAGTAATGCAACAATCGTATATCTTTTCCCAATGCAATAGGTAAATTGAAGCAAGGTGAAATGGATTTTGCATTTACCTTTGATAGAGCAGTGTATTTAAAGAGCAAGATTCATCAATAATTTAATAGAAATACTATACCATTTTTTCACCGTTGTTGATCATTTCATTTAACTCAGCTAAACTTTTCTTATTTTTCTCACGTTGTTGTGTAGTCAACACAACAGCTGCAATACTCAATTCCATTGCTATTGCTTTTTTGTGGCTTTCTTCATACATGTTTAATCAATGAGAAGGTAGATTTGTGATGAAGATTTTTAATCTTGCATATTCAATTTTCAGACAATAGGAAATTCCACATACATCTGTCTGAAGTTCTCAACCTCTAGAAATTCCAAGTCGATGTAGATCTTTGTTGCACTGCTGCTTGATATTGATACATGCCCTTGGTCATTCTTCATTATCATTGATGTGAAAATAGCAATTTGCATCGTCTGGCTATTAAGCACTTCTATTCTCTGAATCACATTTGCATTATTTCCCCATAGTGTTACTCTTAGCTGCTTTCCTCTGCAGTTTAAAATGATTTCAATCAGTAAAACATATATTTCTGTATATGTATATTTAGATCCAATGAGCGAAACTTACTCGTGATCTTTAATAGTTACAAACTATAAATCTACTTGGTTTCCTATTCAAGACCTTTGTTCAATACCCGACACTTCTGTTATCATACCAATTGCATCTGAAGGAGAATGGGGGAAATCAAAAGATGGCCTATTGTTAGAACTTTTGGGTTTTTTCCCTTTTCTCAAATACTTTTCATCTTATAAGAAGGAAACCTATATTCTTAATATATCAGCGATTAGAACATAGTGGAGGGGTTTGTAAGATTCTTCACATAGTCAGGCATATTAAAATAGGTTGAAGGCATATTTTACAGCAGCAGGAGCCAAATGGTTTGTATAAAAAATGAGGAGTAGATGCTGACAGTCATTCCTCATGTTACATCAGTAGGCAAGCAATAACATTTTTCATTGGATGGTGATTATGCATATCAAAAGGCTGTATTACACACATTTTCAATTGGGAGATTTTAGTCTACAAAGCCCACATGCTATATGGTAGAATACAATGGACTACAACAAAAATAGGCTATAGATTCTGAACATCTATTAACATTTGCAAAATCACATGCACATAACATTCTGCACAATTCTAAGGATAGTGCTTTTAAATTATGGACTCTAATATACACATAAAGATCTTGGAGGAAAAATAAGCAGTTGATTATTGCACTCTCCAACTTAGAAACTAATGAATCCAACATAGATTTCAATATCTTCATATGGCAAAAAACAGGGTTTGGATCACAGATTTACATATAAGAAAGTAGGTTTTTTATTCAATATCCTCATATGTCAGAAATCAGGATTTTTTACCTTTGTTAGATAGATTGTAATATGAGTTTGGATAACAGGTTTACAAATAAGAAAATACATTTTTTGATTCAATATCCTTATATGTCAAAAAATATTTTTTTTGCCTTTGTTACATAGATTGTAGTATTCATGCCCCAACATCTGAACCACATCAAGACTGTAATAAAACTATCATGCGAACCAAATAGTCATATGAATGCATGATTACATCATTATGCATTACAAAACAGTGACATAGCTAAAACATTATTCCAATGAATGGTGATTATGCAGTTTCAAAACTCAATAGTTTTGAGCATGATTCTTGAACATAACATGCACAAATATGCATATAACAACTTGGGGGGAAAGAGGGGGGGGGGGGCACAACAATATTCTATTGAATTGTTACCGGGGCACAACAATATTCCATTGAACTGTAATCAACTAAGAAGATAATGTCTCTAGCCCGAAATTCGATATCTTCATATGGCATAAAACAAAATTTATGTCTTGGGATATCTGGTAGCTCCTCCATTAATTCTTCTATGTATGTGCTTTTGTCAATGACAATCTGTAGATCCTCATCTAATACTTTGTAGTTTAGCCTAGGGGACTGAAGACTGAAGTTTTTCATCATATAAAAATTCCCTTCTTCAATAGAATTTTGAAAATCAGGGACAAATTTGCTTCTAATAATACAATGTTTCATGTTCTCCTACATAAGCAATAACATTTACTATTAAAACATATATAGAGAGCTAACATTTTCCCCAGATATTCAATAATAAAAATTACTCTTAAAGCATATATCAAGAGGAAACATATATCAAGAGCTAACATTTTTCACAGATATTCAATAATAAAAATTACCCTTAAAATATTTATCAAGTGGTAACATTTTAACAAATATCAAAATGTATTAGACATCCTTAGAAGTGATTATACCTTTGCATCCAAGGCCAAAAAATCTATACTCATAATCTCTCTCTTGGTCTTTGAGCATTATGTGTGTCCCACATTCGTATAATTCTAAAAAGCATTCTTTTATCTTGCTTTCCTTTTGTTAACTCATTTAACAACACGTATTGGAATCTTCCATTTGTCATTTCCACAACTTAAAAAGTAAAACCGCTCTCATATCTCCAATTTGCTAATTGCAGTAACCCTATTCCCTATTTTTGTGTTTTTTTGGTTAATAATACCTAGCCCTCTATTACACAACCCATGTATTTATATAGAGTAGTAAGTTCGTAGACATTCATGAAGTTATGAAGATTTACCCGATGTTGAGCGTTTTATCTGGTCACATCTGTCTCATCACATTGGTTAATGTAAGGGAAGAATTGAATGGCCTAAAAGGGAGATTAGAAGATGATAGATTGAATGGTAGAGGGTGAGAAGAGAGAAACACGAGGAAGTTAAGAGTTGGAACAGATCTGAATGTTTCATCTACTCAGATCTGTGTCATCTCCTTTAGATTCTTACACTACTAAAAAATTGCTCAAATACAACGGCTAAACAACAATTCCGTGACCATTGTATAAAGTCTGGTCATTATTGGTCAACAACGGCAACCAAAGCATCGTATTTACCTAATACGACGGCTCTACAAAAGCATTGTATTTAATCATTGCGAAAGGTTTAAAGACATGGTTACGCAAACTGTCATATTACCTAAAAAAACCGTTGCATTTAACAAGAAAATACGACGGTCTGATAAGCAAATACAACGGTTTTATAACCATTGCATTAGATAAGCAAATATGACGATTTTGTGACCGTCGCATTTGGTAAGCACATATGACAGTTGGTGACCGTCGTATTTGCTTATCGAATACGACAGTTACCAAACCATCGTAGTTGCTTGTCAAATGCGATGGTTTTGTGACCGTCGTATTTGGTTAATCAAATGCGACGCTATTTGCTTTTCACAAATACAATGGTTCTAGCCGTCGTATTTGATTAAATATTTTTTTTAAAAAAAATAGTTGCTTAGTATTTTGGCCTATCCACCTGTAATTTCAAACCAAATACAATTTGTTCAACTCATTTAACACCAATCACAATAAAACACCAATCACACCAATCATTCTTCTCGGTATCATCTTTTCCCCTTTCTCCTTATCTCTTTCTCTCCTTAGTCCTCCCTCCCTTCACCTGTCATCTCCTTCTTCCTTTTCCTCCTTGTGAAACGAGATAATATTAAATACATTCTTTAAAAAGATACAACTTTCATGCATGAGTTTGCCAGTTTAATTCATACGACGGAGCATGAACTCCAATGCACTAATTTTCTATAATTACATTCACATTAAACTATCTCTATTTATGGCGTCTCTTCTTCCTCGCACAGACATATATATTTCTCTAGTTTTTGGTATTTCTTTATTTGAACCCTTCATGCAAAATTTTCTCTTTTCTGTTATCAGTCATTAGTGGTCTTCAAAAAACCACAAAGGAACTGGGATTTCTTCTTCGGTTCTCTTTCTTAGAGATGGAGAGTCGTAATTCATTTGAGAGGCGGTCAAATTTTGAATTGGTTTCCAAAAAAAGAAGATTTTGATGTGTTTTTCTTTCCAAGCCAACCACTTCCTTTTGATTTCAGGTGATATACTTTTGAGAGCTTTTTTTTTTTTAGCTTTTCACCCGTCTTCTTCATCTGAAAATGTGCTTGCTAATAAAACTGAACTTCTTTTGGTTTGTTATGATGTGAATCAATGAAAGTTCTGGACATGTTACTTTGAATTTCCAATTTGATTTGCCCATTTAAGAGACTGCTTTTAATGTTATTCATCTGATGGAAGATATACTTGTGCATGATCCTTTCTACTCTCTAATAAATTTTGAACAAAGTCAGAATATGGTTTAAGGTAATCATATATTAAAACATAGATTTTGAATGACATTACCTTTATTGAGATTATTTTTTTTTCAGGAGAAATATAGAGTGGTCTTAGCAACGAATTCTAAGTGAGGAATCATGAAATGTATCTTGAATTTAATATCGAGGCAAACCAGCCGTTGTTATTGTGTAATGACTGTCAAGGTATCACTTCAAATGAAATTCCTATGGAGAAGAAGATGATCAGAAGACAAAGAGAAGGGAAGAGCAATAGCTCCAAGACATTATCAAGAGCAACCATTTCGAAGTATTTTTACATGCCAATCACTCAAGCTGCCAAAAAACTAAATGTTGGCCTAGGCCTTCTCAAGAAAAGATGTAGGGAATTGGAAATTCGTCGATGGCCTCACAAAAAGTTGATGAGCTTGGAAACCTTAATAAAAAATGTTCAGGTTCTCTCTCACATCACAGATCTGCAAGTATGAAATATTTATAAGTAAATAATGACCGAAATGAATGTATTTCCACCGATAATATGTAGAAATCACTCTGATTTGCAGGAGATACAAAATGAAGAAGAAGGAGGACATATGGTTGAGAATAATTTAAGAGAAACTATTGAGATACTGGAACATGAGAAGAAGTTGATGGGAGAAATTCCTGATACGCAGTTGGAGGACCAAACAAAGAGACTGAGATAAGTATGACTCAAGGCCAACTATAAGAAGAGAAAACTTATGGGGATGATAAAATCTCAATACTCAAACACTGATCTTTTTAGAGCCGAAAACTCTTTACAAAAAGGGGGCAACAAACTCAAACCCTGATCTTTTTTCGTATTTCTAGATTTGGAGAGGCTTTTGTTGGGATGTATGCCCTCTTAGACTAGATTTCTGATGTAAAAAATTGAATATTTTAATAAAAGAATTTATTTTCAGAAATTATTTGTGAATTTACAATTTTATTTATGCACAATTACGTTTGGAAAAGACCCATTGTGTTTAGGTAAGTGGTCCATGTGAATGGAGGTCTTTTACAGTAAGGTATGAATCACGGGTTACTTAACACATAAACTTTTGTTCTTAACCGATTGATAAGAATGGGAATCTCATTATATCTAGGTTATTATATTGTGAATTCTAAATAGGGAATGACTTACCTTTAGCCAGTGAGTAGTCTACTCACTTTATGATATAAGTATATTTCGAATATGTATAACATGACCTGTAGTAGTGGTTTCTAAAAGTACTATATGGTAAAAATCTAGACTACTACCGCAACAGCGTGGACTAGTACTCTACGACTTGTATAAGTTGGTGGTCTGACGAAGCTGGAAGCATATACTTTGATATGCTAAAGTTGAGGTTCTATCGTAGGGTCAATATACTTGTATGTTGGGTATGTGTGACTAGTTAATTAAGACAGACTTGTACAAAATAGTTTATATACTATATCGCCTCTTATGGTTGTCTGAATGATCTAAATATCCAAGGCCCTAGGAAATATGATTTGGATGTTTGTTTTAGGGTAGCTCCCTTGGAAAGCAGAAATAAACCAGGAAGTCGTGGATCATTGGACTAGAGGCCTAAGCATGGTAAATGTCATTTAGAGAGGTATTAATACACTTCTTCCTCTCTGAATGTGCGACGATGTATAGAGGGGTATTTTAATCATTACACCTGTAGGTCAAAGACTTTGCTAACGCAGCATTGTCTTTGGGGTCAATATTTCCTTATAGTGATATTAAGAAATATTTAAAATGCAAAATACAGCTATTTATATGGCAAAGGTATTTTGTTCATTTTAGTAGTTAAGGCGGTGTGTCTTTAGGTCCTTAGTATAGACCGTGAGTCCTAATTAAATATGGGCTAAGGAATTAAATTAAATTTATTTTATTTTATTTTATTTAAGTAGCCTGATTTAATTATTGGGTTAGGATAAAATAAAGGTCCATGGAGAGAGAATTAATTAAATTAGTTTAGTGGGCTAATTAATTCTTCAGAGCTTTGGCCCAGTTTGAATAATTAGAGATTAACCTGGGACTAAACTAATTTAGACTTATTTAATTGGACTGGTTTATTTAGGCTAGAAAAATTAATTATTTGTTGGGCCATTAAGTTGGTTCTAACTAGAATAATTAATTAAACCCAAAATGTTAAATTAAGAGTCTAATGGCCCAATCTAGTTTAACCTAGAGTTTTATTTAGGTTAAATAGGAGGATTGGAAATAACGTCGTTATTACAAAACACACAATCTAAGAGACGGCTTCTTTTCCATGGAAAAGGCCAGGCATCTCTCTCTCTCTCCAAAAAATTCCCTAACCTATTAGTTGTTCACTAAACGGTAGTTAGGCAGGCCATATATTGGAAGACCAAGAGTTCGACGTTCACATACATGCAAAGGCAGAGTAGGAGGCTTGCAGGAATCGCACCAGAGGCTTCTACCAGCATACCTACACCTACCCCGGTTGCGTACGTTCCTGTCCAGCCACCTTTGAGAACCATAAGGAGATGTAAAAATTTTAAAACCTCAGGATTTGGACAGGGAGCAACTGGCGCCAGCTAGGGTAGCTGGAGCCGGCGCCGACCCTGTCCTGGAATCCCTGTTCTTGTGTGTTTTTCAGTTTTTTTTATGTTCGCTTCCGCTACGTGCCCTGTGTTTTCTCGCTTTCTGTGCCTTCAGCTTTTGACCATGTTAATTTCAAAGTGTCCATTACTTCAGTTGCATAAAACAATAGCAATGGGATGACTCAAGTTGAACCTTAGAAGGAAAAGAGAAAATCATACCTATCTGCATATCTCAGTGTATTAAGCGTGTGTTCACATGAACAAGCATTAGGAGAAATGTAAGAGATCATGACAGTCCTTGAACTACCAACTAAGAGATCACTTTTAGGTTCAAGAGCTATATCTCTAATGTCCCTCAATCTTCTCGGCATTAGACCTAGCAACAAGAAGATTTACAGTAGATTTGAGAAGATTCTAACAAATAAACACTAATGCATTTTACCTTCATTGATGGTTTATCATAGAAGTCCTCAACAAGGAAACAAGAACCAACTTCAAAAGATTATATCAAATAGTAAAGGTAATTTGATTAAGTAGATGAAAATAACCTTATAATTTAAATAGTCACTCTCACGAAGTGATGATTCTGCTTCTTCTATGTTACTTGCATCGATCTTTGTGTCAGTTTCAGCAGCTCGAGAAGAATAACCACTTGCGAAGTAGTCCCTGGTTGCAAGAGACTCTAAGGACAGAATTATATCATCAACTCGTAACCGCTCCCCAAAACACATGCATTTCATCATCTTCCTAATCCTCCTGCTAACACAAGTTTTCCTTCTGTAAAACCAATATTTACACAATGAATACACTTGACAATCAAAATAACAAGGACAAAATTTACACCATCGGCACAAAAAAGTTCACCTTTTGGTTGGCAAAAGGAATTGATTGAGCCCATAATAATAAAAAAAAGCAATCACTACCTTTTTCGTTCCAACCAAAAGGGTGCTTGATTTTGTGGACTAACAACCAAGAATCCAAAGCTCCATCAGAATTTTCTCCTTTTCTTTAAAATTTTATTTTCTTCCTTCCTTGAAGTTATTTTCTTTGTCTTCTTCTTGAACTTCTTTTTTTTAAAAATGCAGCGAAAATTCTAAAGTCAAAAAGGTGGCTGGGGACTCTATTAATTATGATATCTAGTGACACCAGAATCTTCCTCCTCAAAGATGTGAACAGAGTTTAGATTTTTGTTAATGATTATAGGATTAAGTTAACATTAAAAAACTTATTCATCTGTACAAAAACAAATCTTAAAGCAGGTTAATTAATAGGAAGAAATTCCATAAGTACTGTTAATGTGGTCCCATTGTTGAATTGAATTTGATTCTTAAGTTTCTCAGTCTTCAACTTCAGCCAACTAATTTCTGAATGGCTAGTGGCAGTCCAATTATTCGCACCAAACAAACGTGGATCAAAGGCTATACTATACTTCTTTTCAATTTAATTTAAAATAATATTAATTTAAATAATTTTTATTTCTTGAAAACTGTCAACAATACATTATATTTTCTCTCACTCATTAATAATTGGACCTCTTATTTAATTCATATTTAATAATATTTTATTAAATTTTAATAAATTCATCTCAATCTAATCCTTACCCAAGTACCACCTAATACTTTTTTATCCAAGTAAAAAATATTTTACTGACTTTTGAATTATATAGAATGATATATATATATTTTTTAATGTTTGTATCGATAAACATAATTATATTAAAATCTCATATATTAGTCATTAATAGAATATTTCAATAACTTAACGTGAAAACATTTTTAGTTAAGAGTTATTATGTAATGATAATCTAAAGCTGCATGTCAATATCCACAAAGCCACCCTTCTTCAAGATGAAACATGTCGTGTAGTTTCCAGTATATAAATAGGATTTGACAATAGTTAAGTAATGACGGAATCAAATTCTCAATATTATTTTTTATATTTGTATTTCTTTTATTCTTTTAAAATCAAGCATATTTTCTTAAATTATAAATTAAATATACTCGAGTAAAATTAGGATGTAGTATAAATTTATTCTTATTTTTCAACTTGACTTATACGGTTTAGACTTTGTACCAAAGGTTTTGATGTAGGCATGAAGCTAAAAATGGAGAGATTGGGAATATATAGATTATTAAATTCATTGCTAAGGTAGAAGTACTTGGAAATAGAATTCACGTACCCATGCTAGTGGTACGTGAAGGAAAAGATTGCGCATGCTAGTGCTTAGGGAAACCATGTAAGATTAAAAGAAAGTTAGGGGTGTCCAAATCCACCACCACCTCCTAATGATTAACTGTCATATTAAATGTGTCTAATGCGACGGTTAATGATTAACCATCGTAATAAGTTGCAATCTTAATTTTTTTTTAAAAAAATAATTTTTATTTGTTTTTATCTATATATACATATATATATATATATATATATATATATATATACATATTACTAATGTGACATATAAAACTATATAAAGTTTAATTTTATAATAAAAATTATAGATAGAATGTCTATATATATAATTAAATGTAATAATTAAAAGATAGTATACTCTAGCTAGCTATGTAAATATATATGTACACATGCTTATGTATGTTTATAATTAAAAAATTATTTATATTATATAACATATTAATCTAACACTCACTAATTAATAAGAATATATTATACTGTATATAAATTATATATATATATATATATATATATAATAGAATAACTAATAATTAAAATTAATTCAAGCTCTTTAATACAAATATATGAAAACTTAAGATGAAAACAAAAATTTATTTGAAAAATCAATGATCTAACTATTACATGTATTTATAAAGTTAAAACAAGTTTAGTGATCAAATTTGAAGGTCATTTATTTTATTTTATCACATTTGTGCAGTAATATAAATAAAATAGAAATATATCTTAGTATTTACAAATATAAAGATATCAAATTAACGATCTAACCGTTAAATTTGTTGTAATCATTACCAATAGTATTGTGACTAAATTTAAAAATAATCAAATAAAATTTAAATTAATTGTGAGAGGTTTTGTTATAATTAAAGAAAAACGATGATTATAATAACCGTCGTATTAAGCCATCTATTGTGACAGTTACGGTAAACCATCTTATCTGGCCTACTCTGTGCGGCGATTATTATAAATTGTTATATTTGACCTATTCTATTATGACGGTTTTGATAAACCGTCACATTTGGCCTACTCTATTGCAACGGTTATGATCAATCATCGTATTTGACCTATTCTATTGTAACGGTTACGATAAACCGTCGTATTTGACCGACTCCATTGTGATTGTTACGTTAAACCGTCGTATTTGACTTACTCTTTTGCAACAGTTATAGTATAACCGTCGTATAAGTCCTCACTAATACAACGGTTTCTAAACCGTCGTATAAATTAACCTATTACGACAATTTTTTGACTGCCTATCGTATTTGCCTCGTTTTTTTGTAGTGTTATAATGTAGATTCTTGGAATGCATTATCAAATTCTATGATTAAAGGGTTCTTTGCATCCTTGAGGAGTAAGCAGTGGTTGAAGGATTCTGGTCAGTGAATGTAGACAAAACGGGAGCAGATGAGGGAATCGAAGAGCCGAGGAAGAGAGTCAAGAAGTGATGAATTGGCTTTTGCAAGATAGCGGAGCCAAAGCCATCGGGTTAAAGTCAGTAAGCTAGAAACCAAGCCGAAAGGAAGCTGAATGTAGGGCTGCGTTTGCTCAGGTGGAGATGCCACGTGTCATGCTCTCTGTGAATTTCAAATGACAAATGGCAATATTATAGGCTTCCCTTTTGGCTTTTATATATATATATATATATATATATATATATATATATATATATATATATAGCTTTGGGTTCATTGGTTCTTCTAATTATTAAATAGGCAAATTTCTTCCTCCAAGAGAAGGAACTTAAGAGGTGGCTAGGGTTTTTAGTATGTGCACTTACAGACCATAATCTTAATGTATTTATATTATGGTGTAATTGCTAAAATAACTCATCATACCTTTTACAATTATACCAACGAATTTCTACACACTAACTCATCATATTATGATCTTAATATGTAATTATAATCTTCATATATTTTTAATTAAAAGAATAATATATTTTTTATTTAATATATTGAAACTATTTTTTAAAAAAGAATTTAATTTTCCTCTTAGATATACATTTTTTTTTTTAAAATTTCAAAAATAACCTTTGCAATGTAAGAGATTCATCTCCTACTAAAATATAAGTCTAATTACATTAGTCATTAATTAATAAGAATAATATAGTATTTTCTTTTTTATTTTGAATGTAGTAGTGACATACTTAGGGTAAAAATTATATATTTTAAAAATTTTAAGTTAAAATTAGACATTTAATTTTAATTAGGGGAAGTACTTATATCTTTTCATTTTGATCAAGCTAATATTGGTTATTTTAATATACACCATAAGGTGCTTAATAAAATGAGTTAAAATAACTAATCAAAACATTCAAAAAATGAGAATCAAATAGAAAATTGAAGTCTTAATCAGCACAAAATGTAGAAGCCTTTTGCATAAATGTGTGAAAAGAGAATACATATTAAAATTATCCTTAAAAAAAAGAGAGAATAAATAAATACTAGCTATCTTAAAATTAACAACTATTTTTTGTGCAAATCAAAAATTATAAATGTTAGTAGCTCTCCTTAAAAAAAAAAAAGAGAGAGAGAGAGAGAATAAATGTTAGCTATCTTAAAATTAATAACTATTTTTTGCGCAGATTAAAAATTATAAATGTTAGCTCTCTCTCTCTATATATATATGTATATATGTATGTGTTTTAATAAAAACAAAAAATATAATTTTGGTATTGAATTTATATAATAAAAATAATAGAGAATGGTCTTATTAGGAAAGTTGAAATTAACAAAATATCAGATGTTTTTTTAAAATTCAATTTTTATTATTCCTAATGGTTGACAGCGAATTACAACGTCATAAAATTGTCTTGAATATGACTGTGAAGGGGACATCACTTGGAATTTGTACTTAATTATATCATGAAGAAAATGTCAATGAAATGTTAAAAGAAAAAAAAAAAACTTAACTCTTAGAATTCTTATAGACGTAAACCACTATTGGTACGCGTCTTGTAGAATAATGGAAAATCAATTAATTTATTATTTATTCTTCACAAAAAATTTCATATCTAAATACAAAATAGGTTACCCTAAAAAGAAAACTTAAAAAATAGTAGTATATAAATAGATAAAAATTTTCCTTTAAAAAAAATATAAAAACTATTCCATCCGTTTCAAAATACTTATTTATAAAACTTTTTGCACACAGATTAAGGGTGTTGAAAACAACACTGTAATTTATATAAAGTTCCTATTCTACCCATATTAAAAATACGACAGTTATTGGTTGGTAAAAATTTTCAAGAAATAAGAAAAAAAAAGTTTTAGAAAGTTGTATAATTAACTTAGAATAAATAAGAGTAAAATGGGAAGAAATTAATCATTAGTTCTAAAAATATATATACGGACATCTTAAGAATTATGTTCATAGACTACCTAGATATGGTCTTAAGGCCAAGGACCAATGCGATGCTAGTCATGTAAGGGACGAAGTTTTGCAAAGTAAAAATTTGTCGGGAAAACAAGTCAATTCCACAATGATTCTAGGGGAGTCCAAGGGGGAGAGCTAAGACTCACAATGATTGTTAAGGAGGAGGGGCCTTCTACACTCGGGAAAATGAAGGTTTGATGTGAGAATAGGCAAGAGATGCCCAAGAACCAACTAAAGGAACAACCATCAAAATGGGAGCACTTGGTGAAGTGGCATGGTTTGCCGAAAGGACGCGAATAGGCCAATGAGATGGCTAGGGCATCGAGAACGATGCCTCATTCAGATGGGGGAGAATGTCACGATTAGGATCATGACAACCTAAGGACAAGCTGGCAACTAACGGGACGATGAGTGTTGACGGGTGCTAACGAGAGCTAATGGGTGCCTAAGTGTGGGAATGGACAACAAAGTGCGTAATCAAGATGCTAAAGAGGTTAACCAACAAAAAAGTGGGCTATTACGACCGAAACATGCCTTAGGAATGAACGAACCTGGAAGGAATAGAAGAGGTCGGATGGATGAAAATGGACTGAGACAATATGGTCTAGGAGGCTCCAGAACATTTGGGACAGAAACAGGCAAAAATGGGCCTGGGCGCAAGGGACAACCAATCTAGAAGGTCATAGCATTAATTGGGGAGATCTAGAGTGGAACAAGAGCAAACGAGTGACAGGCACCCAGAAGAGTTTGGAAAGTCTAGACGAGTGCCAACATAGGACACGACATGGAAAAGGAATGGGCAGCACGAGCTGACACTTAGGTGAGTAGGGTCGGAACGGCCAAGAAGGGACCAGAACATTCTAGATGGGACTGGAGATGCACCAACAGTCAAATAGTCAACCGGTCAAAGACAGTCAAAATAGTGGAACGACTTAAAACATTCTAGAAGTTTGAACGTGCTCTATGGATTTTTCTTGTAGATTCTTCTAGAATATTTTGAGAGTTTCTAGGCTTATCTTGTATGTTGTAGAAAAGCCTAAAACATATACACATGAGGTAATAGAGTAAGCTAGAATAGTGTAGATTCTTATAGAATCATGTGGAACTGTGTGGAAAGTTCTAGAGAGGGGTGGTTCTAGGAGTTTTGTGGGGAATTCTTTAGAATCCTCAAGAGGTCATGACTTACCAATAAATAGGCCAAATTATTTTCATTTGTAACCAAGCAGTTGAGAGAGTAAGCAAATGTGAGAGCATTGTAAAGGAGCTTTAGTGTGTAATAAAGAGTAGCTCAAGAGGTTGAGCATTTTTGTAAGTGTTCCTTATAGCTTTCCTTCTTAGCATCGTTTCTTCCTCAGCATTTAGTGTGTTCTCGTTCGATCTATCGCTTTAGCCACTTTGAGGTAAGGTTGATTTAGCAAACCCTCTTTGATTGTCACTGAGATTACTATAATTGCACGGATAGTTAGTATTAAACTAGCCAACCTGTGACACAGTGGCCATATGAATTTGGCCAAATCAGAGCTCCAGTTTACATTAAAGCTCATATCTTGGCCAAAGTTCTTGCCTCTTTTTTTTCTCTCGATACTCTCACCCCTGTTTATCCACATACCATAAATATCTTATTTTTTAGTTTTATTTGTCAAGTTCCAAAACTCTTTGGCATGGTTTCTTTGTTGATCTTCTTAGATCGGAGTTAGCTACCTCATTTTGGAATTAGTCTATTACCTAAACTTAATTTGGGCACTCTCTCTATTCCTCCTCTTTTTCCTAGGTAATTTTTAAGGTCATTGATGCACTCCAAAAATTTTCAAGCTACTGGAGAAGGAACTAGATGCGTTTGGACATCTCATTCCACTATTATTTTTGGAGATAAAGAAGTTGAGATGAAGATTGTTGTGTGTTTATTTTCTTTTCTATTGTTTATACTATACCCACCTAAGGTTTAGGATATAGTGTCTCTTAGTTACAATAGATCTAATTACCGATGTGTGTAACTTATTTTTGTTTTATGAATGAATTTCCTATTCAACAAAAAAAAAAAAAAAGGTATGGAATCTTTTCCAGAGTTAGTAATTGGACAAGTATATGTGTTAACTCTTCATTAATGACCCAATAGAGTTTGTAAGACATTAATTGTTTAACATCATCAACAGTATAGATATTTCTTAGCATTTATAACATTATGGCCTAATGTCACAAGGTTAAATTCAAAGTTAAATTTAAAGAGGTTTTATACTAATAGCAACTTAGTTTGACTAACTAGGCTACTTAGTCTCAATCTATACACAATTCAATTAAAAGCATAAGTAAGGAAGTATATGACGCAAAATAATTACGAGTACCTATTGCCTAATTCTAAATTTTATATTTCATAAGAATAAGGAATTACATGACTATGAGATGCAATGGCCAACTCTTAGATAGTCGAGCACCCACAACCTAATAATTAGGCACATACAACACAATTAAAGCTTTCAAAAAACCTAGTATATATTCTTGTGTATCTTTCCCACTTTGCAAGTAACTTCCACCCTTTTGATGAATACAGTGATCACTTCTAGTGATCTTATCCATCACTAGCTAATTAGAGTATGATGAGCATTACCTCTCACTCTCTAGTTTGCATGTGCTCTCTCACTGTGTGTGCTATTATTTACAAATGAACACAACAGGTCATCTATAGAACTTTATTGAAGAAGTCCCACAATTAGTAGGAGATTGATCCTCACTCAAATTCAATTACCTCAAACTTATCGCGTAAGTATTGAGAAAGTTCTACCATCCTTGTCTCTTTATAAACTTTAGTATCTTTTTGGAACATTTATCCTTATTTTTATAACATTGGGACACAAGCTTGATCACAACATAGACTTCTTGTGGAGATATATTACCTTTGTCACTTCATAGGCTAAACCCATACACCATGTACCAACCCTTCTATTACACTTTATTCATTGCTATACTAAACTAAAAGAAATGATGTATAAAATCAAGTATCCTTCACACTATCAACAATATAGATATCTTTCAACATTTATAGCAACGTAGTTTGGACAAAAACAAAATTACAAATAGATTAATCACCATTTTACCACCTAACAAAATACTTGAATAATTTATGAAGCAAAACTCTGTTACAGATTTTTCATCGTCGTACTAAATTACTAAATAAAAAAAAAAGTATGAAATCAAGTTTCCTTTGCATTATCAAAAGTATTAGATATTTCCTTTAAAAAAACGTATTAGATATTTTTCAATATTTATAGCATTATAACCTTGACACAAGTAAAAGTACAAATTGATTGATCATTATTTTATCACATGACGAATTACTTGAACAATTTATGAAGCAAAAATTCATTACACTTTCTTTATCATTCTACAAAATTACCAAATAAAATGTGGCATGAACCCTAGTGTTCGAGCCAGGATTCGAATTCTTTGATTTAGTGTCTAAAAATTATTCTATTTTATAGGTGCGTTACCTCGTAAGGGGACACTATTTAGATTTATATCATTACGGCATGGGCGCAAGCAAAAGGACAAAGCCATAACTACAGTGCCAATTTTTTTGAGCAAATTAGGCTAAAACTATTTGGTAGGACAAAATAGTGCAATGCTTTTTTTCCAGTGGAATGAAATTGGACATCTTTTAGTCTTTGCATAATAACACGACAAATCAACAATAATTTTTTTTTTTATGATTGAGATTGAAAAAAGATTTTTACTGGATAAAGTAGTTATCAAACTAAACATTTCATGGGAAGAAAAATAAGATGATATGGATGAATTACAATTATATAAATTATATATTTTATACAATTCAAAGATTGGAAATGTTCAGTTTCATTAGCATTAGAGAGGAGTCATCCACGACAAAATAAACTGTAATAAATTTTATCTAATTTAAATATAACTTTTTAATATTGATATATTTTCACATTAATATTACTTTCATCTTTGACAATTTTCCATTAGAAAATTAAAAAATAAATATTCACCCTCTAAAAAATATCCAAAATTATCTTTTTCTATTCAAAGGACTCAAAAATACTACCTCCAATATTTTTAATTAACAAAGTATTTAAATTAAAAATATTCTTTTAAACCCTTTGTACTTAAAATAATATATTTATATTAAAATAAAAAGAATATTATTTTTGAAGACAAAAGATAAAAAGTTTTTAAAAAATTATAAATCAAACTCCCGCCCTCTCTTTCTCTCTCTCTAAGTAAACAATGAGCTTTTGACCAAATCGGGTCAAATTTCTAAAACTGCACCGTAAAAAAGACAGACGGAGTGGGTATCTAGGTTCACAGGGTTCTTTGCGTTGGCTAACAGCGAGGTTAACCGAGACCTCGCTGTTGCCAACCGCGATGTTACCTTTACCTTTTTTTTTTTTTTTTTGAACCCTGTGCCTCGCGACTGGCGAGGCATCCTTGTTTTTTTAAATTTTTTTATTTTTTTATTGCTAACCATTGTTTTTTTGTTTTGGATTGGTATTCTTTTGTTTTAATTTTTTTAAATTTTTTTTTATTCGTTTAAGTAAATTTAAAAGTTTTTTTTGAATAAATTTATATTATTTTTTTAAATAAAAAATTTTATATAATTTTAAATAATTATCTATAAAGTAAAATATAAAAATATTATTTATAATTCTCTTAAAAATAATTTTAAATTTAATTATTTGTAAATGTATAATTTATAGTATTTAATTACAATTAATTATAATTATTAATTATCTGTGAAAAATAAAAAATTAATCTCAATAATAAATAAAAATTATATAATTACAAAAATAATAATTTATATTTTAGTGAATAATAACGATGAAATATTTCGTGAATTACCAAGCGTTTTTTTAATTTCAAACAAAAAAGTATGAATTTCAAAATAGGATGTAAAATTTAATAAATGAATTATTGAGAAAAAAATTATATATCAAGTAGACATATTACAATGAAATCATCTAATAAAAGGATGTTAACTAGTCCCACAATAAAATTCTCGACGGTTCCTCGGGGGCTGAACTCGTCTTGGAGGTTGTTCTTAAGGCTGTGGTTCAGATGAGTTCAGTCCCGAGGAACCGTCGATGATTTCATTGTGAGACTAACTGACATCCTTTTATTAGATGATTTTATTGTAATATAACTATTTGATATATAATTTTTTTTCTCAATAATTCATTTATTAAATTTTACATTCTATTTTGAAATTCATACTTTTTTGTTTGAAATTAAAAAAATGCTTGGTAATTCACAAAATATTTCATCGTTATTATTCACTAAAATATAAATTATTATTTTTTTAATTCATATAATTTTTATTTATTATTGAGATTAATTTTTTTATTTTTTACAGATAATTAATAATTATAATTCATTATAATTAAATACTATAAATTATACATTTATGAATAATTAAATTTAAAATTATTTTTAAGAGAATTATAAATAATATTTTTATATTTTATTTTATAGATAATTATTTAAAACTATATAGAATTTTTTATTTTAAAAAAATAATATAAATTTATTCAAAAAAAACTTTTAAATTTACTTAAACGAATAAAAAAAATTAAAACAAAAGAATACCAATCCAAAACAAAAAATAACGGTTAGCAATAAAAAAATTTAAAAAAAAAACAAGGATGCCTCGCGAGGCACAAGGTTCAAAAAAAAAGTGAAGGAAACATCGCTATTGGCCAACGTGAAGAACCTTGTAAACCTAGATACCTACTCCTGTGTCCCCCGCGCGGTGCTTCTTTGAAAATTTGACCCGATTTGGTCAAAAACTCAGTAAACAATCGACACTCTTTTACATGTAAGAATACTAATACCTTCAAACAAAGCAAAGGGTCAGATGATTTAGTAAAAGTTTCATGGTCCACTCAATCCCATAATATAAAATACTATATTCAGCTAGTTTTGTCATCCCAAGATTTTATCCAAGGATTCGGTGTTGACGCAAATTCAGGGTTTTTGATCAAAATGGGTTTCTTTTGGAATCTCTACCCGCAACCGGATTCTAAAACGGACCCTACCCCGTGGAAGGAGTTCCTCGCGTTTCCAAGATACGAGGTGTGCTAACACATCGCATTCGGAAGACGCGAGGTAAAATTTTTTCTTGTGCAGGTGTCCTCGCGTTTGGCAGACGCGAGGTCAGCAAACCTCGCGTCTGACAGACGCGAGGTGTAGTCTCCTCGCGTCGCCCAGACACGAGGTCAGCGCACCTTGCGTCTGGCAGACGCAAGGTGAGCTTGTGTCAGTCGAAGACCGACAGTTAAAACAAACTCTCTCCTCCCGTGCACATTTTCTCAAAAGTGTGCATTTTCAGAACTGGTTAAAACAAGCTAAATCTTAGTCTCTATCAACTTCAATAGGTTATGAATTTTCCTTAAAAATGCACAAGCACAAACAATTCAGTAGAGTAATATATCACAAGAATAGTTTAAATTCTCTCTTAACGGTAAGACCATACAAAAATATGAAAAATACTCTAGTTCTTTCTTCAGTTGTTAATTTCCAAGAAAGAAATGCCATTGCCCATAAATGTGTTGAAAAGATTCAAATAATAATATTACTTTCTATTTCACTCTGTCAATAGAACTAAAAATAATTATAAATTTAAATAAATTTAAAAATATTATCAATAAAATATTAAAATTTAATTATAACAAATTTAGAATTTATTGATTCTATAAATATCAATTATTTGCAAAAAGTATAAATATTTCAAATATCAATTATCTAAATTTTATAAATTCTATTATTTAAAATTTATGTTCAAATTTAAATCTCAATTATGTAATCTTATAATCCCCTTATATTTTAATTCGAATAATTTATTTTTTACCAAAATTTAATAATATGTGAAAAATTAAAGAAAATATGCGAATACTAAATTTTATTTTTAGTGAATAATAGTTTGAATTATAGTTGAATATTTTAGTGAAAAGTAAGTCGTAAATCTTTTATTAATATTTGTTAAATAATACTCGAGTGATTGAATTACTATTTAATATTTCGTGATGGCGTTATTTTTTTGTCAGAATATTTTCATCGCAATAGTTATAATTTTTTAATTTTAATTATTCATACAAATTTATTTTTATGTATTATTTGTCTAAATTTTATTTTTATTTACATTAATTAAATATTTATTATTAATTTTTTTGATGGATTCACAATTAATTTTTTATTTTTGAAATTTGCCAATTTTTTTTTTATACATAGGGATAAAAATAATTATAATTTCTAAATAAATTTGAAAATATTGTTAGTAAATTATTAAAATTTAACTATAACACACGTTTTGAATTTAATTGTTAGTTAGAGTTTAATTATAATATTTATTTATTGATACTATAAATATAAATTATTTACAAAAAGTATAAATATTTCAAATATCAATTATCTAAATTTTATAAACTCCGTTATCTAAAAATTATGTTAAAATTTAAATCTCAATTATGTAAACTTATAATCCCCTTATATTTTAATTCAAATAATTTATTTTTTTACCAAAATTTAATAATATGTGAAAAATTAAAGAAAATATGCGAATACTAAATTTTATTTTTAGTGAATAATAGTTTGAATTATAGTTGAATATTTTCTTGAATATTTTAGTGAAAAGTAAGTCATAAATCTTTCATTAATATTTATTAAATACTACTCAAGTGATTGAATTACTATTTAATATTTTGTGACGGCGCTTTTTTTTGTCAGAATATTTTCATCACAATAATTATAATTTTTTAATTTTAATTATTCATACAAATTTATTTTTATGTATTATTTATCTAAATTTTTTTTATTTACATTAATTAAATATATTATTAAATTTTTTTATGGATTCACAATTAATTTTGTATTTTTGAAATTTGCCAAAAAAATTTTATAAATAAGGGTAAAAATAATTATAATTTTTAAATAAATTTGAAAATATTGTTAGTAAATTATTAAAATTTAACTATAACACACGTTTTGAATTTAATTATTAGTTAGAGTTTAATTATAATATTTATTTATTGATACTATAAATATCAATTATTTACAAAAAGTATAAATATTTCAAATATCAATTATCTAAATTTTATAAACTCCATTATCTAAAAACTATGTTCAAATTTAAATCTCAATTATGTAAATCTATAATCCCCTTATATTTTAATTCGAATAATTTATTTTTAACCAAAATTCAATAATATGTGAAAAATTAAAGAAAATATGCGAATACTAAATTTTATTTTTAGTGAGTAATAGTTTGAATTATAGTTGAATATTTTCTTGAATATTTTAGTGAAAAGTAAGTCATGAATCTTTCATTAATATTTATTATATAATACTCGAGTGATTGAATTACTATATAATATTTCGTGAATATTTTCGATAATTATAATTGAATATTTTAGTAAAAATAAGTCGATCTACCAAATAACTTTATTACATATGAATTTATCAAAAAAAAATGGATGAAAGCTAGTCCCACAATGAAATCCTCGACGGTTCCTCGGAGGTTGAACCCGCCTTCAAGGTTGTTCTTAAGGTTGTGGTTCAGGTTGTACCTCGTTATGTTCTTCTGTAGCGTATGAGGGACCTGCAATCTCTTCAGACTGTATATGCCATCTACGAGACCACTCAATAGAGGGACCAATATCATACTCACCGACAGAAGAATGGCGCCTAGTATTGAAAATTAGGTGTTGTGGAGTGACGAATTCATCAATAGCTGCAGGATCACCTGCCACATAATCATCTTTATCTGCTGGCACAGGTGAGTAGTGATCCTGTTGAGAGATTTCGTCAGCCACAGCATGACGACGTGCCCGCCTATCACCTCTCCGAATCGGTGGTACTTCTCAAGGGACTTGTTGTGGAATCGGCGATATCAGATCGAAAATATAAGATCGTCTTGATGGCTCGTACGATATGTGCTATATACGATCTACTTCGCCAACAGCAGTCATCGTACACCTAGCAATATCTGATATCCTCTCGACTGATTGTGCTAGCAATAGTTCAGCACGTTGAGTTAGTGCAGTGTCACTTAGATGCAAAATTCAGTGGAGCGCATCGGTCTGCACGTGCATTTTAAGAAATTGTTAATAAAAATATATAAAATTAGAAATTGTCTATATATATACACATGAGAAAAAATTTTACTTACACATAATTCAACTATTGTACTATTAGATTGATAGCCCACGAGGTTCGGTTGCTGTATGGTCGGATTGCCAATCAATCGTCGTGTGCACCTCCAATACCACTCAGCATATCCATTCGAGACCACACTTTTACCAAAAGTGGGCTGTCCTATCAAAACATATGCCTGGCAGTTTATCCAGTTAGCGAGGTGCAGCGCATTAACATTGTCCTACCCACCACCAGTTGTCCGTATGTCACGATGATACAAATCTACCCCAGTGTCAACAGCATCAGGAATTGGCTGCACCAATCTAAACTGCTGCTGGACTCGATCAGGGCGATGTAACTCTATCGTCTCCCAACACAATAGAGATATAACAGACATCCAAATATTTCTCCTGTGTGTGAAATACGGGGGTAGAGATGCCAACATGTGTTTATCATAAGGACACCATATAAACTATGAAATGAGATATAAGTAGTAAATAGTAAATCAATGCATATTTATTATAATTGATTGCAAATTCATAATAGTTATACTTACATGATTATATCGCATCCGATCCAACTGATCCTTGTACGCAAGTAGAACGTGTGTTGGGGTGCAAGAAAGCTCAAGTGGACCCTACCATGTGAATCTCTAGGCGCGTCGGGGGGTATATCCTCTATCGGCCGTACTCTGTCTGGTCTAATGGTTGAAATGCGCTCCTAAATCCATATTTTAGTTTTAGCCCCATATCCCACGATCATTTTTTGAATAAAAACTGAAAAAAATAGTTAACTTAAATTTGATTTTATTTCGAACCTGAATCAACAAAAGTGGGCCACTTATTTGATGCGTCGATATAAATGAGTTAGTACTGCACTTCCCCAACTAATTGTGCCAAACAACTGTAAATCGCGTATATATCGTAGGAAGCGTAAATGAACCTGGTTCCCAGATTTGTCTGAGAACAGAAACCTACCAATAAGCTGCATGATACGACACTGTGCATGCTGTGCAACCATATCTAGTGTCGCGTATGACTGGAGCGGCTGAGTAAGGGCTCTCTCGATAGAGCTCAACTTCAAACGAGACCCATCTAGGTCTGTGCCCATGGGTCAAAAACCAAGCAGTACTTCGCACATGTGTTAACAACTCTACTTGCGGATAAGTCGATCCACGACCAATAACTAGCTCACCGTCCACACGTAAATCGAAGAGGACCTCTACATCTTGTAGGGTAATTGTGGCCTCTCCAACTGGTAAGTGGAAGGTGTGCGTCTCCTGACGCCATCTCTCTACCGACGCTGTAATAAGTGGATGATCAATCTTCGTGTACGGTAAACGAATGACCCCACCGAACTCGGCCAATCTATAAATTGCTGGACACGGGGATCGAGTGGCCGAGTAACCCAAAAGGCACTGTCATTGTGCCTTGCACTAAGGACAGTATCCGGTAACTGTCCTACCCAATTATGTATAGATCTATGTCTATGTTGCATGGTTAACACATCTGGTATAATTGGGCCGGGGTCAGCTCCATCAGGTGTAGGCTCGTACATGATGTCTTGAAACGAAGATAGTAAAGAATTTGTCATTTTATTAATCGATATAAAATATAGAAAAAATGTTATAAATGGAAATGAGTAAAGGCATGAAATGAATTTGTAGAACAAAGTAAACGAATCGAATAAAGCAAAGACAAATTAAAATAGAGTACTCAATACATCAATTTAAGGTTAACACTTCCCTCAAATGTCATTTTATGCACAATTATATAGCAATACACAAGGTGTACTTAATACAACATTGAAACTTAATACATCAATACGTAAATTAAAGATAATATAGGGAACTACAAACATATCAACCCCGTTGAATGGTGCTGTTGGGGCAATTTCTCCTATTGTGTCCAGTCTGGTGACAGTTCCTACAACGTGGCGACGAATTAGGGTTGCGCTCGTCCATCTCATTTCTAATCCTCGATGTCCTCATACGACCACGATGACGGTTCTTGAACCGGTACAAACTCGGTGCCAAAGTAAAAGGAGGAGTGCGCCAATAATCCTCATGAGGAATAGGTCTAAATTGTCCTGTGTATGTCATTTTGTAGTACGGTGTTGTGTTCAGGGGTGACATGAGATCCCCAAGATTCAACCCTACATGCTGACAAGCTGTAAATGCATGCGAACAAGGTATTCCATATATTTCCCACTTAGAGCAACTGCATGTTCTCGAACCAAGATCAATTTGATATGTATTATTTCCCTTACCATGCTTGCGATATCCTGACACAACACTAAAAATGCCCCAACCTTGGTCATAAGCCTGCACACGATGGCTTCTCTCCTTTGTCTCATTATGTATAAATTTAGACCATATCTTAGAAGGAAAGTGATATTGACCATGATTGGCTTCCTGTCTATGGTCATTAAAGTACTTGATTGTTTTCTTAAATGAAGATTCGACGATTACCTTAATAGGTAGAGCATGTATGCCTTTGACATCACTGTTGAATGATTCTGCCAAATTCGTTGTCATATTCCCGTATCGATACCCACCATCATAAGCAAGAGTCCATTGCTCCAATGGAATCGCATCAAGCCATGCCTTTGCAAGGGGACTTAATATATTTATTTCATCTATAATCCTCAAAAATTTACGTTTCTTACTCTGAGTACCAGTTGTATACATCAATTTTTTTAGTTGGTGGTTCTTGAACTTCGCATTAAAACTACTTCGAATATGTCTAAGACAAAATCTATGCATTGCCAATGGCTCTTGCTAGAGAGGCTATCGATGTACCGCGTTCACTATCTCCTTGTGCCGATCTGATATCAAACATATCCTACGATCCCCCAAAACATGTGCCCCCAGTAACCACGAAAACCATCCCCAACTCTCATTGGTTTCTTCATCCACAACTGTAAATGTAAGGGGCAATATATAATTGTTTACATCTTGACCAATTACTGTCAAAAGCTTTCCCTTATATATACCCCTAAGGAATGTCCCATCAATGCTGATTACTGGCTTCATGTGAACAAAGGCATCAATACATGGTTTGAAAGACCAAAAAACAGATCCAAAAGTCTTGGCACCGTTGCTGTCAAATGGTAAATGTTGTCACTCAATTACCGTCCCTGAATTCGAATCCTGTAATGCAAGCATGAATTGTGGCAACTGCTCGAATGAAGAAGGTCAATCCCTATAAACCATCTCAATAGCTATCCTCCTAGCCTTTTTTGTAAGATGAACTGAAATGTAATACATTCTAAATATGACTATTAATCTCGCGCACTGTAATCTTATGCTTATCATGTATCATAGTCATAATGTGCTTTGCCATAAAATTGGCGCTCATATTGCGATGGTTTCCATCGACTGTCTGAACTAAACAAATATGCTCTCCGTGCCAACGAGTAATTTGCCATAAATTGTACTTTACTTTCTTCTACACACGGATCTGCCAATAACATCGATGTTCGTCAGTATAATTTTTGCACTCAGTAATCCAAAGTGTAGACTTGCTTTCTAGGATCGTAAACTCTCTACCCATTCGTACGGACCATAATCTAACAGCCCACAGTAGCTTATCCTTGTCCTTGAACCACATTCCGACACATAAATTATTATTTGATTCTGACCAGAAATTCATTTCAGAACCACCTATTGCGATTCCATCGTTATCATATTCTCTATCTGGAGAATTATTCAACTTATCAAGGTATTCGGAATACGGTGGATTGTATAAGCGCTTCGGTACGCTGACCCTATAAGCAGGCTGAGGTATTACAGAATGACCAGGGAATGCAAAAGTATTGGGTATCGTAGAAGGATCAGGGAATACAGAAGTACACGACATCACAGAAGGACCGACCATTTCAGCTCCAACATCATCGTCTCCATCATCCTCGTCAGGACTCTTATCAGCAACAGGTCCATCCACATCCGATGTAGGTCCAAAACCATCTACAGTTGCTTTAGAAGTACTAACCCAAACGAGCTCTCGAGTAACCCAATCATCAATTGAAGTGATATGCTGCAAAACACCCAAATCAGCACCTGGAAACAATGGTAAAACTGCCTGGGTATGGGATGGTTGAATGTGCTTGCGATATTCTTGTATCGAAGGTACTTCGAGTTGGCTGAATCTCATTGGGGAGTTATAATGCAACTGAAACACATCATGATACATAAGCAGAGAACTACTTAGTAACGGTGGTATTTGTAGATACGGAGCTGGCGTAGGATTGGCTTCAACTTCAACACTTGGAGCAACTGTAGGTGTCTACAACATTTCATACTTCACATGCAAATCAACTAGTTGTCCCCCCGCAATGGATGCATAGTACCACAAATTTTCCATATCCTCATCATCAGTAATATTTTCTGTTGTAGACCTCCAGACATTACCAACGGAAGTGTCTTCTCGCATCGTGATTTGCAACTTTACAGTAGACACGTCCAAGCCTCGAATCGCACATATTTTATTGACTAAGGCAGCATAATTTACTCGATTTCTAACAAGCAATGTCTTGCGATAGGGACCGTAAAAAAAATCACCATTTGCGGTGCGCATAATCTCGCAATTCCAATAGAACCATAATCTTACAGGTTGTTCCAATGACATTGTACCTAAATAAGTTAGCTATTTTTTTTCTATTAAATAATTAAATTCTAACAAATGTTATAAATATTATACTATACCAACTAATATCAAATAAATCAATTAATCAAAACAGGTTCAAAATCTATGTTTTCTATTAAGTAATTAAATTCTAACAAAAACTATGCTTTTTATTTTATGACAACAATTACAAAAAAAATCAACATGAACTAATTCGAACTAATTCAGCATGAACTGGGTGTCTTCTTAATGTTCCCGTGTCAAAATTAAGTCTTATTCAAGATGTATATAAAATTTTAATTTTGGTTTTAATTTAAAGAAATTGAAATTAATTGGATAATTTTTATTTAATTCAAATAATGACTATTTCAAAATATTCAAATTCTCAAATATTTGAAAATTTGAAAATACTAAGATTCTAAATTTAATTAGTTTTTTTTATTTTATAATTTCACTCTAACTTTTGGGAAGGGGGGGGGTTACCTGAAAAAAACTAAAAGGCTATGACATCCAACTATATTTCCATGTAAAATTCAAATATTAATATTTTTATTCGTTTAAGGTAAATAAAAATAAAAAATATTTAACAAAAATTATTTAATTATATTAACTAATTTTTTATTACAATAAAAATAATTGAATTTCATAACGTCCATATAAATCTCAAATCTTCCTCGCGTTTCAATTAAATTCCAACAAATTTTTTTTTTAATTTCTTGACAACAATTACAAAGAAATATAGTATGAACTAATTAAGATAATTAATAGCTGCAATAATAAAAAAATTAACGAATTTGATATTTTTTACTTAATTTTTACATAAAAATTAATATTAAATACTTGAAATGGATAAAATATTATTTTTTCTTTAACTTCATATGCTTATTGTCCATAAATTAATTTTATATTATTTTTAAATTATTGAAATTAATTTTATTTCAATGCCATCGTTTAATTTTAATTTCAAAAATTAAAATCTTAGATAATTTCATACATTTTATTTTCATATTTCAATTTTAATTTGTATATAAAAATGAAAGGACTTTTTATATAAAAAAAAATCTTTCACTCAACATTAATTTTTTTCATTTTATTTCAAACTAAATACTTGAATGGATAAATTAATTTTTTTTTCTTAGTTAGACATTACAAATTTACAAATTTAATGTTGTAAATTGAATGAAAAAATTTATTAATCTTCATGTTAATTTATTTAGAGAAATATTCTTGTTTAATTTTTATTTCATAAAATATATATCTAAAAAATTTTGGAAAAGAAATTTAAGTCTCTTCTTAATATTCAATATTCAAAATTAAATCTTCTTCAAATTGTATATAAAATATTTATTTTTGGTTTTAATTTAAAGAAATTGAAATTAATTACATAATATTTAATATTTATTTAATTCAAACGACTATTTCAAAATATTCAAATTCTCAAATATTTGAATTTTTTTAAAAAAATTAAAATATTAATATTTCAAATTTAATTGTATCTAAAAAAAATAAGGATAGATCTTTTAATTGTATCCAAATTTAATGTTTGAAAATTTTTAAAAGCATGGATAAAATTATATCTATCTATGTGCTTCAATATATATTCCAAATGGATTAAATTGAAAGTTCCAAACCATTAGACAATTCCAGCCCAACATCATTTCCAGATTTATTTCATACAAGTATTTTTTTATTCTAAATTCATTATAATTTTTTATTCTAAATTTTTCTATCTGAAAATAATTTGTAATTTATTCTAAATTCACTATATATATATATATATATATATATTCAATTTCACTTGAAAAAAATGGAGCGCTCCCGCATCTCACTCAAATTGCAGTCCGTAAATTGTAATAATTTCATGCTCACCAAAATAACCAAATTAAACTACAACAAATACTCACTGAAATAAACAACAATAACTTTTAAAAAATTTTATATTTTCACAAAATATAAATCCAATTCACAAAATATATATCCAAACAATTTATATAATATGATAAAATAATAATTCACTAACAATAACAAATTTTTTTATTCATTGTAGGAACTTGTGATCAAGGGTGGAATGAAAATGTACTGCTATTAAATTTTTTCTTCCTAAGTAGAGATTTTATGGAACAGATCATATGGCAGTATAATATCCGGTGCAATTTCTGCTTTTGACTTCGATGCAACCGTGCAAAGAGGAACCTCAAGCTCTTCCTCCTTAGCTGTTACCTTAGCAGGGTCTTGATTCTGTGAAATGGAGAAAAATATTTTTTTAGTAATTTTACTTACTTAGATGGTAGCAGATAATTTCATAAAACCATCGATCACTAATAATATGATTAAAAAAAAAACTATAAGACAGTGGACTCCAAACGATGGCTTTAGTTGCTGCCTAGGTTCCCTTTCCACTGTAAGATAGTGGACTTCTACTGCATTATGTTGTAAGCAGATATGAAGGATGGCAATGAGAAGCAGAAGAGGTTAGAGAAATATTCTTGTGAAGAGAAGCAGAAGAAATTTCGCCGGCGAAGAGAAGCAGGGAAGAAGAAGAAATGGCCATGGATGTTGAAGAGAAGCAAAGAAGAAGAAGAAGAAATGGCCGAGAAGAAGCAGATAAAGAGGAGAGACTGTCAGTGAAAGAGAAATGATTGCTGGTGCCTGTGATAGCTGAAAAAGCTATTTTTGCTGAAAAAGAGGAGACTGTCGGTCTCTGACTGACACAGGTGGGCTCACCTCGTGTCTGACTGTCGGTCTCTGACTAATATAGTAAAGACATTCTTTTGTTTTCTCTTTATATTTATTTCTAGGTTACCGGCATGGGTAGTGATTTTAGTTGATGAATGAAAGATTGCAAACTACTTTTGCAGCCACCAAGATATCCCTCTAGGAATATTTATACCTTATCATCGTTTCTTTGTGTACTGTATTTCATGGGTTAAATGAGTGGAAATTTTTCTTTATTCTCTCATTTCATGCTGTCATTCAGTATGTTATTCAAACATAGTTATGGATTACAAAGCATTGTATATTGCTAGAATATAGCAAGACAAATGAACACGGTTAGCAAATTTTCATGTTGTCCTTTTGTATGACTTAAGTATTTCCAGTTTTCAAGCTTGACAAGATATATCATGAGTTGATGATGATTGGTTTATTGTTGATTAGGCGGTAGCTTTAATTTGATGACCTTGAATGGTTTGTTTGTACTCTTTTGATTCCTCATTTTTGTTGAGGTTAGTCTGACTTTTTGATTTATTTGCAGACTACATATGAAACTTTCCATTATAGAGCCGAAAACAGGATCAATGTTTATGACCATTCTGTTCAAACAGTTTTGTTGAAGTACTTTGCATAAAAAAACAGCCTTCAAAATTTAATTTCCGTGCATATGTAGATGAAGTATTCTCAAAGCCTCCCAGGGCATCCATCCAGGAACTCCTAAAGGTAATTCTGATGAGGGCAGACAAGAAAAGGTGGAAGATGATCTTGAGATGGGTGATGTTCTGAAGATGTCCAAATCTCGTAATTCTGGAGGAAACAGTGATATACGAAGTAGAGCATCTAAGAGGCTATCTCCAAAGTTCTCTGAGGTCGACCTCCTATTGGAGTTCGAATCACAGATTCCCTCACCTAGACCAGATAAAAATCCTTACAACTTGAGCAGGAGAAATGAGAGAAGATAGTCTTTCCTTTTCGTTTTCCTTGGAGCATGATTTTGAGCTTAATCAGATGTAGCGGGAGAAAATATTTATCTCATCATTGTTCTTGATCACCTATACTTACAGGAGTTCGAGATTGATGAATTTTCACAAGAGTATCTGGTTTTGAATCCTCTACATCCAATTTTGTTTATTTTGCAGATGTAATATGATATTTCCTTGTGTAAAACTTGATTGCCACAGTTTTGTTTATTATTGCTAAATAATCTGGTCTTTGCGTTGGAAACTTATAGATGTTGAGAAGAATTTGTTGTGAAAAATCGTTGATGCTTTCCTTGGTTCGATTTGCAAGCTTGCTTAACTTACAATAAACACAAGGCAAAGTTTTTTTAAAAATTTTTTTTTAGTTCGGACAATTAGCTTGAACCTTGTAGAGCTTTGTACACCAAATTTATAAAATCAGATGCCATGTCTCCTTGGAAAATTCAGTTACCAAAACCCCTAAAAACACTTTTACACGTGTGGCAAAAGTATTGCAGAATCAAAGCAAGCCTACTGTCTGGAAAAAAAAATTATGCATTACTGAAAAAAAGAAAGACAGGAAGCATCAAAGAACACATCATCCACTAGTGTTTTCTATTTCTCCCTAGTAATTGTAAATTTAACTACATTCTTCTATTAGGTAGTCCTTTGTATAGAAATTAAAGAGCCTAAGTAATATGGATATAAGAGCCCAATTTTTGTTTATAGATCAGAATCTAAGTATTACAACTGAAGGATGGGAAATTTTTTTTCAAAGCTGAGCACAAAGTTCTTCTCCAAATTATATTACACTAACAGACCACAAGCACCAACTTTGTTGCAAGGAATTATGTGCACTTCTTAACCGTGTTTAAGAAAAGACATTGCCTGCAAAAGAAAAGAGAAAATACACATAAGTTACTGACAAGTAAATTTAACAACTAAAGCAGATTTACATTGAATCATTAGATCACAATCTCTATTTTTTATTTACAATAGTTTCTACCAATTCTTCCTCTTTTCCCCCTTCCCTATTCATCCAAAAAGCTCAATTTCCTGAGATTCACCTGCTAAAAGTGCTAATCATATAATAAATTTAATCAAGAACTACTCACCATTTATTCCAACAAAATAAGAAAAACTCATACACAAAGAAGTTGAAAAATATTACAAAAATCCTGGTGGATCAGATGATTCGTTCTCAATTCTCACTTTTTATATATCAAGTTTTTGTTCATAGATACAAGACAAAAGGGGTATGCTCTTAACAAGATGTCAAATGATCCATTACAGAGATAGCTAGTTCTAGGCCATACTTGATTCTCAGTTTCTCAGGTTCCATTCCATGAGATGTTAGGACCACTTAACCAGGCAAAACTAGTGACTTCCCAGTTCAAGTCCTAAACTGGTTATAATTGTTGAAGTGTAGGGCAATCATCACACTTGTTAAGAGATTGGCTAATAGATTTTTATTTGACAACACATCACCAAAATGTGGAAGTGCAGATGCAACTCTCTTCTCTTCTACTCTATTATGGAGCTGTTTATGCATAGAAAAGCAAAAAAGAAGACTAGTTCACAGACATCCACATGAAAAATCCAAATTATAACAATAACCCCAAAAGAGCATACTAAGAATTATTTGGGCAAAAACACATGCTCTGCTTAATCTTGAGCAACACATTTGATCATTTTCCGTCTCAAGACCTAGAAGGTAAAAATTAAATGGCAGAGCTGGGGTGAAGGGACAGCTAAGGTTTTGTACACATACAAGCTTCAAATCAGTCCTTTAATACACGTAACAAGATGATTTGAGGATTAACTAGATGCTGAACTTTTAACATCAAACATATGAATAGAAATGGATCATAAAAAACCAAATAGCACCTCAAGAGTAAACAACCATGTACAGGTATATCTTACACCAAAAAATAAAAAAGAAGACATAAATCTAAAGGCCCAATAATGAGAAAAACTCGTTCAGCAAAAAAATACACAGGGAATGCCAGAATTACCTACACTTTGTTGAGGATTAATTCCCACACCATCTATGTGAAAGAAGGAATCGGTTAACACAATTTGAAAATAATGCATAGCCAATTAACAAATAGTTGAAAATGCAAACATAAAAAGTATGTACCGTTGGTAATTATAGCACTGGTTTGAGGTGGGACTTTGAATTCCTCGATTGCGAATTTGAGAACGACAGTGAAAGAAGTGACTTCCAGAACACTAAATCTGAAAATTAATCAAACGGCACAAAAAGAAAGCAAGAAATTTTTAAAAAGAGATCTTCTGACACAAAATAACTGCAAAGGGAAAAATAGAGAGATGCAAGAGAAAATCGAGTTTAGAAAATACACTTTAAAGGGGGAGCTTTAGATCGGAGGTGAGCATGATTTTAAAAGATACATTTCCGCCACTGGCACCACCGCTCACCATTGTTGTCTCCTTTATTCCTTCACGTAAATCGCACCAAGTATTTTTCATCATCGGCTCGCAGGCTGTGTTTATTTTGGATCGATTTTTGGTGTTGGGAAAATTCTTAGGTAAGAGAGTAAGATAGTGATAGAAAGGGAGAAAGAGGAGGAGGTGGAGGTCCGGCAAGTAGTGGAGAGAGAGAAAGAGTGAAGAGTGGAGAGTGACGGAAAGAAAGAGAGAGATCTAATGTCCGGGGAGCAGCGGAGAAGGAGAGAGAGAGGTGCAAATGTTTTGGTGAATTTGGTAGAAGATTCCTTAACCATGGTTGAGGGTTAAGGATGAAAGGAAAAAAAATCTAATTTAGAATAAAATAATAAGAGGAGACAGATGTCGTCCCCTGGTGAACTCGGTCTACAAGTGGGGCCGTGGACCGGGTTCACCTAAGAATTTCCCCTTTGTAAGGCCAAGTGTTCTATGGTCAGCCCCTTTGGGCACTAATTGCAACAATATGTGGTGTAATTGGGGAAATTCTTAGGTGCACCCGGTGCAAGATCTCACTTGTGCACCTGATCGTGCATCGGGTAGGCCCAAGAGTCCCCAAAACCTAACACTTGTCTCATTAGAATATTTTATTATAAAATTAGTGAAAGCTCCACTAATTCTATTAATGGATATAAATATCTACCATTAAGAGTTAGTGAAGACACCACTAATACATATTAGTGAAAAATAATGCATTCCACTAATAAAGCTCTATAAATAGAGTTTTTCTCCAAATTTGAGAGATATACTATTTTGTGAGAGAATTGTTAGAGAAAATTGTGAGAGAAAAGAAAGAGAGAAGTTTTTTGTGCAAATAATAGTTAGAGATCTATTGTGTGTAGATTTTATTCTAACATTGCCAAAATTTCATAACACGTTATCAGCACGAGTCTCTGTCGTTACAAAAGTCAGAAGACTAAAGGTACGCATTTATTGATCCCTATGGCTAACCTTACTAAACTCGAATTTGAAGCTCTTGATATTTCGGAAAAAAATTATATGTCATGGGTTCTCGACGCAGAAATGCATCTAAATGCTGAAGGCCTTAGTGAAACTATTACAGAATAAAATAGTGCATCTGCACAATAAAAGGTCAAAGCTTTGATTTTTATCTGTCCTTATCTCGACGAAAATTTGAAAATAAAATATCTTACCAAAAAAGATTCATATATTCTGTGGGTAAATTTAAAAGAAAGATTTGACCACCTGAAGATGGTCATACTATCAACTGTACAGCATGAATGGTTGTACTTGATGTTACAAGATTTTAAAATTGTAAATGAATATAGCTCTGTCATGTATAAAATTACATCTCAGGTAAAATTATACGGAGAAAAAGTTACTGATGAATATATGCTGGAGAAGACATTCTCTACCTTTCATACCTCGAATATTGTCCTGCAGCAACAATATCGAAAAAAAGAGTATACAAAATTTACTGATTTAATTATTATCCTCTTCATTGCAGAGAAAAATAATGAATTATTATTGAAAAATTATGAAGTCAGACCAACTGGCTCAACAGCAATCCCAAAAATAAATGTTGTTGGCTCCAGTAGAAGCCATAGTCGTAGTCGTGACCATCGCCATGGTTATGGTCGTGGACACACTCAATATTTTTCTTATCACAGTAATAATCAAGTTGTGAGAAATACTAACCACATTAAGTGGGAAAGAAAAGATCATAAGGGAAAAAAAAAAGAAATACAAGAAAATTATGAGGATAAGTGTTATAGATGTAGCATGAAAGGTCATTGGTCACGTAACTGTCGTACGGCCAAGCATTTAGTGGAATTATATCAAGTTTCACTAAAACAGAAAAATAAAAATGTTGAAGTAAATTTTTCTCAACATCCAGTAAATGATGCTGACGATAATGATATTAATCTAGAAGATCTTAATATCAATATTACCCATATGAATGTATCTAATTTTTTCAAACACTCAAATGGTAGAATAGACTATTTAATTGGTGATGATAGTGTCCAGAAGAACTAATGCTTCACTTTGATATTTGTTTTATTATATTCTAATAATATTTACGTTTGCATATACATATTTTTTGTTCAGATGGCTGATGTTCATGATAATATATGTATTATTGATAGTGGAACTACACACACCACACTAAAAAATGAGAAATATTTTTCTTATCTCAAAATGGGAGAAATAAATATTTATACTTGTTGCTGTCAAATTAAGGAACCGATGCAAATGGGAATCGGCTTCGTATCCAACAAACACAAACGATCTGACAGGGCGTAACAGCAAATGGTATCGGACCTTTTTTGAATCAGGGGCCGAGTTCCTTGAGCTTACTAAAGAAAGGGCTCAAGAAGGTCAATTGAGAAGGCTAAACGGAAGGGCTTTTCTAGAACATGGAATGATATTTATACTGATCATCTCAACGGAAAGTACAGAAAAAGCTGATATCGAAAGTATGAACCGAAAACTGTAAACAAAACTGGTAAAGGGAAACTAGAGCAAAGCAGTAAGAAAGCTGTAAAGAAACAAAATCCTAGACTAGAAAGCTGGAAATGATGGTGAGGAAAAAGAAAATGAAATTGAACTTTGCTAATTTGATGGTTTGATCCCCCTTCCTTATGGGCGATGCTCCTCTTTTTATACTTGTTGCAAATGAACCACGAACAGATCATGGAGTTTCTTCAGGCCCAAGAATGTTCCTAACGATCGTGCGAGTCCCTTGCGCCGAAAGATTAGGATTCTGTTTGTTTTTTCTTATCGGCTCCGTGGTGCCGATGTTGACCATGGCTATCGGCTGTTCGAAAAGGTTGACTTTATCGGCTCATCCTCATTTATCAAATCGGCATCGGCTCGAAGTAACTGTTGCGTCGGCTCGGCAAAGTTGACGTCAACACATGCCCCCCCGAGTCCCGTTGTTTCAGAGGACGCGAGTCATCGAAACGATGGGAATCGTACAACTATTAATGGTAGCCATCCGTTTTCTGACAGAATCGAACCGTCCTGAACGTTATGGAAGGTTTGCGATGCCTCGGCCTTATAACCCGTGAACGGCTCAATTTTAAACTTCCTTATAAATTTCGGTGGTCCCCGGTCGGAACTCCTTACTCCTTACAACTTCTATCCCCTTCAGAACTCTACTGCCTGAGCAACTCGTCGACTTTTTATCTTCTTGCCCTAATTCATACAAACTGTGAATTTCCCTTTAGTAAAAGCAACATCACAATGGCAATTTCTACCGATAAGAGTATCTTTTCCCTGGTCCAAGCCGATGCTAGGCTGTTTGCCTTGGGTCCACTCCTCCTGCCTGCCGAGGTTACTGCTGAACACCTGCGGTTTGTCTTGCCAGCTAATTTCACATTCCCTCTGCAACAAGACACTTTCACGATTGCCAACCTTCCCTCTTCTTTCCGTTATTGGCCCCGCAAACTCAAAAATTATCGAGAATGGCGAGATCGCTGCTATGCCCAATTTGGGGCTATTTGGGCGCAATGGGGCATTGCGGATGCCATCATGATGACTGACTTTGAGATGGCGTTTGATTGCAACTTGTTTGCCGCCGTCCTACCCTTTTGGTCTTCAGCGATCAACAGCTTCATTTTCTCGCACGGGATGTTTTCTCCCACCATTCTTGATATTTGCACCATTCTCGGCTTCCGATGTGAGGGCGATGAAATCTCGAAGCTTCATGACAAGGAAAATTTGCCTGCCGTTGAGGCTCGTCTAGACAAGGCCTCTTCTTCATACGAAAATTTCATCAGTGCACAACGAGGGGTAGAGGACACTCCTTCCAATCAAGAACAAGCGGCCTTCTTATAGCTGTGGTTGTGTAAATACATCATCTGTTCTCACTCTGCCGGCATTAGTAATGAGTACCAATACTACGTATCGGCTCTCCTAAGGAGCAGGAGGCGCTGCGATCTTGCCTCTCTGGTCCTTGCCTTAGTTTACCACACCATTAATCAACTGATGGCTGCTCTTTCCGCCGGGGAGGATCCGACCAACCTAGGGGGCCCACTCTGGATTGTCCAGCTCTGGCTGTATCAATACTTGCCAAATTTTGGCGTTAGTCAACTTGCAGGCACCCAAGCAGATTCTTCTGAGCAGGCGACCGGCTCTCGACTCCTTCAGGTCCCCACCAATTCTGCCTCCGCCGAAACCATTGTCGAGACTTTCATGGCACCATTTTCCTCCCGTACTCTGCTCACTAAGAGGGCCCTCTTTGATTGAGAAACCTATCAGAAAGCCCCAAGGCCACACAAGACACTTTATGGGCCCGCATTCTGTGCCCTCGGGAAATTCTTTTGGGGGCCAAACCTGGAGCGCGGAGCGCTAAGACCTCCTGCGATCGGTATAATCCTCATTGTTTCTCCCACCAATTCGGGCTGATACAGGACATTCCTGCCGATCCAGGGCATGTTTCCTCTTTCACTGTAAAACTGGTGTTATCGGCCGAAGACGTACACACTTTAGCCGAACGCACTCAGGTCATTCTAAGGTCTTTTGAGTTTAAACCCTTCCAGGTGGTACTGGAGACCTCTCCAAACTTTGATTTATGGTGGAGGCTACTGAGTGGGGCCCTATTTTCTGCCCCCATAGGCGTCTGGCTTCTGCGGCTCCCTGGATCGGTCACCTCTTTGCCTAAACCACCTTCATCGGCTAAGAAAGGGAAATAGGTAAAAACCCATGTTAGTCCTATGAAAATGCCGACCTTACAAACTCCATTGGTGCAGAGAACCACTGCTGCTGCTCCTGTGATTCCGGAGGAGGAAGAAGAAGAGTTCGAGGGTCCGTCCTTGCTCCGTCGATCCAAAAGGAGGCATGACATGCTGACTCCTCCTGTGTCCAAGGTTTGCCTTTATCGATCCTTCTCCCCCTTTTCTGGCTTCCTTGATGTTCAAAAATTGTTTGTCTGATTATCAACAAAACCCTTTCTTTTTGCAGAGGTGCAAACAAAGGATAAGCCGTCTGGTAGTCATTGACACTTCCTCTGACTTGGAGGAAACACATTCTGCTCAACTCCTTAGCCGAAAAACCAGCCGAGAGAGTTGTCCCGCCAATGGTAGATACCCCCAGGGTGGAGGCTACTACGGCACATCCCCCAACGGCTAGCACATCGGCTCTCCCAACAGTAGCAAACCTTTCATCGGCTGAACTGCCGACTCCAACAAGTCCACCCCCTGCTCCGCCAAGGCCCGAAAAGTAATCAGTGGCTGCAGATATTGAGACAACGGTGCCTCTTCCCAGCCAGAAAAAGAACTCTGGAGCAGCGACTTGCATCAGAAAAAGAATTCCAGGAGACGGTCAAAACCATTGAAGACTCCCTTCTTAAGTATCACGACGAACGCCTAATACTGGAGGCGGAAGAGGAACTACTTGAAACAGAATTATCAAACTTAACCGCCTTGCTGGAAGAGATGAAGTCCGGGTGGGACCGCTTCACAGCCAAGCTGAGCCAAGCTCTACACCCCTCGGCTACTGACGATGCCGGTCCTTCCGGTACCCAACCTGAAGAAGCTGCCCCTTTGCCAGTCGATCCCAGAGCTCCGAGGACAGATGCTGATGAGGTGGCCCTACCCCCCAAGGGTGGTACTGAACCTGAGACTGAAATGGCTGGGATAGAGCTCCCAGTTCTGGATCCACAACCAACGGGAACTGCCCCGGCTAGCCCAGTACCCCCTGAATTGGAAGACCCCAATCGGCTAGCAATTATTCCGTATCGGCCACTGTTGTTGCCCAATGCCTCTTCTGATAGCAGCTGATTTCTTTTTTGTACTGACATCTATGGCCATCTAGTCGGTCTCTTGTGATCAGCTCAGTATATGGAAACCAAAGTCTCTGTTTAAGAAGATGCCCCTCTCTCTCTCTCTCTCTCTCTCTCTCTCTCTCTCTCTCTCTCTCTCTCTCTCTCTCTCTCTCTCTCTCTCTCTCTCTCTCATTCGCTAGCCCCTTCCCAGAACGTCGAGTAGTATCGCTTCAAAAACTTACCATTAATTGCTCGACCTGCCTCCTTCCCATCGGGTGTTATCAGTCGGTAAGCTTCTCCATCAAAAACTTACGTTACTAAGAATGGGCCTTCCCAGGATGCGGACCACTTACCATACTTCGGATCTTTTGGAGTAGCAGGGAGAATAGTCTTCCAAACCATGTCTCCTTCCTGAAAACGTCTTTCTCGAACCTTCCGATTGTACGCCCCTGCCACTTTCTCCTTGTGTTGTTTTATATTCTCCAAGGCCACCCAACGGTCCAACTCAACTTGGTCTAGGCTTAATGCCAAAGCCATCTGATAGTCTTCCGCCGTTAGACCACGCTAGTAGGCTATCCGTGCTGACTGCAACGATATCTCAATAGGTAGCACAGCATCCTGCCCATAGGTTAGTTTAAATGGGGTGAACCCAATAGCAGTTTTAGCTACATTCCGATGGGCCCACAATACCTCCTGCAATGTTTCATGCCACCTCCTTGGATTGTCTTCTACTACCTTATGGATCAAGTCGATTAGGGTCTTGTTTGTTGCCTCTGCTTGTCCGTTGGCCTGTGCGTAATAAGGAGAAGAGTGAAGCAACTTAACCTTAAACTGAGTTAGAAAATTACGTACCTAATCCCATGTAAACACCGTTCCTTGATCCGTTGTGATTGTCTCTGGGATTCCGAAACGGAATAGAATGCTTTGTCGGAGAAAGTTGATGACCGCAGCTTGTGTCACGTTGATCAGTGGTTGCGCCTCCACCCACTTGGTGAAGTAATCTGTTGCCACCAATATGAATGAATGCCTTTTTGTTGAAGGTGAATAGATTTTTTCGATGACGTCCAGGGCCCATCCGCAAAAAGGCCACGGTTTAATAATCGGATGAAGTTCTGTGGAAGGTGTGTGCAGCAACGGGCCATGCTTTTGGCAAGCTTTACAGCCATTCACATAAGCATTGCAATCTGTAGTCATTGACGGCCAAAAGAAACTATGACGTTGGAGTGTCCATTTCAGTTTTTGGCCTGCTTGATGTGCTCCAGTCCACATAAGCCTTCGTGTACTTCCGCCATTGCCCATAGGGCTTCTTTCTTGGAAAGACACTTCAAGAGAATCCCAATGTGACTCCGTCGGAACAGAACATTGCCTATAACTGTAAAGTTGAGGGCCTTTCGTTTCACCTCTCAGGATATTTGCCCGGTCGGGTTTCTTAAGTAATCAACGATCTCCTGTCGCCAATCTTCCCGATGCTCTGTCTCCACTATTTGTTGGCACATCACAACTTTCCTAAAACCTGAAGCTAGCTAAGCTAAATCATTAGCATTTCGATTTTCTGTCCTGGGAACATGAACTAGAATAACCTCCTGGAAGTGCTGCAATAGTCCTTTTACCTCCTGTAACTTACCCAACAACAATGGGGTAGTGCATTTATAATCTCTTACTATTTATCGGACAACCACTTGAGAATCTCCTATAATTCTGACTACTCGAGCTTCCAGTACCTTCAGAATCCGTAACCCTAACAACAGGGCGTTGTACTCTGCCTGATTGTTAGTTGTCCCCTTCTTTAATTCAAAGTGAACCTGGCCCTGCTGTCCACTCGGAGATTCCAGAACCAGGCCAATACCAGCCTTCCGTTGGGTGCTTGAGCCATCAAACCGTAAAACCCATGGTTTCAAAGAAACGTACCTTTGTGGCTTGTTTTCATCCGTTTGCGGTATCTCCAGTGAAAGATGTTCAGCTAAAAAATCTGCAACAGCTTGTCCCTTTACTGCCTTCAGTGGCACATACATTAGAGAAAAAGCATGTAATTTGACGGTCCATTTCATCAATCGCCCATTCAGTAAAGGGCGATTCAACAAGAATTTGACTAGATCTATCTTACAGAGTACATGTACTTCCCTAAATAACAAATAATGCTCCAGCTTTGTGCATGCATAATGGAGAGCTAAGCATAGCTTTTCAATAGGAGTGTTCCTGGTCTTCGTATCCGATAGATTCCGGCTAAGGTAGTATACTGCCCTTTCTATTCCTTGTTGGTCATCCTAAGCCAACAAACTGCCAATAGACCCATCCGCAACTGAGATATATAACTTCATGGGCGACCGGTTATATGGAGGTGCTAACACTGGTGGATGTGATAGAGCTACCTTTATTTGATCAAATGCTGCCTGATGCTCAGGTTGCCAGATAAATTCCTGAGATGACTTCAATCGCAGCAACGGCGAAAATACCTTTTGTTTACCTGCGGCGTTTGTCAAAAACCGCCGTAAAAAATTTATCTTCCCCAGGAAACTTTGTAGCTCTTTCTTCGTTTGAGGTGGTCTTGCTTGTAGAATATCCCGAGCCTTGTTCTGATCTATCTCAATCCCCCTCTGGTGTACTAAGAACCTAAGAAAATTTCCGGCCGTAACTCCAAAAGCACACTTAGCTGGATTGATCTTCAAATGGTGCCGACGCATCTGGAGGAAAGCTTGCTCCAAGTCGACCAAGTGTTGAAGGAACCTGGGGGATTTCACAACCAAATCATCTATGTAGACTTCCATGGTGCTGCCGATAAGGTCGTGAAAGATGAGGTTCATGGCCCGTTGAAAGGTGGCCCCAACGTTCTTCAAACCGAATGGCATGACCACCCATTCGAACAAACCAATAGACCCTGGGCAGCGGAAATCCGTTTTGTGCGTATCCTCTTCAGCTATAAATATCTAGTTATACCCTGAATAGCCATCCATAAAGCTTAGAAACTGGTTACCCGCAACGGTATCTACAAACATGTCAGCCATCGGCATAGCATACTCATCCTTCGGAGTGGCCAAGTTCACATTTACGAAATCTATGCAAACACGTAGTGACCGTTCTTCTTAATGACCAGGCACGATGTTAGATACCCACTCTGCATATCGGCACGTACGGATGAATCCGCACCGAAGTAATCTCTCCACCTTTTCCTTGATCCTGGGTAGCAATGCAGGGTTAAATCGTCTTGCTAGCTATTTATGGGGTCTAAAGCCTTTTTTCACAGGTAAGCGATGTTCCACAATGCCTCAGTCCAATCCTGGCATCTCATGATAGTCCCATGCAAAACAGTCTTTGTACCTGCGGATTAGACAGGTTATCTTATCCCTTTACTCCATAGTCAAGTGTAAACTCACCTTGGCTGTTCTGTTCTCCCCTGCTTCTCCTATATCTACTTCTATCAATAGATCTTGAGCAATGAAATCGGGAGCTCGTCGGACTTCTGGATCTTCCGGTCGTAAGCCGCTTGGTTCATCAGTAGTGATCAAGTTATGGGCCATTGTCAGCTTGGCGTATTGTCTTGGATTAAACGTCGGATGATAGAATAGAGCCTCGTTCATGTGGATTTCGGCTGAAAATGGGTTAGGATCGGCTGGGATTTGCTCCACCTGCTCCCCATCCCAGATCAACATCATCTGGTGTAAAGTGGACGTTACGCAACGGTTTGCATGAATCCAATCCCGGCCCAACAAAACAGAATAGGCTAGCTTTGCATCAATTATTAAAAAGACCGTTTTACTGGTTTTGGACTCGACTGTGACTTCACAAGTGATCACTCCTTCTGCCGCAGCGGCTTCTCCAGTGAAATTGACTATCTGCAAATCGGTAGGGGACAAATCCAACTTGTCTTTCCCCAGCCATTTCAAGGTGGAGAAAGGCATTATGTTTAGAACAGCTCCACTATCAACAAAAACCTGAGTAAGTGGCTTGCCATTGACATGGGCTTTGATGTACAGGGGCCTGAGATGGTTAGTATTTTGGGCTGTCGGAATGGGAAAAAGCATCCTCTCTGGGGGAATATGAACATCTACCAGCTCCACGGCGGCTTTTTCTTCAGTATGAAAATCCTCTTCCATGGACTTCTGATAAGAAGTAGCTCGGAAGCTTGACGGCAAGATGCTAAGCATATTTTGGCCATTATCTGGGCCCAGTTGCTCTTCAACCCAGGTATCCAACAGTCGCCTTTCTTGCGCCCGCTTCCGCTGCTCTCTCCTTTTTTGGGTCTTTGTTGGTCGGGAATGCGACTATGCAGAAACATTTCCTTTTGGGGCATCTGCACTGTTAGTTTCCCTTCCTTGCTATGGAAGTGTGCCGCAAAAGTAGGAGGAGATAAATAGGTGAAAATCGACGGTTTACCGTCTAATCTCTAGAATGCTTCCCATGTTTCCCCATGCTTGTTGTTCCCTACATGTTCTTCCTGTTTCCCATACATTATTTGCAACATGTACGCATTGGCTAACGGAAAGGGGTCGGTGTCTACCAGAGTCTCTTCCTTTTTGTCTGCAAACCTCAGTCTCCCATCCTGGATAGCCTTCTGAATGATGTTCCTGAAGACAATGCAATCGTTAGTACTGTGAGAGAAAGAGTTATGCCATTTGCAATACCTCTTCCCTTTCAATTCCTCTGGATTGGGAATCTTGTGTCCATAAGCCAAGCGAATTTGTTTGTCTACCACCAATTGGTCGAAGATCTGTTCCACTTTTGAAACGTCAAAAGAATAGGTGGTTCCTGATGTGGCTATTTCCTCCTTTCCCTTGCCGGGTTTCAAGTGAGAACACATATAGGCTGCGCCCTTTACCAACTCTGCTGCCATCACCTCGCCGGCCTGCTCTTCTTCCTCCTCGTTAATATCATCTATGACGGATATCATTGTCTGGCCATGAGAGAACTTGACAGAACGTCTCTTCTCTTTCTCTTTGATCATCTCTTCTATTCGGACAGCATGAGATAATAATCTAGATAAATCCAAGAAGTCTTGGAGAATGAGTCGTTCTTTGAGCTGCGGATGCATCCTACTAATGGCGATTCGTGCACACTCTGTTTTAGGCAATTGGGTTGTACATTTGGACTTGGTTTGTCGGAAACGTTCAATAAAATCCGCCACATCTTCCGATCCCTTCTGCTTGATGGCCAAAAGGTCTGCAATGGAGACTTCCGGTATAGGCTTAAAGAAATGTTGGTGGAACATTCCTTCCATGTCCGCCCAGGAATATACGGAATTAGGCATTAGATTGGCATACCATGTGAACGCTGCTCCTGTCAATGATAATGAGAACAGTTGTAACTTATGATAGTCATTATTTCCCAACTCACCACATTGTGCTGTGAATCTTTCGATATGTTCTATGGTGGACTTATTGTCTTCGCCAAAAAATATTGAAAACTCCGGCAACTTGTACCCTCGGGGGAGCATGGCCATGGAATCCACCCATTTGGGGTAAGGCTTTTGGTATATTAGCCGATCTCGTGTCTGCCGCATTACCATATCCATCGATTGGTACGTCTGTTGAAACTGAGGTGAGGGGCTTTGCATGACAGGCCGAGGACCTTGCCCTATGGAGGGCTCGGTGCTGCCGGTGCCCTACCCCGGGTTAGCTGCTATGACTGACGGATATACAGGAGGGTGCGGCGCAAGGTAATGTGATTGCCTCCCGAAAGGTGGCATGTTTCCCCTAGCATAGGTGGGAACCGCTTCATGTGTCAGTGGTAACCCTGCTGTTAGGCCTGGACTTCTGCCAGGAAATGTTTCAGCTGGGAACGTGTTTTGACTCACCATTCCTGGAGCTTGGTGCCCCCCAGTGGCTAGGAAGGATGTGTCTCTTCGCAAGAGGTGTACTGAGCCACAAGTAGGTGCAACATCAGCCGACGGCATGGGGTATGCTGGTGCCATGTTGGTCCCTAGTATAGGGTACCCCGAGGGCTGAGTGAAGGGTTGCATACTTTGTCTCTGCGCAAACTGTTGTAGCTCATTCTGAAGCAAAGGTCGGAAAATAGTAGCAAACTATGGAATAAACCCCTGTAAAAGTTCACCAGTACACTATTCCATAGTATGTCGAATGGCAGTTTGTGAGGTGGACGTCGACTGAGTCGCCGGGGGTGCGGACTACCCCCTTGCTCCCCAGTAGTACCCTGAGTACCACTGGTAACCGCCGGATCAAAGACTCCCCGGAGGGCACGGACTGGGGGTCACTCAGATGTCTTCGGTGCCTGTGGTTGTTGTGGATTACTCGCTATTATGCGTCCTGACCGCAATAGCATACGAATACTGACCTTCGGGTCCCACTAGGCGTGCCAATCTGTGTTGCTGTCAAAATAAGGAACCGATGTAAATAGGAATCGACTTCGTATCCGACAAATACAAACGATCCGACAGGGAGTAACAGCAAATGGTATCGGACCTTTTTTGAATCAGGGGCCGGGTTCCTTGAGCTTACTAAAGAAAGGGCTCAAGAAGGTCAATTGAGAAGGCTAAACGGAAGGACTTTTCTAGAACATGGAATGATATTTATACTGATCATCTCAACGGAAAGTATAGAAAAAGCTGATATCGAAAGTATGAACCGAAAACTATAAAAAAGACTATAAACAAAGCTGGTAAAGGGAAACTAGAGCAAAGCAGTAAGAAAGCTGTAAAGAATCAAAATCTTAGACTAGAAAGCTGGAAATGATGGTGAGGGAAAAAAAAATGAAATTGAACTTTGCTGATTTGATGGTTTGATCCCCCTTCTTTGTGGGCGATGCTCCTCTTTTTATACTTGTTGCAAATGAACCACGAACAGATCGAGGAGTTTCTTCAGGCCCAAGAATGTTCCCAACGATCATGCAGAGTCCCTTGCGCTGAAAGATCGGGATTTTGTTTGTTTTTTCTTATCGGCTCCGCGGTGCCGATGTTGACCATGGCTATTGGCTGTTCGAAAAGGTTGACTTTATCAGCTCGTCCTCATTTATCAAATCGGCATCGGCTTGAAGTAACTGTTGCGTCGGCTCGGCAAAGTTGACGTCAACAATACTATAAACAGTAGTACAAATTTGATTGAAGGTTTCGAAAGAACTAATATATTGTTGCCTGAAGGAATAACAATTAATATTGATAAGACACTATTTTTTTCAAAATTCAGAAGAAATGTATTGAGTTTTAAAAATATCCATATAAATGAGTATCATGTTGAAACAAATGAGGAAAATGTATTGAGTATCTTTATATTATTCAAATTAATTTAGGTAAGAAATCTGTATTAGAAAAATTACCGTTTTTTTCTACTGGCCTATATTTTGCAAAAATATGTACAATTGAAATTTATCATCTAGTAAACTAGAAGTTTACTGATCCTACTACTTTTAGCATTTGGCATGACCGGTTGGGTCATTCAGGATCTACCATGACGAGAAAAATAATTGAGAATACACATGGTCTTCCATTAAAAAATAAAAAGATATTAACATCAGAAAAATTCTCATGTGCTGCATGTTCTCTAGGAAAATTAATTATTAGACTATCACCAGTAAAAGTAGGAGTTGAAAGTCCTACATTTCTTAAACGGATTTACGGAGACAATTGTGGACCTATTTATCCATCATATAGACCGTTCAGATATTTTATGATCTTAATTGATGCATCATCACAATGGTCACACGTGTGTTTATTATCTACTCGCAACTTAGCATTTGAGAGATTACTTGCTCAAATAACTAAATTATGAGCACAATTTTCTAACCATCAAATTAAAAATATCTGTTTGGATAATGCTAGTAAATTTTTATCACATGCTTTTGATGCATATTGCATGTCGATTGGGATTAATGTTGAACATCCTATAACTCATGTTCATACACAAAATGGTCTTGTTGAATCTTTTATTAAAAGATTACAATTAATTACTAGACTATTATTAATGAAAATAAATCTCCCAACATCTGCCTGGGGACATGTTTTACATGCTGCGGCATTTGAACGTATAAGACAACCTAATTATCATAAATTCTCTCCTTTGCAATTAGCTTTTGGTTCAGAACCAAATATTACTCATTTAAGAATTTTTTGGTGTGTTATATATGTTCCAATTACACTAAACCAACGTACAAAGATGGGTCCTCAAAGAAGAAAGGGGATATATGTTGAATATAATTCTCCCTCTATTATCAGGTATGTTGAACCCCTGATAGGAGATGTATTCACAGCAAGATTTGCTGATTGTTATTTTGATAAATCATTATTCCCTAAATTAGGGGGAGAACATAAATAGCATAAGAAAGATCTTACTTGGACAATATCATTAAATTATCTTGATTCAAGTACAAGCACGTGTAAACTTGAAATTCAAAAGATAATTCATTTGCAAAACATTGTAAATCAAATGCCAAACACTTTTGTTGACTCTAGAAGAGTAACAAAATCGCATATTCCAGCCATGAATACTCCTATTCAAATTGAAGTCCCAGCAGAACAAAAGATTATCCCTATAGCTGCTGAGTCAAAAGCATGCCAGAAGTGTGGCCGACCTCTTGGTTCTAAAGATAAAAATTCTTAAAAAAAAAAAAAAAGATGATTAAATTATCCAGATGATCATATTAAAGAAAAGAATGATAAAGATCAAGAGAGAACTAATGACAAAATAAAAGAATTAGAAGTTGATAAAAGTAATATTGAAATTTCTATCAATTATACCACTTCCGGCAGAAGTTGAAATCAGATAGAAACAGTTATTGATAATATATTTGTATACAATATATCTCTTGATGTTACACAGGATAATGATGATCCTGAACCAATATCAGTTTATGAATATCGGCATAGAAAAGATTGGCTATAATGGAAAGATGCAATTCAATCGGAAATAAATGCACTTACAAAACGTGAAGTCTTCGAACCTGCAATCCGAACACCGGAAGGTGTAAAACCTGTTAGCTACAGATGGATATTTATGCGAAAGTGCAATGAAAATAATGAAATCGTACGATATAAAGCATGGTTAGTAGCCCAAAGTTTTTCACAAAAATCAGGTATTGATTATGATGAAACTTATTCTCCTATTGTTGATGCTATTACACTTTGATATCTTATCAGTTTGGCAGTACATGAAAAGATAGATATACGCCTATTAAATGTTGTCATTGCTTACTTGTATGGAAATTTAGAAAATAATGTTTACATGAAAATCCCCGAAGAATTTTGCATGCCAGAAGCATATAAACATTATCCTCGTGAAAATTACTCCATCAAGTTGCAGAAATCATTATATGGCCTGAAACAATCTGGGATCATTTGGTTCAATCGTCTTAGTGAATATTTATTCAAAGCAGAATTTAAAAATGACCAGGTATGTCCATGCGTTTTTATTAAGAAATCTGGTTCTAACTTTGTGATGTTAGCTATATATGTTGATGATATTAATCTTATTGGAACTCTAGAAGAGCTTCAAGAAATAATTGATTATTTAGAAAGAAAATTCAAAATCAAGGATTTTGATAAAACTAAATTTTGCCTTGATTTACAAATTGAACATCTAGAAAGTGGAACATTTATTCATCAATTAACATATACAGTAAAAGTTCTAAAAAGATTTTACATGAATAAAGCACATTCATTGAGTATTCTAATGATCGTTCGGTCATTAAATGTGAATAAAAATCCTTTCCAACCTCAAGAAAATGATAAAGAACTCCATAGTCCTGAAATATTATATCTCAGTGCAATTGGTGCATTAATGTATCTTGCTAATAGTACACGACCTAATATTGCATTTGCTGTCAATTTATTAGCAATATTTAGTTCTTCACCAACACGACGACATGGGAATGAAATTAAACAAGTCATTCGATATCCCCAAGATACAATTGATCTCAGATTATTTTATTTAAATAAAACCAGCCCAACATTAATAGGTTATACAGATACTGATTCTTTATCTGATCTACATAAGGCACATTCTCAAACGGGCTATCCATTTACATGTGAAAATACTATTATATCATGGTGTTCTACAAAACAATTTATAACAGCTCTTTTTTCAAAGCATGCTGAAATTATTGCCATGTACGAAGCAAGTCAAGAATGTGTATGGTTAAAATCAGTGATTCATTATATCCGAGAAAGTTGTGGATTATCATCTAGAAGAGATATTCCAACTCCTCTTTATGAAGACAATGCAGCTTGCATAACTCATAAAAGGAGATCGGACAAAATATATTTCACCAAAATTCTTCTTTACTCATGAACTCCGGAAGAAAGGTGAAATTGATGTGCTATAAATTCGGTCGTGTGATAACCTGGCAGATATTTTCACAAAGACTTTATTGACTGCAACATTTGAGAAGTTGATATATAAAATCGGTATACGTCGATTCAAAGAATTAAAGGGATCATCTCATCAGATGGAGTAATAAGCAAACATATAGAATAGTGTACTCTTTTTCTTTCATTATATTTTTTTTTCCCACTGAATTTTTATCTAAAAAGATTTTAACGAGGTATATTCTTTATGTAATGGATATCCAAGAGGGAGTGTTGTAAAATTAATGGAAGCTCCACTAATTCTATTAGTGGATATGGATATCCACTATTAAGAGTTAGTGGAGACATCATTAATACATATTAGTAGAAGATGATGCATTCCACTAATAGAGCTCTTAAATAGAGCTCTTCTCCAAACTACCTTGGCTTACCAATCATAAATGGTAAAACACGGCTAACTTTCTACAAACCATTGCTCGATAGAATTGGCTCATACATTGGGCGATGGTCTGCACGTTCTCTTTCTTATGCTGGGCGCCTCCAACTGATCCAGTTTGTCCTTCAAGGTGTTGAGTGTTTCTGGTTGTCCATTCTCCGAACACCGTCTGCTGTTATTTGTCAGTTGGATAGGATGGCTAGGGACTTCCTGTGGGACTCAAAAAAGTCATTGGTTACCTGGAAGGATATTTGTCTTCCCAAGACTAAAGGTGGACTTGAATTGCAGAATTTACAGACTTGGAACGGGGTGCTATTATCTAGAATCATTTGGGACATACAAGCCGAGAAACAATCCTTGTGGGTCAAATGGTTGAACCACTACTATATGAAGGGCAAATCAGTTTGGGAGATCGAACATCACAGGGACTATTCCCCTTTGTTTCATAGACTGTTAGCAATTAGAGATATGATCCTGGAGCGGGAACGGGATATTCACAGTGCAGTTGATCTTCTTCACACTTGGGCTATGGGCACTAATTCGTTCACTTCTCAAGCTTATGACTATCTGAGGTCAACTACATTGAGGGTTTATTGGGCCAATACTATTTGGAAGCAAGGTCTAACCCCCAAACACTTATGCATACTTTGGTTGTGTTCTAGGGGAAGGCTGAAGACCAAGGATACACTTGTGTTTCAGCTTGATGACTTGTCTTGTCCATTGTGTAAGACACATTCAGAAACGACTAACCATTTATTTTTCAAGTGCTCTATTTCTGCTACTATTTGGATAGAAGTTAAAACGTGGCTGAGTTTACCATAAGCAGTGAATACGTCCAACGCTTGCCTTAGGTGGTACAAGCGTGCTAACCGTGGTTCTTCGTTGTTAGCTAAGGCTAGGCTACTGCTATGGCTGCCACATTCTACTACATCTGGAATGCTCGAAATAAGGTAATTTTTTAGGGAAAAGTTTGCCAACCGTTGGATATTGCCAAAAGGATTAAAACACATGTATACACTGTTATATTTACTTTGTACCCTAATATTCTGGTTAGTTTTGAGAACTATATTGATAACCACTAGTTAATAGTCTCCTTGACTGTGAACTAGTGAACAACCATGTAAATATATTTTGATCAATATTAATCCATTTACATTATGATCAAAGTGAATAGCACCGAGAAAGTACCCTATTGTCTTTCAAGGAAGATAGACGGGAATATTCGCAGAGTGGGTGGATTACCATAAATCAGTAAATAACTATCTTGAGAATGGGATTAAACATGTTCTAAGATATCTCCAAGGGACAATGGATCTTGGATTATTTTATTCAAATAGAACCAGTCCAATGTTGATTGGATATGCTGATGCTGGTTATCTATTCGATCCATATAAAGCACGTTCTCAAACTGGTTATTTATTTATATATGGTGGTACTGCTATATCATGGCGCTCTACAAAATAATCTATAGCAGCGACTTCTTCTAATCATGCTGAAATTATAACTATTCACGAGGCAAGCCGAGAATGTGTGTGGTTGAGATCAATTATCTATTATATCCGAGAAAGTTGTGGATTACCTTCTTAAAAGGAAATTCCAATACCTCTTTATGAAGATAATGCAGCTTGTATAACTCAAGGTGGATATATTAAAGGAGATAGGACAAAACATATTTCACCAAAATTTTTCTTTACTCACGAACTCCAGAAGAGAGGTGAAATAGATGTGCAACAAATTCGATCATGTGATAATCTAGCAGATTTATTCACTAAGGCATTGCCGACTGCTTCATTTGAAAAATTAGTACAAATTAGAATGCGTTAGTTGAAAGATATAAAGTCATCTTGAAGATGTTATTAAGAGGGGGGAGTATGTATACTGTACTTTTTTTCCCTAACTAAGATTTTTTTTTCTACTGGATTTTTTTTTCTTAGTCAGGTTTTTAATGAGGCAGTATTCCCTCTAGAACGAAAAGTGTACTTTTTTCCTTCATTAGGTTTTTGTCCCACAGGGTTTTTTCTATGAAGGTTTTTAACGAGGCATTTTTCGAAGTGGTTGAAAATGAACATCCAAGGGGGAGTGTTATGAAAATATTAAGTGACTATTCATTTTCTTCATTCTATCCATTTATCTTGAAAATAATATGACTGTTCGTTTTTCTATGGTTATTAATGGATGTGATAAGATAGCATTTATTAAGTTCATTTCTTATCCTTTCAGATGATATATCGAAACCTCTATAAATAGGAGTCATATGTAAACAAACGAACAATCAATGAAATCGTATCTAAGTGATTCTCTCTTTTCTCTCCTCTTCTAGTATCTTTACTTTACAATTTTATATTTACTAATTCTATTTTGAATCAAATTCATAATATATTTATAATTTTTTATATTTATATTCTTATTCTATTTATTATAATATTTTATTAAATTATTTCATTAATAATTTTTTTAAATTGTTGACATCGATTTATCATAAAATGCAAGTAGAGGCATACCGATAATAAGGCTATAATTCATTATTATTTCTATAGAAGGCAAATAAGGATTTTGGGGTATTACAAGTTATATGTATAAGGTTGTAATCGTACTTTTGAAATATAAAAAATTGATTAAATTGCAAAAAAAGAAAAAAAAAACCTATTATTCCCTCCGTCCCATAATATAAGTCGTTAGAGACTACTTTTGTTATTCCAAATTATAAGTCATTGGGGATTTTTCAAGAATGTTTTAAAATTATTTTTATATTTTTATCCTTATTTATTGTTCTCTTTCCTTCTCTTTCTCTCTCCTCTCTTCTATTGTTTCCAAGACATTTAAATATGTGTGTTTTAAGAAGAAAAAATATAAAGTCACCTAATTTTTAAGAATCTTAATATATGTGAAATCAAGTCAAACGACTTATATTATGGGACGAAGGGAGTAATTAATTTCATTGTATGTGAAACTAAATTCTGTGCACAATCAATAGCCTCATGTCTCGCCCTTGTAAAGGTTTTAGCTATAGAAATGTCATGATTAGCAGTGGAAGCATGCTCAATCTATACAATTTGCTACATCATTCCCCTAAACTCAGCAGTCACATTGGTTCGCATGTGTTTTTTATTTTCAAGCATATGGAATGTAAAAATGGCAACTTTATAAAAAGGTTCATTAAATATATCCAAAAGGCAAGATATATTATTCATAAGAGTTTATTAAATCATTTAATTTTACATGATTTGAGACAATACTAACATCAAAAGTGAGATTTATTCGAGAAATAAATTACAAAAATTGAGATATATACTAATAAGATGCAATTTTTTTTATGGAATGAAAAAATAAATAGAATAAGAAATTATTAATGAAATAATTTCTTTTTATTATAATATTATAATTTTTATGGAATGAGATGCAATTTTTTTCTTTATGAAATTAAGTAGGTTAAGAAGTCATGAAGGCAAAATTATTACAATTACTAAAGTGTTGATGCTTTTAGCTAAAGGGTAACAATCCACAAGAGAGTGTAATTATCTTCGTTATTCTTTTGACTGCATCAAATCCAAGAGGTTGTGGTAGCATAAAAAGCCTCAAAGCTTTCAATTTTGAAAATGCTATGGAAAATCTTAAATGCAGGATCATATTAGGATTTTATTCCTCTATCTAAAGTTTGGACTCAAAATAGTAATTTTCACTTCACAAATTTCCATTCTTTTGAAATTCAAGAATAAAAAAAGTCATAACACTAGAATTAATATACACAAATATATTCTGAGTATCGATTAATAAATAAATAATCGTAAACTTGACTAATAAGTCATAAAGTTTAGAATCCAATTCATTTTGTGTAGCTTTAATTGAGAAGGATGTTTCACCTCTTTAATAATGGGGCAAAATCCTTATGAACAAGAAAATCAAAATTTGCAAAGGATTTTCCATTTTGGTTTTTTTTTTTTTTCATTTTTAAGGAAATTTTACACTTATATAGGGAGGGAGAAGATGTTTGGTAGATGTTGTATGATCATCAAATTTAAAATCTTTCAATTTAATAAGTAAATGAAATAGTTTTTCAAAAAATATCATTTTTCTTTAGCAGTCTGCAAATGCCTATTTGACCTTTAAAATTGTTTTTAGTATAAAATCGTTGTTCCATTATTCTTGATCTGTAGGATCCTGTCTGAATACTACATCAGTTCCAGCTATGACCACCTCGCATGACAATTATGGACTCTATCCTTTTCTTTTACTATTTTTTGCATCTTTTTCTCTCTGGTCATCATTGCACATGGAGATCGATGCTACGTTCATACCATACCTCAAAAGTCTGGTTTAGTCCCATAATTCTTCTTTTGTGCCAGCATCCGAATCCAAGAAGAAGACACTATTAGGTTGAGGAAGAATGGCAGTGGCAAATGAAAAATCAGTGTCCGAAGTTAAGGTTTGGAGTCTCTGTAGATTGCCGTTCTGGCACTCGAGCAATGCTGGTACTGGTGGTGGTGGTGGAGGTGGTAGTTCGTCGTCGCTGCAGAATCAACAAGGTGGTGGGGATCAGTCTAATGCTCACTCTTCCATTAACGTGGCCTCAGTGGCCAAGTCATTTCTTCCTACTCGACGTAGACTCAGTCTTGATCCTCCCAACAAGCTTTACTTTCCATGTATGTATCAAAAACCATGTCTAATTTGCGGGCTTCTGGATTTGAGTTGTTGGGTAGTTTTTCTTTGGTGGTTGATTCGGTGATTTCCAGATTTCTGCATGGTACTGAAACAATTTCCTGTTTCTTGGTTATGAATATGACGTTGTCTGAGTTTCCATGCCAATTTAGAACTAAATGAGGTATTGTTGTTTTGCAAATTTGGAAGTAATATTAAAGGGTCAGCTAAGATGTTCTTCTTTTGTTTGTTAATTTGTCCAGATGAGCCTGGAAAACAAGTTAAGAGCGCAATCAGGATTAGAAACATTAGCAAGACTCATGTCGCATTCAAGGTTAGAGTCACCTCAGAACTCTTTCCTTATCCTTGATATAGCTAGCAACTTATTATGCCTAAATATATTTGCATGTTTGCGTTCACTTAAATCTTGAAGTGGTAGTATAAATGCGTTCCTAATGCTGCTTTGCCTGTATAATAGTGATTTCAATTTAATCTCTATACTTCGCCTTCTAATTTAAAAGAAAAATTAAAGGAATTGAACCTGTGTGTGAAATCAATATTGAGCATGTGGGACAAGTTGGTGAGATGAGAAGGACATCAATGGAGTACTTGCAAGTTGCATCCAACTTATTAGTGGAGAATGTTTATAGCAGGATTTTGATCTATTTTACAGTGATCTTGCATAGAATCCCCAAGAAACATTAGTTTCCTGCGTATCTATAAAAGATTCTTCAATAATCAGGTGAAATATGAATATGGCAATGCTTATCCAATGAGCCTACAGCAGATCTTGGAGCTCTCCTTTAGGTTATTTACTTTTATCAGGGAAGGGGCAGCCAATGTAGAAACATTAAAGCTGCTCTATATTATCTATTGGACTTTGTTTTCTATTTATCGAACTATAATGATGAGTGCCATAAGTTCCATTGCTGGTAATCTGATTGTTCTCTCTTGGTATTATTTAGTTTCAAACAACTGCACCAAAAAGCTGTTACATGCGTCCACCAGGAGGTATTCTTGCTCCTGATGAAAGTCTTATTGCAACTGGTAATGCCACCCTTTCCTGATCTTCTGTGTTTCCGTTGCGGTTATGTTTGATCTGTAGCGTCTACATGAGTTATGGTCTAAAGTCACTTTATTTTGCATCCATTATCTTAATGTACTAAAAATTATACAGTTTTCAAGTTTGTGGAGCCACCAGAGAACAATGAGAAAGTAGTTGGTCTAAAGAGCAGGGTAAAGTTCAAGATTATGAGCTTGAAAGTGAATGGACCAATGGATTATGTACCGGAGCTGGTAAATTTTGTTGGCCCTTTTGCATCTTATGGTTATTTCCTTGTGAAGTAAGTTGGTTTTTGGTTTAAACGTCACTTTATCTAATAGCTGAAAGTCATCTTCTTTGCTCTTCTCTAGTAAACAACCAAAATTGTGCTGAACTAGAATCTGCTTTCTTTTAGGTTTTTTTTTAATTATTATTTTTAATTTTATGGCATATTCAACATAGACTTGCATTTAAGTAACAAATCTAGAGTCTGTAAGCCATTTTTTTGTTCAGCGAGATTGATGATTAGGATTTACAATATTTTATTGTATATATCTAACACCAATCTGAAATAAATAAATATTTTTTTAAAAAAAGAAAATGGTGGATTATTTAATGAAATTAAGAAACAGAGTGATGAAAGTTGGGAAGATTTGCACAAAGAATCACTACCTTTATCTCCATGGCCCAGTTACTTTAATTTGATTTATAAACAATTTGCTCTCTGGGTTCTTGAAACAAGGTCAAATGTTTCTTGTCCTGTTTCAGGCATTTTATAAGAATCAGATTACATTGTGCTGAGATTCTTGGATGTAAAGTGACACTCATAAAGTAGTACATTCAAAAGTCAGGATTTTATCCAGTTCCATTACCAAAAACAAATATGGGACCCTGAAAGATTGAGAATATTTACTAGTGGGATGGCAAGCTAAACAACTTGCTTCTATCTGGATGTTTAGTGGCAACAACCTGCAAATGAAAATGATCACATGCCAAATGATTAGAAACATCTCTTTCCTCACCTTCCTAATCTCTTTCCACTTTGTTTCAGTCTTACCATAATGATTTACCATATGTTTTGGTTATCCCTAACCTGAGAAGTTGATTCTACATTTATAGAGTCGACCAAGGATTGTTTGTTGAGGGCAGTGGGGAATTCGTTAGTATTTCTCATCACTTTCCCTTAGTCATACTTTTTATCATAAGATGAAGATATTTCTATATAACTTTGAGATATTGGCACAATAAGACTAAGTAGAAAAGGTGAATGCAATGACGTTTTCGGAATTGAACTTCACCAAACTTCCTACTTCTAGCTATCCACTGTTAAAATGAAAACCGAGCAATCCTATAGCCTGCTAAGGTTTTTGCTTCCATCTCTTTGAAGTTTTGATATTGGATTGCTATCTCATTGAATTTTATCAAATGATTTTATCAAAGTTGTGGCCGACCAGAGTTGCAAAATTTCAGCTCTTGAAAATAAGAAGCATGAAGAAGCATTAATCTTTCCAATATGTTTGGTGCATTTTTTATATTAGTGAAACCAAATCGAGGAGAATATGTAGTTGCCATCTATATTTAGAAACTAACAGCTGACTTAATTACTTAATGCAGCTTGATGAGCAAAAGGATCAAGTTGCAGTTGAACAGATTCTGCAAGTTGTTTTCCTTGGGCCTGATCGTCCTTGCCCCGTAAGTAGATATAGATCAACTAGTGCAGAAATTAAGTTTTCCTTCTTGTGCTTTTATGACCACTGCAAAATTCACCGAAAGCTTTGGCTCTTTAGGCTCTAGAAAAGCTCAAACGCCAACTAGCGGAGGCTGAGGCCGAGCTTGAGATACGCAAGAAGCCTCCTGAGGATACTGGTCCAAAAATTCTCGGGGAAGGTCTTGTCATTGATGAATGGGTTAGTTCTTTTAGCATCAGTAGCAACATTTCTAATAGAACTTGTGAAAACTGCTCTTGAATTGCTTTATCTGATCGGATTCTTGGTGTTTGCATTTGAAGAAAGAAAGGAGGGAGAGGTATCTTGCTCGACAACAGATTGAGGGACTCGATTCGATGTAAGAATGGCATAGCTTCCTTACATTCACTCAGAATCGGCTCAGGAGAATTTTTCAGAGTTGTTGAACAATCCAAAATTGCCTCAGAGATAGGCTGTTGCATGTACCTGCCAATAGAAGGTTTAGAATTATTCCTTATCCGCTAAAAGTCTTTAAGCTTTTCAATTGTTTGATCTTTTATTACCTCAGGAAAGGCCTCTACAAGGTGTATTATGGTTCAATTCTCATCTCTTTCAAGATGTATCAACTTTTATTTATAAAGAGGAAGAGGTGGGATGGGGATTACACCCCAACCCAATTGACACTAATCTCCCCCTAATCCTTCCCTCTTTCATGGTCACAGTAAATTTAAGGGAACTTTGTTTTTTAGGTTTTCACATGAAAGAGACGAGGCTTATTGCATCCATTGAAATATCACCGTGTGCTTTTATTGTAAGATTTGTTCTTGCCCCGTCAGGCAAATCAAAAGTTATGGAAGTTACATTATAAATGAGTTGAGCAAATTGTAATCAGACAAAAACGGTTGAGGCTTTTTTCTAATACTAATTATATTAGAGATTTTGTCATCTTTATATAAAAATATATCATCTCGGTAATAATTATTCAAGTGAATTTTTTATGAAAAAAAATAAAATGATGTAATTAAATTATAACTGTTTATATTATTATAAAATAACATATTTTGATATTATTAAAAAGATAAAAGATCTCTAGTTTTATTATTAAAATTTAAATATTCTTAAAGTCAAAAGAACAAAACATCATGCTTCGTTGAGGAATCATATTTTGTCACTTTATGGCAATTCTAATCATATTCAGGGGTCACAATAATGATGTAGACAGTAGTGTTTGTTACTAAATATATTAAGGGAAAAATAATTTCTGAAAAAAATTAAAATATTTTTGTATAAAAATGATTCGCTGCTCATATTCTACCTGTTACGTTATTGAGTGGACAACTCAAAAGCAAAAGCCAAGTGGTGCTTTACTATAGCGCCCAGACAATGACTTGCATTTTGATAAAGACTAAAGAGTACTTTCGTCGTTTGATTCTGCCTACCACTATATATATATATATATATATATATATATATATATATATATATATATATATATATATATATATATATTCTCTCTTTCCGACTTCTTCAATCAGTAGTTTAATATTGAGATGTCAAGTAAGTGATGTCCTCTAGATCTGAACTGCTTGATATTCTAATCCACTAATTCCCCAATACGTCCATCCACCACCAGATATAGCCAGTGGCTTTTGTAGCTTTAGGTTTTATTATTAATGTGACCTCCTCTCGAGTAATTATATATTTATTCAATGGAACTTTTCTTTTTAAATATCTTATATATATTCAAAAGTTCATTTTTATACATAATAGTGGGGAAAGATCTTTGAATCTCTTGCAGGACTCTTGTCAAATTACGTGAAAAATATGGTATGCAACATTATACAAAATGTTTTCTATTAGATAATATAAGTTTTTATTATTGAGATTTATTCACCATCCAATCAGGGAAGGAATTAAAAACTTAGGATTGGTGAGAGGAAAATTATACAAAATGATACGTTAAAAGATAATTTTATAATTTTTGAAAAAATTTTGGGAGTATAAATAAAAATTAAAAGATTTTTTAAAATAACTCATTTTATTAAAACAAATCTAAAAGTTTTAAAAGTTTTCCATCATCCGGTCCCTTGTATCCGTCTCTAAATCCAATAATAATAGCGTACATACAAACAACAATCGTTAGTCATCTTTGAGGAGTGCCTTTACAATTTTTGCCCCCCCAAAAAGTTAAATATCCATTGATACAAAATGTTACATCAAGGGAATTTATTCTTAAACATATTTTAAAAAAATTGATAATAATTGAAAAATATTTTGTAAAATAATGCATTAATATTTTTTTCTTCTAAACAAATCTCAAACACCTTGAATTATTTGTTATGTAAGGTGTTTCTTAGATATTATGTCGATGAAACATTGAATGGCTTATATTGGTGAGAAGGTACAAACCATCATTATCATCATTGTCTCCATATTCTTTGGTTGTATTCTTAGCAAGTGGGCATCAGAGACGGATACCTACCCTATATTTTGCGCTCAATAAAGCTAGTTTAAAAGTTTTTTCTATTGAGTTTTGTTTTGTATTTTTAATATGATTAAGATAAAATAATTTGATTAAAAATGTATTCCTAATATATTTAGATTTAGAGAGTTATTATTATCTTTTATATATATATATATATATATATATATATATACATATATATTAAAATTATGAAATTACTCTTATTACATCTTATATTGATTAGGAATCTTATGACTAGATACTTATATAGGTAGAGTCATAAGCTTCTAAGGGTATCCTGATTTGTTCTAATGTTATGGAGTGTATGGGTATAAATTGAGTGTTTGAGTGGTGTAAAAAGGGGGTTTGAGAATATACTAAAAAAACGTTATATAAATCTTCTGGTAGCTATTAATAAAGTGTTTCGTGATCTTCAACGTGGAAGCAGGCTTGATTAAATAAGCCGAACAACGTAAATTTTTGTGTCTTGTTTTATTTTTTATATTCGTTTTTCTGTTGTCATTAAGTATCTCAGTTGAGATTTCCCCAACAAGTGATATTAGAGCCTATTTTTAGAGTTTTAGCTTTCGAGATTGTGAGATTGTGAAAATTGATGAGAAGGATAGTCTTGACAATAGAAGATAGAAAAACATGAATCTCTCTTTGGAAGGACATATTGATCAATATTTGTTTTATTAATTACATTATGTCTGAAGAGAGGTTGTTAGATATTAGTAAACTTACTTGCACAATTGTACACCCTACGTGAATTGGATATATTTTAGACCAAAAGTATCTAATGGTAGATCTGAGACATATAGATCTATGTTACACAATCAGAGAGGAAAGAACAAATGGATGCAGTTGTTATAAATGGTCATGTACTTATTGGAAAATGAAAGATGAGGATTTATAGTAGTACAATGACACTAGCATATGCGAAGATATACTAAGGGATGCTATCTCTAAGGAATTATTAATTAGCTTTAATTTGAAAGTAAGCATTTTTATCCTTGTCTTTCAAGAGTTGGAGTGGTGAAAAAGGAGTTCTTGGAGTGGGATGCACTTTGGGTAGTGTAACAGATGCCTTTAAGATGTGCATAATTTAATTTCTTTGAACTAGTAGGATTTTAATGCTTATGGTTTTTAATCAAGGTGGAGTTGTATAATCACACATGATTAGAATATTCCAATGTAACGAGAGAAGTATGAGTAATGGTATTCATTTGCAAGGAAGTACCTCCACAACTTGGAAGGGAAGTGCGCACATGACTTTCAGGAGGCAGACGATGACGTGAGGAGAATCCTACATAGATAAGAAAATATCAAGACTTTTGATACGAGTAAATAGATCATGTTAGACTCAGGACAATTACATGTTTTTTGATCAAGTTGAATCGAGAATAATTGGGATTACTAGGATCATGCTGATTCAGGTATGTAATTGGATATCAATGAAATTTTGATCGTTGTGAAGGTCAATGAAGTTAAGAGAATTGTGACTTTAATATTGTTGTATATCCCGGAGGCTGACGAAGGTGAAATATAAGTCAAAGTGGAAATTGTTGGGTTTTGTCTTGCATTTCAAATCTGATTAGGATAAAGTAGGTTGATTGAAAATGTAATCCTAATGTATTATTGTCTTATGTATATTAGAATTAGAATTACTCTTACTACATCCCACATTGATTAAGAGTTTTATGAATTGGTACCTATATATAGACAAAGTCATGAGTATGTCCTACTTTATTCTGGTACATCTAATGTTATGGAGCATATGAGTATAGGTTAGGTGAGTGTATGAGTGGTATTGGGAAAATATAAAAAATATCTTATGTAAATCTTTTAATGACTGTTAATAAAGTATGTCGTGATCTTTGTCGTAGATGCATATTTGGTTTAAAAAGTCAAGTCATGTAAGTCTTTTATGTTTAGTTTTATTCTTCATATTCGTTTTTTTTTTTTTTTTTTGTTATCATTAAATATTCCGATTGAGATTTCTCAAATATTTTCCTCTCTGTTTTTATTATTATTATTATTTTGAAATTCTAGGTTCAAAAGTGTCTATGAATAAAAGATCAAGAAGGTTATCCTATCTACTAAGCACATAGTAAAAGAACATGTAAGTTATGAATCCAACAATAAAAGAGCAATATCGTATTCCCTCGTATACACTAGAAATTAACTAATAAAACAAGTCGACTTGGATTAAGTCTTTGTGAGTGCCTTTTACCTCATCTACCTCCATATAATACAAAAGAGGACATTGCGATCATATATCCTTATATATTATAAATGATTTTGTTTTCTATTCCAACAAAATTGGTAGTAATTAACACGATATGAAGTTTTATGTAACTTCAAAATTATTAATATAATAATAATATAGTATAATATATTATAAAAATAATTATTTTATATCAAAATTAATTATATAAAAGTAATATATAATAGAAAATTAGGATTTTATAATAAATAACATATTAAAATTTTCCTTTTTAAAAAAAAAAAGTCTCAATCATTTTGAGACATAATAGTATAATAAAGAAATCAATTTTAACTAAAAAATAGAATATTATAATAAAAGAAGTCTAAGTCGGATTAAGTCCTGCTAAGTCCATGAGTACTTTTGTGGTAATATTAAATATGATACGAAAACGATACGGTTATTGCGGATTAGGGTTAGAGTTTCACGAGTTTGGGTTAAAATAGGTCGACCTGTTTAATTTTAAACGTGTTCAGGTTATAAACGGATTCAACCCGTTTAACTTTTTTTAAATACTTATATTTAATACTTTTTGTAATATCTTGCAAATCTCACTATAAAAAATTAGATAATTTAATTTTTACATGAATTAATTGAATTAAATTTTATTATATGAATTAATCGATTATTTGTGTGTTTATTTTATTTAATTATATGAGACCTCTTAAAGAAAATAAATGATATTAATGTGACTATTTACTTGATATATGGTAAATGAATCATTCTTAATTAATTATTATTTAGTATCTATAATAATAATATTATTACAATGACTTTTAGTTAGAGAAAATAAATTATTAAACAGTCCAATTTTATTGCAAAATTATATTTGTTTAGATTTTTAAAATTAAATTTTAGAAATTTTTTAAAATCTCTAAATATTTAATTGGATGGCTTGTTATTTTATTAGTTATTTATGACTTTATGAGTTTGTTTTATTAGTTTTTTTTTTAATTTTTTATGGTTTGATTTAATTTTTTAAAATTTTTTTGTAATGAGTGGATAGATTAGTAGGTTTAGTAGGTATTTGGGTTGACGAATTTAATAATTATCTATTTAATTTTTGTATTTAATCGTGTTATATCGTGTCAACCTATTTTATAATACGAAGACGATATGAAAATAAATAGGTTAATACGACACGATACGTTTATTAATCGAATCATATTCGAATTAATCTGTATAATTATTCTAGATTAACACGATCCGTCAACCCAAACACGAAAAACTTACTTTTCACTTTGTCTATCTATGCATAATAGAGTAGATCACGCCTAACTGCTAATATGATCTCTTACAATTCAAAGTAGTGTATAATTCACGCCAACTTGTCGAAGTTGACAGCCACTTATTATTGTCGGACCATATATACGTTGACGTGCAAATCAATTATATTCTTCCTATTGTTGCAAGCTAAGCATATGATCTTCATCTTGTGAATATCATAATTCATTTGATATTTCAATTATGATCTTCTAAATAAAAAGTATATATTCTCATGTATATAAGAGATAAAAAAAAAAAATGGTTTGATACTCATTAAAATATTGTTAATCTTCTCTTCAACTACGAACTTAAAGTTATAGGAATAAATTATCTAAAAATAAATTTTGAAATATAATTTTATAATTTTTTAAATTTGTTTATATCGCAAATATAGTTAATTTTATTTTTTTTTATAAATTAACCAGTGTAAGCGTTTTTTTTCCCCATTTTTTAGGGAGCTAGGTAGATAATCTTTCTAAGCAAGTTCTATACTTGGTCAAATTATTAACAGAAGATGATCATTATAATTAAGTCGTTTTTAGCATACCATAAATTATTTGATAACTCAATTAAAAATTTTAAATGAATTAATTAATTAATTAAGTCAAGTGCTTATCTATTTTTATGTATTTAATAATAAATTCTTATTATTAGTTAGTTGTGTTTATTTCTATATAATGAAGTTTGTTATAAATTTTAAATAAAATAAAAAAATTTAAAATTTAAAATCTTAATACGTTAACTCATTATTATTATTCTTTTTATATTTAATATAAAATATAATATAAAAACGAAATATAATTCGATCCATCTTTAAAGTCTAAATTTCAGAATTTATAACCTAAATACTCAAACTCTAATATTTAAACTTTAGTTTATCCATTTTTTTTATAAAAAAAAACTTACTTAATACTTTATGCTCCATCCATAGTTTGGTTCACATCCCCATTGCATCATGTATTGACAGAGAAGATGAAAACTTGCGCATTGCCCAAAAAGAAAAAGGGAAATGTTGAAATAAAAAGAGAAATTTTTCTTGAAATAATTTTTTTTTTATAATTCCACCATGGGATTGTAGCTTGGAAGAAGGAATCGGCCAATGATAATAGGTAATTGAAGTATTATTATATAATTCAAATGAGAGGGGGGAAAAATGAAAAAAATGAAAAGTTCGTAGAACCACAGATAAGGTATCGGATTAAGTCTCTCATTGGCTCATTTTGTTTTTTGTTTTACGCCTTTCATGATCATCGAGAAGATGACCCGAGGCCCAGGGTCAATACTCTACCGTGTAGACAAAGTATAGGTCACTTTCAGTACTGGGCAAAGTATTCAATAATATAAGAAAAAAATTACAAAAAAATAAATAAAGATGAAGTGGCTTTTTTTAGGAGAAATCTTTTCACCTTGACAACAGCGCTGCAAGTAACTTAAGGTAATTTTTCAGGTGATCAGTAAATATAGTATTAATTATTGGACAGTGAAATTTCGAGTTTGATATTACTAAATTACTATTAAGGTTGTAAGTAGGAATAGCATTGGTAAGTGGGTCAGTTTGATCCGGTAGGTCGGCGTGTTGGACTGGTTTGGGTCAAGCTTGCGAATCAAACCAATCACACGGTAGCGAGCTGATTTTGGAGTGCAAGCTGATCCGGACCAGGGATTAAAATCCTTGACCCGCCTTGAAGGACATTCGTTTTTTTTTTTTTTTTTTTTTTTTTGCCTCTCAATGGTCAAGATTTTTTTTTTTTTTTTTACTTTTAAACCCCCAACAGCTATATTTTCCCCCTAACCCCCCAATTCATTCCAAAACTCACCAAATACTCTCTAATTCTCTCCAACTCTCTTATTTTCATTCATCTTTTTCTCATAATTCTCAAATCTCTTCATTTTCTCTACAAAATGTGTTATAATATAATTTATATTTTATATTTTTTTTCATTTCTTCAAATAAAGTTTTTATATTTTGAAAGATTATTGAGTAACGGAATAGTAAATAGTTCAAATCTTGAAGAAGATAAGAAGTAAAGATCTACAAAGTGTTATTATTTTTTATCATTAATTAGTTAGTATTTTTTAATATTATATTCTTTTTTTTTAGTTTTATTAATTGCTTATTTTATTTTAGTTATTTATTTAATTTTTAAATTAATTTAAAAGTTATTTATATTTTCAATTCTCTTATTTCATTATTTATTAATACTTTATTTTATTTTTTAAAAATTTTATTTGAATTTTAATTGATTATTTTTGTTTAGATATAATAGATCTAAATTAATATCATTACTTTTATCGAATTAAATGAAAAAAAGAAGAGAGTGATGATAGGTCCACCTGATCTGTGGGCCTAGGGGCTAGGCCATTCCGGACCTAGGGTTTCTACCCCTAGACTTAGCCCGCATTAACATGGAATTGGCCCGCACAACCCATGGGCAGACTCACATACCTATGCTAAGTGGGATGGAATTCTTTCCATTTCAAATTAAAATTTAAAATAATATTAATTTAAATAATTTAAATTCCTTGAAACTTATCATATACTTATAACACAACGTATTCTTTTCTTTAATCTACTTTGAGTTCTGTCTAATATTATATCTTTAATAATTTTTTATTATATTTAACTATTCTCATCTCAAATAAATTCTTATTCATTTATACTCTAAATTTTTAATCATAAAAAAGCATATCACAATCAATTTATTTTTATAATTGAAGGTTTTTAATAATTTTTTAAATTTTTATATAAAAATTTTAAAAACAAATAGTAATTGTTAGATAATCTGCCGGCCCCAAAATTCAGTAAATCCGAATGTTTACAGCGATTACTGTCAGTCAGTGACTGAGCAGCATCTGGTCACGTGATCTCCCACACGCCCCTCGCCAGCCCATCCCAGCCCACGTGTATATTTTGTCGTTATGCTATCTTTGGACCCATACTTAGAAAACGACAACCTTAGCCAAATCCACTGTAGAATGTACTGATTTTAGGAATCGTAGGACAGTGTGGGCCTTATAAAGCAACCAAAAAAAAACGTGGGGACAGTATGGGCCCACTTTAGCAGAATTAGTGAAAGAACCTGGTGGCTATGTATTGGTCTGTAGGTGATGAGTCATTGAAAGACTGATCAAGATAGGATTGCCACCCTCCGCCCCGGCCCCACCCCCGCCCCCGACGCCCGCCTCGCCCTTGTCTACTCAGTCTACACCGCTTCGAACTTTCCAACAAAGGTCTCGTGCTCCTATTTCTCGTGAATCATAAACATTTTGTCATGTCTAGCGTGAGTTTTTTACTTTTTTTTTTTCTACTTCTTTGGATTTAAAATATCTATCATTATTGCAAATTATAAAAATTAAAAAATTCTAACATACTACAAAAATATTTAATTTCACGGGCTTTATCGACGATGTTCATTGTCAATTTCAAGCTCGGTAAAAGAGAAGAGTTGCGATAAGATTTGTGACGATTAATGTAAAATATAGTTATATCCATGACACGAACTAATCGATTAACTTCGTAAGGGCGTTCTCTACTCAACGATGCGCTGCACTTCTTAAACCCGAGTGTATCACTACACTCGGGTTGCTAAGTCGTTACCTGAAAACAACGTGCCATGTCAATCATTGGATACGATGTCAAATATATAAGGGTATAGAGTAAAAAAGACAATTCATAATGATATGATCCGTCTAACTACGTGGAATATAAAATCTTTAACCGGTAGATTGACAGAATTAGTTGAGGTTATACAGAGGTGAAATATTAGTATTTGTGTCTTCAGGAAACTAAAAGGCATGGATAGGTGAGAAGGCAAGAGTAGTAGCGCCTTGGCGTTATAAACTTTGGTGTTCAGGTAGAGTTAGGAATAAAAATGGAGTCGAGATTATTATTGACCGTAAATTTATTAATGATGTGGTTGAAGTATAGAAGAAGAATGATAGGATTTTGAGTATCAAGATTATAATTGATGGCGAGATTACTATTGTTATTATAGAGTTATTTAAAAATTTTAATTATTTTTAATAAAATTTATAGAGTTATTTTAAATATTAATGAGCAGCAACCTAAATACAAAAACATTTCTCTAACTTATTTTAAAAAATTTCAATCCAACGGATATTCAATTTTCGATAATTGTTTCAAATTCTTAAAAATTATTATCTATTCATAAAATATTTACTCGTTGGCCCCATATGATGTTATATTTTTTAATTCAAATTCTTTCTTAATTCAAATCATTTTTTTTCAAACGAGTTGCTGCTCAAGTACATCTTAATATTATTGTTTAGTGAAGTACTCACGTTGTTTTAATAAATCGACTTGCTTACTATTTTAAATTATTCCAAAAGAATTGATACATTTTAAAAAAAATTAATATATTATATATTATGAAATAATTAATATATATTATATATTTCTTTTATATATTTATATTTGACATAAAAAATTTCAAAAATAACATGTTTTCTACTTTTCTTATATTATTTTGTTTTATTATAATTTTTATTTTTATATTAAATCCCGTGTCAAGTTAATTATTGATGATTTAATTAAGACGGAGAGAATAATAAATGAAAAAGGTATAATTAAAAAAAATAAATACATTACTAATTTTACAAAATGACAAATAATTTGAAACAAAAAGTCTCTAAGAATATATTTTGAAATAAATAAAGTATTAAATAATTTAAAATTTGATTAATAAAACATAAGAAATAGATAATAAAATTATACCTTGATATTTTCATATTAGGAAATCTAAGTGAATTAATAGTGGAGGTGGAGATGAATTGAGTAAAGTGAAGTTTCAGACACTATCAAACCTCATTTGCTAGAATTTTGTTTGAGTTTAATGGCGCGTTTTGCTTGACTTGAATTTTTATTTTCAAACTAAAAATTAGCTCTAAATATAAAATTAAAAAAAAATCAATAATTTGCCCGTTTAGACATCGTGCATAGATATTGGTTCTAAAAAAACTATATGGTTATTTATGTAAGTATATCTAAAAATTTATAGAAAATAAAAGGAAAGGAAATTAATCGATTTGGCCCTTAAAATTTGAAATTTGTAATGTTTCATTTTTAATGATTTTTTCTGTCGTTATGATATCTAATGAGATAAACTTATCAAGTGGTCCCCAACTCTATTTTTTGATATAAATACCGATTAGAAGAAGTCATCTCCATTTCACATGATCAATTGATATATTTATTTTTTTTTTTAAAATTACGCGTAACGAAGATGGCTTCTTCTGACCAGAATTTATATCAAACAATAGAATTGAGGACCACTTGACAAATTATAATTTTATTAGGGATAATAACGATAAAAAAATTCATCAATGACGAAAATATTACAAATTCAAAACTTTATGAACCAAATAGACTGATTTTCCTAAAAAGAACAAAACCTCAAGTGAGATTAGGTGAGTTTTCGTATAAATTTTTACTTACATTTAAACACAATCCATTTGTATTAAAATTTAACTTAATTTGATTAACTCAATCTCAAAATAACAAAATTCAAACTTTTTATAAACAAATTGTGAACTTTTTGATTTATACCTAATGAATAATTCGTATTAATTTTTTAATAATTCAATGAAGTGTCAATTATTTTTAGGGCAAACTATTCTGATGACCCTCACATTATTTTAAAATCTAAATTTTGCCTTTCAACTAAAAAAAGCGTAAAATAATTCTTCGAACTTTTTAATCGTCCAGACACGGTCCTTCCATTGGTCGACAATTTTGTTAATTTTTAAGGATATTTCAATCCTTTCTTCTTCCTCTTTTCTGATTTTCCATTTCTTCTATTTCGCCACTACAATTACGTTGGCAAATATTTTGTGTCAACCTATAAGCTTTGGTGGTTCAAATTATCGCTAAAATTCCACTACCACCAGAAGAAGATTTGAAGAAGATTTGATGCTGCAAACGCAGCTACACGTTCACTATAAGAACTCCATACCCACTGAAAAATTATTATAATTCCTATCTTCACGTCCACAATCATATCAAATTCCCAATTTCAAAATCCCATATGAAAAAGCAAAAAAAAAAAAAAAATAGAGATCAAAGAACCCAAGTTTGAATCTTTAACATAAAAAATTGACTCTTTCAAAATCTTTCTACAAGCCGAGAAAGTAAACAACTAGACACTAAAATCTGAGAGAACTACAAGAAATTGAAAATCAAGAAAATGAGAAACTACCAATCTTCTCTAGCCATCACCATTATTGTCTCTATACGTGCAGCTTTTATTCCTCTGTGCTGGCCTCGTCTTACACATGCAAAAGGGTTCCAACCCAACAACAATACAGAGGAAAGCATCAAAACTTTTGGTTTTTAATTTTTTTTTTAACTCAATCATGTAGCCTATTCACACACCACCGCGGGTTGTCGGTGCCCCTTTCTCATCATCTACTCCCTCTAATCACAAATATCCTAAGCGGCGTTTGACCATAGCTCACCACTTCCTCAACGAAATCTTGCCTTAGCTGTCCCCCTCCGTCTTCCACCCACATCCGCTCCAAATCTGTAATTTACGACAACCATTAAGACTCTATTAGACTTGCTGTAAGATCGAGACTCTCCATGTTGTCAATAACCACAACGTCATCCGTTGCCACAAAATGGATGATCGTAATGGCAAAATCAAGTCCTCCTGGAATACATGGGTAAGAGGAAGGTTCCCTCTAAAGGATTCACATCTGCATGAGCCCTCTCTTTCTAACATTAAGAAGGAGGAAGAAGAAAAGAAAAAAAATAAAAAATAAAGATAAAAAAAATTTGAAGAGAAAGAAGAAAGAATAGTAAAATAATTTTACTTTTTATTTTTTTTTACGAATGAAAGGTCAACTGACGAAAAAATAAGATTTGAACAATTAAAAAATTCGAGAAACTATTTTATATTTTTTTAATTTAAAAGTAAAACTTAAATTTTGAAACAGTTCAAAAGTTATTAAAATAGTTTGTCCTTATTCTTACGAAGTTTGAACTGTTAAATTTATTTTAATGTTTTACTTCATGATGATACAACTTATAATTTTCTTTAGTTAATTAGAAAGCTAATACAAGCATTAACTATGTAGTAAAATAAAATTTGTCAAATTACATAAAAGAATAGTAATTATACCAATAGAGAAGATGAAAGCCATGCTATTTTTTTTTCCCTCTCTCTATAACACATTCAAATATGAGCAAAGTGGAAAATCCCACAGATAAAAATATTTTTTTTTCTTCAAAAAGACAAATTATTTAAAGCAATAATTTAATAAATTTCATTATTTTTTTTTGGGTGAAAAATCCGTGATTAATAAAAGCATTTGATGATAAAATAAGGGATAATGCTGAAAATATCGCGAAAACTCACGAGAAACTGGCGCATATGTAGTCCCAAAGAACTAATAATAGAGTATAGAATCCAAAAACTCCGCCCGCCACTGTACTTGCCAAACCGCGCCCGGTTTAGCCAAAGGGAAACCGCCCTTTGCTCCCTTCTATAAATAGACCCCTCTCCATTTCCATTTGCTCACTACCAAAACGACTTTCGAAGAACAATTGCCTTTTAACGGCTTACGAAGAAAGATGAGTAACCTGAGCCGCGTATGGATGGCCGCCACCGTCGCCTTCGTGAATGGCCACTCCGATCAAGGCCATAAATGGAGGTCCGGCCTAAAGTCTTTTAACCACAACAGAAAACGAGTGTTTTCTTCCTCCGGCGACAGTGCCGATCTCCGGCCGATGTCAAGTATGCTTGGCTCCGATGTCGGAGGTTTTCTTGGGAATGAAAACGGAGAGGAGAGGAGAAAGCAATTCGATGAATCGCTCCGGCAAGTTATGTACTTGAACTGCTGGGGACCAAGCTAAGTTTTCAAGTACATAACTTGACGGAACGACAGGAATTTCGATCTTGAGTTTGTCCAAATGCTTCGGCTGGTAAAAGGCTTAGAATTGCCGCCGAGGATAGTGGATGAGTTTACTCGGAGTTGGAAAGTCATCCTGGCCGGAAAACACTGGTGATGCAATTGTAAATATACTGTAAATTTTGTATCCCAGGAGAAAAAATGATAAAATTTCTACGACTATCTGATATCATCTCTTCATTTTAGTCTCTGATTGATTTTATTTTATCATTTTTTTTTTGTTTATGATTTGCATATGGTGTGCTTCGAGATTTGGGACTGAGGAAAGGAAATTTTGGCAAAAATGAAATAAAAGAAACTAAAAAAGGGGAAATGGTAGATGTTTTGGAGACGAGTGATGATAAATGGAGGAAGAAATTATGGATGCAAAGTTTGAGCCATTAAGAATTGTTGATGGAGGCTGAGAAAGTGGTTTGCATAAAACGTTGTCTCAAACAGTGAAACAAATTATTGCCTGTTAACAATTATTCGAAAAGTCCAAACGATTTTCTTGTTTCTTCCTACAAGAAATTGCTCATGTGGACTAAACAGCTGTCCACATTGTCCAAAGAAAGGGCCGACAGATTGTCCAAATTCATTTAAAATTAAATATAAAAATTGATTTACATAGATATTTAATTAAAATAAACAGTAATAAGGTTTTATTTATCTAATCAACTCGTGTACAGTTACATTAGAATTTCTAGAGAGATACTATGCTTTCCAAAGTAATCTTCCAGGAAAAGAAGGGTACAGCAGCACTTGTTATAGCTTTTCACGAGGAATGGTCATTTAATAGTCTAACTTCACTATTGAAAGGTCGAGTACACTACCGCGCACAGATGGCATTGAAGTCAACAGTTTCTGAGGCTTGGGCAAATCCAATGCAAGTGACATGGAAGGCGGGATGAAAATGACATAAAATGGAACCACTGGGCATATATAGGTCAATGCGTGCTAGGTGCTTGGTCAACGTATGAGCAGATCGAGCCGAGATAGGATGGGTGCGTGCGTTGGACACAGCATGAGACCCAATTCAAATTTGAGAATACAAAGCAAGTTCTCTCAAGAAACTCTCTTGCTATCTTTTTAACTATTTCATCATTTTCTCACTTAGTTTCCATTTAAATACTTAACTACTATATTTTCATCTCTCTTTTCCTATCTTAAGTTCTCTTCTAGACTGATCTAGTTAAATTCTCCAAAGTTACTCTTAAAAGTAGCTAGAGTCGCACAGGTTATCGTGATTAAAATAGTCAATCTGTGACACAAGAAAGCATAATATGATCATTAGAATTTTTCACAATTCTTTTAATAAAGGCAGAGTCAATTTATTTTGCATCAATCTTTTTGTGGTGGATTCTGCTCTTGAGTCTAGGAATTTGATTTAGCCTATAGCTTATGTTAGTATCAAGATATGTTCTTGCCTGACTTGTTTATGCTTTTAAAAAGGTCTTTCGAGGATTGTAATTTCATCTATTAGACATTTGTTCCTAAAATGTGAAACCTACTCTATGACCGTTACAACATAATTGTTGAATGCTTCTGAATTTCTTCTTTCTCTTCCATAGAGAAAAGAAGCTGGTGTTTTGTATCAAAAACCATATTCAGCCATTTTTCTAATACCCAAGATTTGAAATCATCAATTTTCATCTACCATTTTGAGTTATACCAAATCTATATATACATATATAAAAGTAGATGCAGAAAGCTAATGGTGTGACAGGTGGCAACACCTAAGCTTCTAAAATGATACTTGGCTTCACTCGTCTAAGGCACATGGTCTGTTGATGTAACAATAATTGTACTTTCAAGGAAAAATTTGAAAGATTAGCAAACATTACTAACTTAATTTATATACAAATTAATACTTTTTTTAATTAAATTAAATTTATTTGATTGTTTCAAAAAAATAAAAGGTCATTTAATTGCACGATATCTACATTGACTATATATATATATATATATATATATATATATATATATATATATATAAGTCTATTAGGGCTATACCTTATTAGCTTGCTGTGTTAACATTTTGCTACAGAAGGTTGTAGGGCGATGCTTGGCAGTTTACTGTATTGACACTTAATTGTTTTGAATTTAACTTTTTTTGGGGGTGGGGGGGGGGATGGCAATGCTTTCTCTCTTGATACAAGAATCAATTAATTCAAACGAAGAAGTTGAACAACCAAGCCACCATTGTAGCGAAGAGTTTCGAAGCGGCAAAATGGTGTTCGATGATGCTAGACAAAATTCACTTAATGCCATTGAGATTCGAAGTGGCAAAAATGCTGGATAGAATTCATTTAATGCCCCCCATTATTATCAACCAGATAAAGTGATAGGGGGGGGATTGCGTTAACTCAATCTAGCATTGCCTTTGCAGAAGGCCCCCTTTTCCTCTTCGAAAATGATCGAAATGGCACAAATTCAAGCTCTAGGAATTAAAAAAAGGGACGATGCTCCTACGAATCGATTCGGATCCATGTTGCAAAAGAGGCATGCCCTCTGGGTTGGATCCGGAATAGGACACATAACATCATCCCATAGTTCTGATTAGGGGTGACAATATTGAATACGACACGGTTATAGTGGGTTAGGGTTAGAGTTTCACGGGTTCGGGTCGACCTCTTTTACTTTAAACATGTTCAACCCGTTTTAACCTACGAACCCATTTAATTTTTTTTTAATACTTATGTTTAATACTTTTTGTAGTACCTTACAAATTTCACTATAGAAAATTAGATAGTTTAATTTTTTTACATAAATTAATTGAATTAAATTTTATTACATGAATTAATTGAATTGTTTGTGTGTCTATTTTGTTTAATTATATGAGATCTTTTAAGAAAAATAAATGATATTAATGTGTCTATTTGCTTGATATATGGTAAATGAATCATTCTTAATTAATTATTATTTAGTGTCTATAATAATAACATTATTACAATGACTTTTAGCTAGAGAAAATAATTTATTGAACAATCCTATTTTATTACAAAAGTACATTTGTTTAGATTTTTAAGATTAAGTCTTATGAATTTATTAAGATCTCTAGACATTTAGTTGGATGGTTTGTTGTTTTATGATTATTTAAGACTTTATGGGCTGTTTTATTAGTTTTTTAATTTTATATGATTTGATTTGTTAAAATTTTTTGTGTAATGGGTGGACAGATTGGCAGATTTAGTAATTATCTATTTAATTTTTACGTCTAATCTTGTCAATCTATTTTATAACATGAACACGATATAAAAATAAATGGGTTGACATGACACGTTATGTTTATTAATCGTGTTGTGTTCGGGTTGATCTGTCACGTATCATTATTCCAAGTTGACACGATACGCCAACCCAAACGTGACACGATTGCCACCCTTAGTTCTAATAGGTGCAACTTTATAGTACAAAATGGTGTATGTAGATCACACCTTCTCCATATCAGATGAGGACATCATGCTAGAGACCTCCTACACTATCAACAACCACCCTCCTATCAAAGAGATCGTCCTCGCCATTTCTCTTTTAGTCTTTGAAACCCTCGGTATCATCTTCGGCGTCATCATGGCTGTCAACAAAATCGGGGGCAATAGAGCTCACAATTTGTTTCTATTTCCCCTTTTGTCCTTCATTGCTACCTTTGGCTTCTTTTCGATTTCCTTCCAATTTTTCCTCTACACTTTGGTAATTCTTGATTTTCTTTGTGATCTTTTACTTTAAAAGACGATTTTCCTTTGGGGGTGGTGGGATTTTGATTGTGCTAGCATTTTGTTGAGTTTTAGGGTAAAGTACAACACTTTGTGCCTTTGTTACGTCCTTATTAAGGATGTATTAGGTACTTGACCTCTACTATTGTTTGATATGCACTAGAGCAACGTTGTGCTATTCTATTCATCAGTTTGCTGTTGATTGCATTTTATAATTATTTTTCAAAGTTTTTATTTTTGCTAGGCTTTGGGGCACGGTGATGCAGATGCTGGACATTGGTTGTTTTCCTACATCAAATTCATTGAACTGAATTTTGGTGACATAAATTACCATATTTGAAATAAACAAGAGAAAAGTTTTTCCCTCTTGTGTGCTAAGCTATTGCTTTATAGCACAGATTGCTGATTTTGCAAAATCCCATTTGTTGAATCTACAAGCATAAGTATGTCTCCTAAAGTGTTTGTGTTCATTTCATTATAGATCATTTTTAGCTTTATATATAGACAATCTGTGTTTTTTTTTAAAAAAATTTTTTGGTTCAACTGATCTTCCATATTTTAGAATCATTGTGATTTCCTACCATAAATACAGGGCTATTTTTTGCTATACTGGGTGGAATACCATTCATTCCAAGGTTTCTACTACGATAAACTCCTATCCTTGCCATCATGTGCGGAGATTGATAAGGTAACATCATGTGCAAATTATCACTTTTTCTTTTAGTGAAGTAGATGTTCTTATGTTCTTTTTCTACCTCCTACTGTGTCATAATTGGTATATGAATAATGATCAGTTAAATTTCTTGAGAGAATATAGATAGTTTATCTTTTGTAACACCCCACCTTTCCATAGCATAGTGAGCATCACTATTGTGGGATGTCGCCCCATCTAATTGCCCAGACAAGGGGTCATTATATCAAACTTAATTTAGTACACAGCGAAAATTTGCTCAAAATGATTTTTATTAAATACAAGAAGGTACATGGAGTTTGTCTTTTGATACCATACTTAAAGCACAAGAGATCTATGATACAACATGAGCCTCTAGGAGTCCACCGCACTTCCACTGTGCCTCTGATCCTAAAAATTTTTTAAAGAGAAATAACACACGTGTGAGCGTAAGGTTCAGTGAGTTCCGTGTGTGCTAGTGTTTTCTTAAAAAAGACAGAGTATAGAATTATCATGGTTCCACTAAAATAAGCAGCAGGAGTTCATTTGCTCTTTCTACTAAAAACAATTTTACAACTCATTAGAAGAAAGCCTTCCTTAAGAATTAGTTGAAATCTCAGGCACATTTGAAAAATCAAACTTTATTAAGATCAATGCCTCATATCTCGGGCGTATTTGAAAAATCACATTTTATAATATCATTGCCCCATATTTTAAGAAATGCAGATTTCCTTGTCAATAGAAGGTCGACTTGCATGCAAAGCGCACAAGGCTTCTCCTTCGACATCACAGTTTTGTTGTGCTAAGAAACGAGCTTACAACACTCAACTGTGCATTGTCAGAGTGGTAAGAATGTCATCACAATCTACCATAAATTGTATCAATTCTTTTTACTTGTAGTAGTATGGGTCTCCACTCTGTACTCCCTTCACCACGAGGTTGACAAGGGTTGATCGCAGATTAGGTGTCCCGCCCACGATCAACCAATTAATAAGTGCTTATGCATTAGGACAGTACTAGCTGGGGAATCGGCTAATTTTAATATCCTGTTGCCTGGTTTAAGTAAGACAATCCCAAGAACTGGAACCGAGTTACTTAGGGTCGTCCATCTCTAATGCGAGCTAGTACAAGGTCATAGCCCCTACTGAGTACTCAGAGTTTCTACTGGTTCACAAGACCAGTCCAATCTCTGGTTCACAAGACCAGTCAAATGTCCATTTCCGAAGGGATACTAATAAAAAATTTTCTGGGGCCAAAATACCGTTTTTCAAAACCATATCTCATACCAAAAGATCATTTTCCAAAACCGTGGCGAAGAAGGATAAAATACCTTCTTGCACAATAAAATGCCTTTCCAAGGGTATCTTTGTCATTTTAAGAATACCCAATTTTAAAAGAAGTTTTATCCAGAAAATCCTGAATTTTAATTCTAGAAAAAGAATTAAATTCAAGAGATTCATATTTTACCGTGCCTTAGATTTCCAAATCAATTATGGTTCCCAAAAACCAAGAATTCTCATGATCCTAGGTTTTTACCATAAAAAGAAATATTAATGCTTTTTCAAATAAATCACTATTGTGCCTCATAATTAATGAGAAGAAAGCCTTTCAGGTATACATTTAGATCTAGGAAATATTCACAATTCAAGTGATCCATAATTCTTTGTAGAAAAGATTATTTCCTAAAGTCCTCAATAATTTCTCGTTCAGAGAAACCACATTTTCCTGAGAAAAACACAAAGTCCATTAACCTTGTTATTGAAAGGTTTTAGGAAAATTAGTCACTAGTTATGAATAATTCCCTTTATGAAAATTCACATATTTCATTTAACTTAGCATGGCATGATACTATTTCATCATCAGAAAAGCCATTTGTTTGCTCAGAGAAACCAAAAGGGTTCACATAGCATTATTTATTGAACATAAAATCCACTAGCAAACATTAAATTTTAAAAAGCTAAGGGGACTCACCTTATGTCCTTTTGCTTAGATATATAAATAGCCCTCAATTTCGTCATGAAACCTTTAAGGTAAACAACCTACATTAAAATTATCCGCTAACTCATTTAGCATCTATGGTTCATTGTTAGCATAGATTGCTAACAAAGTGTGTTCACAAGAATCTACTACTTTCCTTGTTCCTCCATTTTCATAGAAGTATATTACTTGAGGTCATCCAACTTATCTATCCATTTCCTATTTATTCATCTAATAGATATATAAGACTTTCATATATCCTGCTTAAATATCTTATTCATCCATGAATATTAATGAAAACAATACATGAGTTCATTATCTTTAAAGTTCTGCATTTCTTGCACCTTGGCACCCTTGCTTGTTTATCTTATAACTTTTGATTCACAAGTCTAATTATTGTCAAACTAGTTTCAAAACATCCTCAAGACATTCCTTTATGATTTTAAATTCATGGAATACTAATTTCCTTTGCCATTTCATTCAATTTTAATCATAAACTCCCAACTTCTTTATCCCATCACTGAACTGGCAGCCCTTGGTATTTAAACTATAACTTTCTATTTACAAGTTCAAATCATGTCAAATTGGTATTAAAATGATCCTAAGATATTTAGATACAAGTTTAAGGTCATAGGGTTCCAGAACAACCGGTCATTTTGTTTAGTTTAATGGTTCTTCAAGTCTGCTAGAAAATCACACAAATAGAATTTCTGTTTGTTTCTTTTTCTTCAGGCCATTAATTCTCTTTTCTTTTCCATACAACATACATTCTTTCTAATCATTTTAATGCTTTCTTTATCATCTAAACATCACATAATCCTCTGGTTTTTAGACACAAACAACTCAGTAATTTCACTTTTAAACAATACAAAAGCAGTAGCCATGAATAATAATATTTAATTTTCTTCGACAATTAATCCATTTGCTATCTTATTTCTGTCTTCCATCTTTGCAATCATGAACAACCATTCAAATCACCATCAAAACACCTTTATTCAACATATAAAACATAGTATATAGCCTTCCAATTCAACTGGCACACACACAACACACACAATAGCCCCAAACATAGAAATTTTCCAAGTATTTCTTATAGTTCTCATGAATTTCCCAATAAAATTAATACCAAAATAATACTCACAATTTAATCTACAACTTTAATTCAAGGAGTATGATATTTTACCTTGTGTATAGAGGTTTACAAGCTTGCAATTGCCCAAGCTTCTTCCTTTTCTTCTTCTCTCTTTTCTTCTTGGAATTTCTCTCTATTTTTCTCTATTTTTTTTTTTCCTTTTTCCTTTCTTCTCTGTTTGTTCTTGTGGCTGCCGACTATAAGCTGTAAAAACATCATTTCTACTACCAATCTTGGTCCAAATTGTGACCAATTTTGGTCACAAAGTCAAATGGTCATTAATGCTTTTAACACTTGAAATTTTCTTATTTGCTAAATTTTTCCTTAATTATTATTTAAAGCTTATTTGATAAGCTTAATACCCTGCAACATATGCATGAATATTTCATGCAACCAACCATAAAGTGACACTTGTTTTCATCAACAAATCATAAAATGCCACTTGTCCTCTTTTGACAAAATTACTGTTTTTCTTCAGGAAGTAACTAAAATTCAAACCAATATATATGCCAATCGGAAAAACTTTTATTTTACCAATGGAATCTAAAGAGTTTACTGAGTTCAATGGTGGGAGTCAAATTCTCAATTTTTTTTTTCTCAATCCTCTTCAATTTGCGGTCAAAATTATGATAATACCCCTGAAAATTTAAATTATACCAAAATGTTCATCTCATCGTACTAATCAACTTTTGGTTTGGGTTTATACCTAAATTCTCACTCTGTACAAAGTAGTCACCAATTGAAGTACAAATGTACGGGTAGAACAATCTCAAAATTCCATTTGAGTCCCTACAATTTTAAAATTCCAATAATACCCCTAAATATTTTTATTGCAACAAAGCATTCATCTCGTTATACTGATCATTTCTTGTTCTGGTCACTTATAAAAATTCTCATTCTATACAAAAAATAGCTATGTAAAGCACAAAAGTGAGGGTTATTACAATAGTGAAAGTGAATGAATTCTCTTATGGATTTTGTTGACATTGGTCTGTAGAGGACAATTGCCAGTGGTTGCGATTGATCGGTTCAGAGATTATTGCTCCAACACTTCTGGAAAGTGGTTAGATTCCGTATTATCTTTGGATGAATGAGTTCTTGAGCAGAATTCTTTAGTTGATTTATTAGATGTATTTGATCTTCCATCTAAGCAGATAGGAAATGTAGCTCTATATTCTATGGACTAACCATGAATAGTGTCAAAAATCATATTTTTTGTTTAGAAATTTTAGGTTGTCTCCGAAAAGAGATATTATTGGAGTGCTAGCTTTCAGTTCTCCCCTACAAATGTTTTGTTCTTCTTCTTAAGCATTTCCTCTATTAGATTTAGTTGTTTCTGGATTATAGGAATCACGCTTAGATTGTAAAATTCTTAATATGAAGCATGAAAAAAATGCTCAAGTATTTTAGGATTTTGGCTTAATAGAATCTTTATAAATCAAAATTTGTGATCCACTTCTCAAGACAGTTTCTTTTGAGGCATGTTTAAGCCGTAGGCTCATGGAAGCTGTTTTTTTCAGTTTAGGATTTGATTCAAACTTTCTTAAATAATTAATGATTATTGGTGTATTAAATTGAATTTTATAGTGGAAAATAATCTTCTTAGATGGCTAATAATCAGTGGAATGCAGTTTCTGAATTTACTTAATAATGTGCAAAACTTATTTGTAGCAACTGCAGTTATGATTTGGCTATAGTGAAAGAAATATTTACACTACAGAGGGAATGCCATGTCTGTAGACTAGGTGAGTTGCAGATTGTTATTGTTATAAAACATGCCTGTAATTGGGTTATTTGCTAAGGTTGGGTAGGAAATGGTAAAGGACTACGAAAGGAGGTCAACCTCCAGAGAAGTGTTTTCCTTCCATTATATCGCCATATTATTCATCAAATTGTCTTTTTTTTTTATTCTTCTTAAGAACTATATGAACTTAACATCTTTATTTAGAGGACTCTTATTTAGTTCTGAGCAAATTCTACAAGATTGTTGTAATGCCTCACTAGACTATGACCCAGAGGGGATTGGGGATGTCCCCCCATTTTTAGGACTTGGGGGTATTTATAACTAGGTATGAGCAGCAAAGGAAATAAATTCAAACTTAAAATATAGATCTTCAAAACTATTACAAGGGTCTTAGCAAAAATAAAAAATAAAAAAAAATGATGGAGTACAAGTCTCAAAAACAACATCACAAATAAATTAGAAGAACTATAATCTAAATCTTGGTCTCTAACGATTGCCCACCTTGAGACTAGAACTTCCTGAAAACATGACAAAGAAAGGGTGTGAGAAAGAATTTCTCGGTAAGTCCTGTGTGTTCATGATGAATTTATAATACTTTCATGATGCAACTTTATATAGTATTGATAGAAAATATTTGCAAGTTGTCATTTGAAGTAAAACACTAAGTGGTTTCCAAACCCAATAAAGCACAATTTAATCAATTCGATTTCAGAGATTCACAAGTTGGAATACTTTCAATAACCAACCATTAATAAATTTCAAAATAGACATATGACAATACAATTCCCAAAATCAAAGGATTTATGAAACCCTGTATTTTGATTGGTCACTGTGAAATCCTGCATCACAGTGATGTGAATGACCAGTCCACTGGGTAGGATTCTCTTCCCTATCCTACTACAAACTTACTGGTTGTCCATTCCCGAACAATAGTCCTACCAGGATTGGATGCTAGTGCAGACTGACCTGACTTGCTAGTACTAGCGTCTCGTCCTAAAAGAGCTCATTTCCCGGAGGTGGCCGCCTACTAGGAGAGTAACCTTAACTCTCAAAAGCTAGTACTAGAAGCCTATAATTGAGTACTCAATGAATCTACACTTAGAATTGTTATGTCAAACAAACATGAAAATGTGTAGATTTAACTCAAAAGTGATACCTAGACATATTATGGTTTTAGAAACATTTGTTTAGTCAAAATCATTTAGTGCACAAAGGAGTGATTTATCTATGTTTGATCATTACGATAATGAATTGTTCAAAACACATTGACTTGCAAATTTGTGCAACATTTAACAAAAGGGGAGTTATACAAGGACTTGGTTGAAATGAACTACTGGGTTGTAGGGGTTTGAAGTACAACTTGGCCTAATTAGAAATTAAAATGTCTAAATTACGACCTATCCCACTCACAAAATTGAAGCATAATAAATCTTAACATTACACTATCCACAACCCCTATGCATCAACTTCAATGATCTAGAATCATATTCAAAAATACATCAATTATCCAAACATATGATACAGATCCCACCAATAATCAAATGGTTAAATAATTAGTAAATGATGATTTGAAAGAAAATAATAATTCGTAACTAATGCTAAATAGTAATTAAATACATTGTTAGCCCTAAGGGAGTTCTCCTGTATTTTGACTTATGACAAACATTGATGAGAACTAACTTGTGTGATTTACATGTTATAGGATATGTTTGACCTCAATTCTTTCAAGACGTGCAAAAAAGGTTGCTAAGCAACTCTTGAGCAATAGAATTCGAAAATAGGTGATCAAGTATAAGACCAACCTTAAGAGATTGCACACCAAGAATTCATTGTGGAAGAACCTTAGACTAGGAATCTTTGTTAAGGTATTATCTATATAAATTCCTATGTCTTCCTTACCTTATGATTCAGTTAATTCTACCTTGAAGCACTCAAATAAAAAAGCTTTTAAAATTTTAAGTCTTTAGAATTTTGGATTGAGTTATTTGGATGACTCTGTATCTAAAAGTTTTGTCCAAAATTCTGTGAACAGCGTCAAATCGATTCTGCCTGAAAAAGCGCCATTTTGGACTTATATTTTTGATGTACCGTCGTCTAAAAATTGAGTTCAAAATTCTGGAAAATCTGACAACAAAAAATTAGTCATTTTGTAGCCGTTGGAACTCTACTTTTTGCCTTTATAAAATGTTTTAAAACTCAATTTTAAAATAGATTTTTGTCCCATCTTTACTAGAAACTCTCTTGTGTACTAGAATACAAAAATCTCATTTTCATAAGTGCTTTAAAGTAAAATCAAATTGTCTCAAAAAGGTAAAGATTATTTGAGCTCATTTATATTATATATTTGCTCAAAAGAGTGAGCCATTTTTATTTCATTACTATAATTTTCTTTGTGTATCAAGGTTGTGGTATAAAATCCATTTGGGGTAAACTTTGAGTTGTTGGTTGATTGAGAGGTTTTGGTAAAATCAAGTATGGTGATCCTCTTGTGTATTTGGTACAGTTTGGTACTATTGAGTTGGGTGAATGAAATCTAGGTGAAAATTTTTAAGTGTGAGATTAAGGTATTAGATGTAGATCTTGATAGATTGAATTACTATAAATCTTATGTTATCTCTCTCTGCATTCAATTTTGGTCAGCTGCAATCTTCCTTGCACAAAATTCTTTTTAATCTCTTAAAAGAAATCTTTATGGTTCTCACCAACTCATTTTTACTCTAGCATTAATTGAATCATGCGTCTTGTCCTATTCAGAGTGTATTTAATCTTTAGGTCCTTTCGAAAGCCTCTTGTTGTAGCAAGTTTATTTGATCTAAAATTCGGAGGAGTTTATCAAAGTAGATTTTTTAAAGAGCATATTAAATTTTCCAAAAACCTTATTCACCCCCTCTAAGGTTTTTCATTTGGTATCAGAGCATTGATCTACCCTATTTTCGGTCTAATAACTGTGTAGAAAAAATCTCTATGACAAACTCATTTGCACTTTCGTATGTTGAAGGATCCTCAACAAATCGACCTCCTTTATTCAATGAAAATAATTACACATTTTGAAAAAAATAAAATGAAAATTTATGTTTGTTCAGTCAATTGTGAGCTGTGAAATCTGATTGAGAATGGTCCATTTGTCCCGTCAAAATTTGTTGATGGCAGAAAAGTGCCTAAACATAGGGACGAATTTGATGCTGAAGACAATGCTAAAATGACATTGAACTTTCAAACTATGAATATTCTGTGTTGTGCCCTTGATGCCACTGAATATAACTGAGTTAGTTGCTGTGATTCAGCCCATGATATGTGGAGATTACTTGAAGTCACCCATGAGGGGACAAATCAAGTGAAGGAATCTAAATTGAGACTTTTAATTCATGATTATGAATTGTTCACGATGAAGCTAAATGAAAGTATAATTGATATGTTTACCATATTTACAAATATTGCAAATGGACGTAAGGCCTATGGGAAAGTCTATTTTCTTAGCGAACAAAACAGAAAAATTATGGATGCGTTGCCTAAGAGCTAGCAATCGAAAGCTCTAGCTGTGGAAGAATCTAAGAATCTGAAATCCTTACCAATTGAAGAGCTAATTGTCTATCTCTCCTAACGCATGAAATGAAACTTAAGAGATTTCAAGAATCTGATGATCATGATAAAGGAAAAAGGGGAATAGCACTGAAAGTTGCAAAGGAGGAAGTTGAAAGTAGTCAATCGAATAGTGGTGATGAGACTGAAGTAGACACCGAAGAATTGGTCATGATTGCTAAGAAATTCAAAAGAATATTCAACAAAAGAAACTTCGAAAGAGGAAAGAAGTTCGTGAAAATAAAGGGACAAACCTTATTATTTAAGCCTCAATGTTATGAATGTAAGAATATGGAGTATTTCATTGCTGATTGCCCAATAGCTAAAGGAAAAAGGCAGAATGCTTAAAAAGAAGAAGAAGGATCTGAAAGCAAAGAAAGGCAAGGACTAGTGGGAACTTGGGGCCAAAATGAGTCCAAATCCGAGGAAGAAGGAGACTCTGAAAATGAAACTACCAACATATGCTTCATGGCAATGGAAAATAAGGTAAATCCCACTACCACTAATTCCATATCTGATTTACATAATTCTGATCATGAAAAGCATGATGATCCTAGTGAATTGCTAATTGACATGTTTCATGAACTGAAAAAGCTGTCTAGAAGAAATAAAGAAATGAAGATGAAAATTGATTGCTTGTTAGATGAGAATGCAAAGCTGTTGAATGAGAACAAAGTCTTTCTTGAGTCACATATGTGTGTAAATATAGAAAAGGATGTTATCATTACTGCCTTGCATCATATGTCTCTAGAAAATGAATGCTTATGTGATAAAATTCGCTCTTTGAAAATTATGGTTAGCAATTTTGATGATATAAAAAATAAAGTCAATGATCTCACTACATGCATTGAAAAGTTTACAAATGGTAAAAACAACTTTAAAAAATTGCTTGGTACTTAACACATAGCTGAAAACTGAAATGGTCTAGGTTATAGGCATGAGATCAAAACTAAGAATTACAAATCTCACTTTGTAAAAGCTGTCTCATCACATATGACACACAAGTGTTGTACATATTGTGAAAAATCTGGACACAAAGTATCTAGGTGTCATGTTACGAAGAAAGTTAAATCCGGTTGGAAAATTAGAGAAACCATTACTAACCCCCGTGGACCCAAAAAAATATGAGTACAAAAAATCACTCTTCCTTCTCATGTATACGTACATTCATTGGAGAAAATGAGCTTCATAAAGTGGTTCTTGAATAGTGGATGTTTAAGACACATGACCGGAAATACAGCTCTATTAGAAGATGTGAAAACAACAAACGATGGATTTGCTACCTTTGGAGACAAGAAAAAAAAAAAAAAGAGAAAATTCTTGGCATAGGTAATATTAGTAAAGGATCTTCAACCATTATCAAACAAGTGTTATTAATCGGTGAGCTGAAATATAACTTGCTTACCATTAGTCAATTATGTGACAATGGTTGCAAAGTCATTTTTGAGAAGGATTCTTGCTCTATTATAGATAGCTCAAGTAATGAAACAATCTTTATTGCTAACCGTGTTGGAAATGTTTATGTATTCTATCTTGATGATCTTATAACTCATAATATTAGATATCTTTTAGTACATAACAATGATGGCTATCTTTGGCATAGAAGATTAGGCCATGTATCATTTGATTTGCTAAACAAATTATCCTCAAAAGAGCTTATTAGGGGACTACCCAAAATAAAGTTTGATAAAAACAAAATATGTGATGCATGCCAATTTGAAAAACAAATCAAAACTTCTTTCAAACCCAAGAAAATGATTTCCACCACAAAACTTCTTGAATTAATTCATATGAATTTGTTTGGACCAATGAGGACTACTAACCTTGGTGGTAAGAGGTATACTTATGTGTTAATAGATGACTTTTTAAGATTTACTTGGACTTTGTTTCTTGGACAAAAGAATGAAGTGTTTTCTAAATTCTCAAAATTATTCAAGCACGTCCAAAACTCTATTGGATGCAAACTGATTTCTATTAGGAGTGATAATGGGAGAGAGTTTTGCAATAGTGAGTTTACACACTTTTGTAATGAAAACGGAATTTTTCACAACTTTTCAGCTACTAAAACCCCTCAATAGAATGGTGTTGTAGAGAGGAAAAATTGAACTTTGTAAGAAATTGCTAGATCCATGATTTGTGAAAACTCTCTTTCAAAATACTTTTGGGCTGAAGCTGTAAATACAGCATGCTATATTGTAAAGCGAGTGATGTTGAGACATTTTCTAAGAAAAATACCCTTTGAGCTTATATTTGACAAAACTCCATCAATTTCTTATTTCAAAGTATTTGGCTGCAAATGTTTTGTTCTTAATACCCGAGACAATCTTGGAAAATTTGATAGCAAATCCAATGAGGCAATATTCCTTGGATACTCTTCCAATAAAAATGCTTATAGAGTGTACAATAAGAGAATTATATGTGTGGAAGAATCCGTACACATTGTCTTTGATGAATCTTGTTGGAATGTATGCCCTCTAGACTAGATTTATGATGTAATTATCAAATTTATTAATAAAAGAATTTATTCTCAAAATTTATTTGTGAATTTACATTTTATTTGTGCACGATTTACGTTTGGAAAAGACCCATTATGTTTAAATAAGCGATTTATGTGAATGGTAATCTTTCACATAAGGTATGTATCACGGGTTACCTAACACATAAATATTTTTTTTAATGTTGGGAATATGCCCTCTTAGACTAGATTTCGGATGTAAATATAAAAAATTTTAATAAAAGAATTTATTTTCAAAAATCATTTGTGAATTTACTTTTTTGTTTGTGCACAATTTTATTTGGAAAAGACCCATTATGTTTAAATAAGTGATTCATGTGAATAGTGATCTTTCACAGTAAGGTATAGATCACGGGTTATTTGAACATATAAATATTTGTTCTTAACCAATTGATGAGAATGAGAATCTCATCATGTTTGGGTTATTATGTTATGAATTTCAAATGTGGAATGGCTTATCTTTGGCCAGTGAATAGTCCACTCACTTCATGACATAAGCGTATTACGAATACGTAGAACAAGACCTGTAGTAGTGGTTTGTAAAAGTACTATATGGTAGAAACCTAGACTACTACCGCTACAGCGTGGACTAGTACTCTGTGACTTGAGTATGAGTTGGTGGTCTGACGAAGCTGGAAGCATATACTTTGATATGCTATAGTTAAGGTTCTATGGTAGAACCAATATACTTGCATATTGGGTTTATGTAACTAGTTAGTTAAGATAGACTTGTACAAGATAGTTTTTACACAATATGGCCCTTGTGGTTGTCTGAATGATATAAATGTCCAGGGCCCTGGGAAACATGACTTGGATGTTTGCTTTAGGGTAGTTCCCTTGGAAAGCGGAAACACTCCAAGAAGTTGTTGATCATTGGACTAGAAGTCTAAGGATGGTAGATGTCATTTAGAGGGGTGTTAGTACACTTCTTCCTCTCTAAATGCATGGCGATGTGTAGAGGGGTATTTTAATCATTTCACCTATAGGTCGGAGACTTTTTTAATGCAGCATTGTCCTTGGGGTCAATATTTCCTTATAATGATATTATGAAATATTTAAAATGCAAAATACAGCTATTTATATAGTAGGAGTATTTTGGTCATTTTAGTAGCCAAGGCGATGTGTCTTTTTTTCGTCCTCGGAATAGCCCGTAAGTCCTAATTAATTTTGGGTTGAGGAATTGGTCTCAGTTAAAGAGGGTTTTATTTTATTCAGGAAGTCTAATTTATTATTAAACTGGAATAAAATAAATTGAGAGATATTTATTATCTGGTTTAATTGATTAATTAATTATTTTGGGCCTAGGTCTAGTTTGAATAATTAAAAAATTAACCTGGGCTTAAACTAGAGGAAAATAATTAATGCTTAATTATTTATTGAGTTATTTATTTAAGCCCAAGAAATAAATAATTAAAGTTTAATTATTTTTGGTTCATTTGGGCTCATTAATTATTTATTGAGTTATTTATTTAAGCCTAAGGAATAAATAATTAATGCTTATTATTTTGGGCTTTTCGGGTTCAAGAAAAATAATAAATATTATTTTGGCCTAATAGCCTGGACCATAGGGTTTTTCCAGATACGGTTCAAAAGAGTTTAGGGTGAAGCCAAATTTATTCTGTTGATAACATTCGGGTGTTTGAAATATCAAATCCCGGGAAATATTGTTATTAGAATAATTAAAGACTTATTGTTAGCTTCAATACTCTAGGCTCTTTGTGTGGAAAATAACACTTGATTTTCCTAAGGGTTTTCTCTCTTTCTTGTGACTCTCTCTCTCTCTCTCGTGACTTTTCATTCTCTGTTCTTGGTGTTTTGCTAATAAAACAAAGAAGCTAACCAAGAACATTTAGTCTGATGCTCTCCTCACCTGTTGTGTTCACCAACAAGAATTTGGACAGTGGAATACTCCGAGAGCTGAAAAGCTTGGCGTTAATACACCTGAGGAGAAGTAGAAGATTGGCAAGAGAACAACCAGAGGCTTCATCAAACGGGGTAGAGGGAGCTATCCCTGTGATTCAATCCATTCTTCCACAGCCTAAGAGGTTTAAGGCACGCAGAGGTATGGTCTAAACGCTTCCATGCTGCTGTTGTTCTTTGTTCATGTTTTTCCTCCATTTTTTTTTGTTTCCCAATGCATGCTTCTCTGTTTTTTTTCAAACATACAAGTGGTATAAGAGATTATTTGTTTGATTGGCTTAGGGAGTATGTTAGTTAATAAAAAATGGAGAAGATCATTGTTTGGTGCTTAAACTTGTGATTCTTCGCTGTTTTGGTATGGGATAGGCATTTTTGTAAGCTTTACAGTGGAAGCATAGGTTCTCTGTAAATTTTATGTTTTCACAGAACAATCGTGTAAACCTAATTTGGAAGGGTATAGGCGATTGTGTTTTGGTTTGGGTGAGTTTTTGTAAGGGAAAATGTCCAAAGAAGCTGTTGGAAAAGAAATAGAAGAAAAAACGTAGAAGAAACCCAGAGGAAATTCGCGGAGAAGAAGGTTACTATTTCTAAGCGGCCACCTCTGGAGCCGAGCCATTGCTGTTTTTGTGTCTGGAGCCACTGTCCGCAGGCCTCAGAGCCGAGCCGCGATGCAATTTGCAAATTTGCAATCAGTGCAGCGCTCGGGTCAAGCGGGTAACTGGGCGAGCGCAATTTGGATAAACACGTGGGTCGCGTGAGCGCGGGTCGGCAGCAGCTTTGCGGGTGAAGGCGCGAGTCGCACGGTTGCAGGTCGCGGATCGGCTCCGTGGGTTGCAGCAGAAGGTGATCTGGTGCGGCTGGTGCATTGAGATCGCGGTGGACCGCAGAGCAAAAGGGCTCTATCCGATGCAGCGGGTGTACATGGACCGACAGTGTTTTTTTGCAATTGTTTTTGTTTTTGTTTTTCGTTTTGGGTCCCATACCAGACGAAATTAATATTTTTGCAATACTTATTATTCTTGGAATATATTTGCATGAAAAATATTAGTAAGGGATTTTAGGATTAAACATGACCATTAAATAATTAATTAATGTGTTTAATTCTATTATTTGGGCACTTAGATTTAAAAAATAGAAAAGCCTGAAAACGCTTACTGTTTTCTAGCATGCTATTTTTAGTGTACCTATGTGTGCATTTTCTCAAAGACCAAAGTTTTTGGGAATATTTTTTACAAGGAAAACATTTTTCTTTAAAAAAATAAATGGTTATTTTAACTTGAACAAAAATTAATCCTTAGATATTTTCTCAAAGGTTTTAATCCTTGACATAGAAAATATATTGGATTTAGATATTTTTGTAAGTTAAAATAGAAAGCCATTTTGTTTTATTTTGCACAAGAAAAATTATTTTGTCAAATAAACTTGAGACCAAAGTCTCTAAAAAGTTTTAATTGGAAATTTTTTGAAATCATTAAATTTTAACTTAAATAAAATTAGTCCATGGATAAATCTCTCAAAGGATATAAACCTTGACATAGAGATTTTAATGGATTTAGATATTTTATTTTTAAGTTAAGAAAAAACTTAATGAAAATTTCAAAAGGATATTTTTCAAAAAACCTTTATTTTAAAAGACTAAGTGGGAGAGGGGTTCCAACGGCCCCACGACTTCCATCACGATCCTCATTAGAGATCATAGGTCCCCTCGTGTCACCCTGGGAGTGAACCTGTATAGGATGGGGATACCATAAGGATCTAGATCTAATGAGAAGATGTAATTAATAGCCCGGGACATGTTCTATAATCGGCCAGCCCATGTTGGAGGCTATAGTGCGAGGTATGTCCATAGAAAATAAAAGGAAACGACCATCCCCTCGATGGAGTTATCCTCTAGATCATCACCTAGAAGGAAAATTAATTTGTGGTGGTTAATACACTTAGCTTAGGAAACTGTTAATCTTCCTAAGAAGCTATGTCAGTTTTCCTAAGAGCCAAATTAATTTCGATGCACAAATTTATTTTCACAAACTAAATCCTTTCTTTTATTTTTCGATTTTTCAAAAATGGTGGGAGGTTCTTTTAGTCCTTTGGCCATTATTCTCCAAGAGAATAAGTTAACGGGACCAAACTATGTGGACTGGAAGAGGAACCTAGACATAATACTCACAGCCGAGGAGTATAAGTATGTCCTTTACGAGACCTGCCCTGTGATTGGAGAAGGTTCCACCGCCGAAGAGCGAGAGGCTGAGAAGGCATGGAAGAAGGCTGACGAAATGGCACGTTGTTATATGTTAGCCTCCATGTCTAATGTGCTCTAGTCAAAACACGAGCACATGGCTTATGCGTATGACATTAGTCAGTCATTGGCCACTATGTTCGCAGACAAAAGCCGGCCTGCAAGGCAGAAGGCTCTTCGAACTATAATAAACACTAAGATGGCTGAAGGAGTATCAGTCAGAGAGCATATGCTCAAAATGATTGCTGCTTTCGAGGAGGCAGAAATCTTAGGGACTGTCATTGACTCCAAGAGCCAAGTGGACATGGTTCTCGAATTTCTACCGGATTCCTTTACTCAGTTCAAGTTGAATTACAACATGAACAAGTTAAACATGAGTTTAGCTGAGTTAATGAAGGAATTCCAGATGGCAGAGAAGGTCATGAAGCCACAATTAAAGGCCATGATTGCTAAGGCTTTTTCCTCAAGAACTGGGTCCAAGCCCAGAAAGTTCAAAAGGAAGAAGGGAAACGCAGCGGCCCAGCCCAAAGACAAACTAAATGGCAAGTGTTTCAAATGTGGGAAGAAGGGACACTGAAAAAATGAGTGTCCAGATCTTCAAGCCAAGAAAAACCCCACAGGTAATGTTTTCTATCTAGAGTCTATATCAATGATTAGATCAACTTCCACTTGGATTGTTGATTCAGGAGCCACTGATCACATTTGTAACTTGTTGCAAGGATTTAGAAAGATTAGAAGACTCAAGAAGGGTGAACACGGGCTACGCGTGGGAAATAGAGCATAAGTCTGGGCCCTTGCAGTGGGAGAGTTGGATCTTATTTTTTATTGTAATAGAATAGTGGTTTTAAAAGATATTTTATATGTACCTTGTTTTCGTCAGAATTTGATTTCAGTTGCAAAACTAATAAATTAATGATATTTTGTATCTTTCCATTCTGGTATTTCTATCAGTAGAGATGGAGAAATTTTATGTACTGGGCACATGTATGGAAATCTATTCTTCTTAAACCCTATTAACCATCAATCAACTAATGCTCAATCTGAACCTTTAACTAAGAAGAGAAAGACCAATGTCAATGACTCATACCTTTGGCATCTAAGGTTAGGTCATATCAACTCAATCAAGATTCAGAGGCTAATTCATGATGGGCCTTTAGGTTCATTGAGACTGGAAAATTAGCCTTAGTGTGAATCCTGCCTGTTGGGAAAGATGTCCAAAAGGTCATTTACCCCAAAGGCGGATAGAGCCAAGGAGTTTTAAGTCTTGTTCACATTGATGTGTGTGGTCCCTTGTCTACACCAGCTAGAGGAGGTTTTGAGTACTTCATCACTTTTATGGATGATTGTACAAGGTTTGGTTATATTTACCTTATGAGGCACAAGTCTGACTCTTTTGATAAATTCAAGGAGTTTAAGGCTGAAGTGGAGCATCGGACAGGTAAATTAATCAAGACCTTATGATTCAATCGTGGTGGAGAGTACCTCCTAGGTGAATTCAAGGATTACATGGTACATCATGGGATAGTATCCCAACTCTCTACACCGGGGACACCCCAGCAGAACAGAGTAACTGAGAGAAGGAACAGGATATTGATGGAAATGGTTTGAAGCATGATGTCTCATACTACTCTTCCAATGTCTTTTTGGGGATATGCCCTGGAAACAGCGGCATACATTCTGAACTTAGTGCCTTCCAAGTCAGTACCTAAGACTTCCTATGAGATATGGACTGGGCATAAGCCAAGTCTGAATCATCTCAAGATATGGGGTTGTCCAGCTTATGTACTGTTCAAGGGAGATAAGCTGGAACCAAGATCAGAATTATGCTATTTTGTTGGGTATTCAAAAGGGACAAATGGTGGTTACTTTTATCATCCTAAGGAGCAGAAGGTGCTGGTTAGTACCAATGCTAGATACTTAGAGGATGACCAAAGTACTTCCACGAAAGGTTCAACTAGGTTGGAACTCGAGGAGAAGTTATCTTCGGAAGTAACTTCTTCTGATCCGATTGTGGAACAAGAAGAGGCACAGCCTCAAGAGCCAGTACAAATGGAGCCTCGTCGTAGTGGGAGAGTGTCTAGGGTTCCAAATAGATAGACTGGAGAGGCTTTTGAGCTGGTCTCCGACCATTAGGAACAAGACCCCACTAGATACGAGGAGGCTATTGCTGATGCTGATGCAAATCTATGGCATGAAGCAATGAAAGCAGAGATTGAGTTTATGTACTTTAATCAGGTTTGGGATCTTGTAGCTTCACTTGAAGGGATAAAACCCATTGGGTGTAAGTGGGTGTACAAGAGAAAGAAAGGAACGGATGGGAATGTGGAAACCTTTAAAGCTAGGATTGTGGCGAAAGGGTATACTCAGAAAGAGGGAATCGATTATGAGGAAACCTTTTCCTCGGTAGCCATGCTTAAATCCATCCGTATCTTCCTTGCTATCGTATGTCATTATGACTATGAGATATCGCAAATGGATGTCAAGACGGCATTTTTAAATGGCCATCTTAGCGAAGACATTTATATGTCCCAATCGGACGATTTTATTGCTGAAGGCCAAGAACATATGGTTTGCAAGCTTAAGAAGTCCATTTATGGACTTAAGCAAGCATCGAGAGCGTGGAACATTTGTTTTGATGAGACTGTAAGGTCTTTCGGTTTCATTCAAAATGAGGATGAACCATGCGTGTACAAAAAACTTGAAGGCATTAATGTGGTTTTTTTTATCTTATATGTGGATGACATTCTACTCATTAGAAATAATGTAAGGTCATTGTCATCTACAAAGGTTTGGCTATCTCGTCAATTCAGTATGAAGGACTTGGGAGAAGCCAGCTACATTCTTGAGATTAGACTTCTTAGAAATAGGAAGTAGAGAATGTTAGGATTATCCCAAGCCGCATACATTAACAAGATGCTGGCCAAGTTCAGCATGGACTCATGCAATGGAGCTTTAATCTCTTGCAGACATGGGTTGTCATTTTCTTCAAGGGACTGTCCTAAATCTCAAGAAGAAAAAGACAGAATGAGTATGATTCCCTACGCTTCAGTTGTGGGAAGTCTCATGTATGCCATGCTGTGTACTAGGCCAGATATCTACTTTGCCATAGGATTAGTTAGCAGATATTAGTCAAACCCTGGGGAGGTTCATTGGCAAGCTGTAAAGTATATTCTCAAGTACCTCAAATGAACGAGAGATTATATGCTGGTTTACAGGGCTGATAATTTGGTTCCTACGGGATACACAGACTCAGACTTTCAGGCGAATAAAGATTAGAGAAAATCCACTAGTGGATATGTCTTCACCTTGTCTGGAGGAGTAATTTCATGGAGGAGTATCAAGCAATCTTGTATTGTTGACTTAACTATGGAAGCTGAGTATGTGGCAGCTTCGGAGGCATCCAAGGAAGCAGTCTGGCTTCGGAAGTTCCTTTCAGAACTTGGAGTCATGCCATATATAGATAGACTGATTGTGATGTACTGCGACAACACTGATGCAGTATCGCAATCCAAGGAATCTCGGAACCACAAGAAGGGGAAGCATATCGAGAGGAAGTACCACCTGATCCGGGATTTCATCCAGAGATGGGAAGTCGTGGTGGAACAGATTGCCTCAGAAAATAATCTAGCAGATCCATTCACCAAGCCTTTGGCTGAGAGAGTCTTCAAGAGACACTTAGATGCCATAAGGGTGGGCACTTACGGACTTACCTAGTCTTAGAGTGCAAGTGGGAGATTGTCGGGAATATGCCTTCTTAGACTAGGTTTCTGATGTAAATATTGAAAATTTTAATAAAATAATTTATTTTCAGAAATTGTTTGTGAATTTACTTTTTTGTTTGTACACAATTTCATTTGAAAAAGACCCATTATGTTTAAATAAGTGATCTAAGTGAATGGTGGTCTTTCACAGTAAGGTATGGATTACGGGTTATTTGAACATATAAACATTTGTTTGTAACCAATTGATGAGAATGAGAATCTCATCATGTTTGGGTTATTATGTTATGAATTCCAAATAGGGAATGGCTTACCTTTGGCCAGTGAATATATAACACCCCACGACTACGTACCCTAAAAGGGTGGGGATGTCGCCCCGTCCCGTAGGACAAGGGGTCTTTAGAACGAGGTATAAAATATAAAGGCAATCTCCAAAGGAATCAACTTGGATAAATAAAAAAAAATACTCTTATTACATCAGGCTTAACTTGGAGCAAAACGAGATAAAACAAATATCGTTTAGAAGTATAAACGACAAAAGTCCCCTAGAACAGCATAGGAAAAATAGCCAAAGCCTCTACTATCAAGCCCCGCTGCCTCAACACAATCTATCTCCTGAAAATATGATGTAAAATGGTGTGAGAATAAATCTCAGTAAGTCCTGTGTGTGCACATGGTGTTTTGAATAGTACGTGTATGCAAAGTGTAAAACATTTGTAGAAATAATTTGGCAAGTTAAAAACAATCTCTTTTCGCAAGGAGTGGGTTTTTCTCATTGTCACACTTTGTACAAAATAAATCCTCCACTCGAATAAATAGTCATGTCACCACACGTTGGGCTCCATGAGAACAAAATTGCCAAGGCACCATACTTTGTGCACCTTGTCCGGGCTAGATTACCACACGTTGGGCGTTCTGATCAAGGTGAGTGTACAGCCCACCGGGTGAGATACTCCTCCATCTCTACACCAAACAAAACCATCCGAGTGTCCATGCCAGGAATATAAATAATACCATACCAGGTACACATGTTAGCTCGGACTGGCCTGACCAACCAACACTGTCGCCTTTTCAAGCAGAGTTCATCTTCTGGAGGTGGCCTCTTGCCAGAAGACTTACGCTAGCCCTCTAAGACTAGTATTGTTAGCCTACCCTTATTGAGTACTCAACGAACATATCCGTCAATTCCTAATTCACAATATTTCCAAACCTTGGCTTTGTAAAACGTGGTTTTCTTTAAAAGAGATTTCCAAAAATTTAGGAAAAGAATAGGTTTCTTGATAAAATCGTTAGTTTGACAAAGCCGTTTAAAGAATAAATATCCACGTTTACAACCCAAGCAAACATAGTTCAACAATAGCTTTACAAAGCTTCACAGCATAGACTTGCCATCACAACATTTAACAAAACAGTTTATAAAAGGACTTACCATCACAACATTAAATAAAAGAGTTTATACAAGGACTTACTTGATATGCCTCAGATAAACGTGATAAATTCACAGCTTGCTTTCCTCAATTATCCTCCTTATCTAAACCACATAATATCATGATCAGGGTCTCAATTAATTCAAACATGCTCTAATCCCATTTATTTTCACAACAATTCGCAATCTCCTATTTAAGTCCAAGTAAACTATTCAATCCCCAAAGATCATATACCATGATCACATGTTCATCTCGCTAATAAACACCATTAAACTTTACTTTTGGCATCAAGGGTGGGTATTCCCTTACCTTGCAACAACTGGGTAATGAGGTCTCGATACTCCTATGGTGATCGTCCCGAGTTCGATTGAGAAGAAGAGAAAAGCTACCTCCTTTGCTCCTCTTGACCAAAAATTAAGGAAGAATATGAAATCAACCTCTATGGGGCGTGATTAAGGGTAGAAGAAAGAGAAAAGAATCATTAGAGAAAACGGCATCAAGAGGTTGAAATGATTTGTACTTACATTAAGGTGTGTTCGATTTTTGCTTAGAATAGTCTTGAGTTTTTGAAAATTTGCAGAGAGAATTTGCTGGAATTTTCGTGTAGAATGGAGAGGGTAGACGGTTGCTATGATTTAGAGTTGGAGAAGATTGGTTTAGGGTTAGATGGTGATGTTTAGAAAGACTCCTAATGGCTTTAGGTTTCTTGGTCAGCAAGAGCGAAATTCCAGCTTGTTGTACCTTTGATGCTGGCCGAATTTAAGAGGGATTAAGAGGAGAAAAGTGTTCTAAAATTGCTCCCTAGGCTGGCTGAAATAATGCTCAAGAGATGGGTTGAGTGTGTTCAGGTTTTTGGCCAAAATAAGGAAGAGTTTGTGTGGGTGTTGATGACTGAAAAATCCTGTGCAAGCAGTGTGAAAATTCTGTGCAGGAGTAACAATTTCTGGACTGTTTTGGCTGCTATTTTTGATGAAATTCCAGAGGAGAAAAGTGTGGTTTTTAGGTGCCGGAATTTGGCTTAATCAACAAAGAGTTTTGGTAGGTTTTGGAGTGCAAAATTTCGTGTGTTTTGGAGTGCAAAGCTGGACGAAAATTCTGTGCATAAGCTGGGCGAAAATTCAGTGATTTTGTGTGAATAAAATTCTGATTTTGTGTAGCTAAGATAACCTGAATTGATGAGGAGTATTTAGGTGTTTTGAGCTAGGGTTTGAAGAGTTGGATTGTGGCTAAAGATGCTGAAATTTTTGGACAGCTTGTGGTGACACAAAGCTGCCGAAATTCTGCTAGGATAGGGAAGAAAATCCTAGTTGAATTTGGATTGAATAAAATCTAATTTTATCAAGGATTTGGATAAGATTTCCTCTAGTCCTAGAAGAGTTTGGATTGAGCTAAAAGTGCTCCAAGGTGGCGGACAAAATCTGGAAAAAATTCCTGAATTTTCCAGCTTAAGGTTTTCGAAAATCCAAGAGAGCAAAAGCTGAAAATAAAGCAAACTTTATCCTTATCTAAAATCCTTGAACTTAGAAGTTAAATATGGAGTCTTATTCCTATAAAAGTGACGTTTAAACCCAAAGAAGATATCTAAGACTTTAGTTAAAATATTTCTCTAAAACAATTAAATAAATAAAAGGATTATGGCTAAAATTCTTGAAGTGGTAAAATAAGATTTTTCCCTAATATATTCCCTAACTCTAATATTCATCAAGAAGAGTTTTATACCACTTGAAATTCTTCAAAGTGGCACCTCACTAGGGGTTTTCGGCCAAGGCATGAAGAATACTAGAAAAGGAATTCATAAGAAAGCTTAAAATTTTTGAGAGATAGGATTTGAACTCGGGTCACTAAAGGAAATCACCAACCTCTCCGCTATTCCAAAACAACTCCAATACTAATTTTTTCCACAATCAATTCTCACCACCCTAATACTCATCCTTCCAAATCTTCGACCAAACCTCCCTTATCCAAATCTTTAACAACATAACTATTTCACATCAATTAATTCAAATGTAAGAGCAATGGAAAAATTCACATGCATCCATGCAAATAAAATTATTCTAGCTACCACATAAAATGCAAGATGCTACGCAATGCATGACTTTTCCCTATAGTCAAAGGTGGTTTTGGGCGGGGTATTACAGAGTAGTCCGCTCACTTCATGACATAAGCGTATTACGAATATGTAGAATATGACCTGTAGTAGTGGTTTCTAAAAGTACTATATGGTAGAAACCTAGACTACTACCGCTACAGCGTGGACTAGTACTCTATGACTTGAGTATGAGTTGGTGATCTGACGAAACTGGAAGCATATACTTTGATGTGCTATAGTTGAGGTTCTATGGTAGAACCAATATACTTGCATATTGGGTTTATGTAACTAGTTAGTTAAGATAGACTTGTACAAGATAGTTTTTACACAATATCACCCCTTGTGGTTGTCTGAATGATCTAAATGTCCAGGGCCCTAAGAAACATGACTTGGAAGTTTGCTTTAGGGTAGTTCCCTTGGAAAGCGAAAACACTCCAGGAAGTCATGGATCATTGGATTAGAAGCCTAAGGATGGTAGATGTCATTTAGAGGGGTGTTAGTACACTTCTTCCTCTCTAAATGCACAGTGATGTGTAGAGGGGTATTTTAGTCATTTCACCTGTAGGTCGAAAACTTTGCTAACGCAGCATTGTCCTTGGGGTCAATATTTCCTTATGGTGATATTAGGAAATATTTAAAATGTGAAATACAACTATTTATATAGTAGGGGTATTTTGGTCATTTTAGTAGCCAAGATGATGTGTCTTTTTGGTCCTCGGAATAGCCCGTAAATCCTAATTAATTTTGGGTTGAGGAATTGGTCTCAGTTAAAGAGGGTTTTATTTTATTCAAGAAGTTTAATTTATTATTAAATTAGAATAAAATAAATTGAGAGAAATTTATTATCTGATTTAATTGGTTAATTAATTATTTAGGGCCTAGGTCCAGTTTGAATAATTAAAAAATTAACCTGGGCTTAAACTATAGGGAAATAATTAATGCTTAATTATTTATTGGGTTAGTTATTTAAGCTTAAGAAATAAATAATTAAAGTTTAATTAATTTTTATTCATTTAGGCTCATTAATTATTTATTGGGTTATTTATTTAAGCCCAAGGAATAAATAATTAATGTTTATTATTTTGGACTTTTCAGGTTCAAGAAAAATAATAAATATTATTTTGGCCTAATAGCCTGGACCATAGGGTTTTTCCAGATACGGTTCAGAAGAGTTTAGGGTGAAGCCAAACTTATTCTGTTGATAACATCCGGGTGTTTGAAATATCAAATCCTGAGAAATATTGTTATCAGAATAATTAAAGACTTATTTTTAGCTTTGCAACTCTCGGCTCTTTGAGTGGAAAATAACACATGATTTTCCTAAGGGTTTTCTCTCTTTCTTGTGACTCTCTCTCTCGTGACTTTTCAATCTCTGTTCTTGGTGTTTTGCTAATAAAACAAAGAAGCTAACCAAGAACATTTAGTCTGATGCTCTCCTCACCTGTTGTGTTCACCAATAAGAATTTGGGTAGTGGAATACTCTGAGAGTTGAAAAGCCTGGCGTTAATGCACCTTAGGAGAAGTAGGAGATTAGCAGGAGAACAACCAGAGGCTTCATCAAACAGGGTAGAAGGAGCTGTCCCTGTAATTCAATCCCTTCTTCCACAGCCTAAGAGGTTTAAGGCACATAGAGGTATGGTCTAAACGCTTCCATGCTGCTGTTATTCTTTGTTCATGTTTTTCCTCCATTTTTTTTTTATTTCCTAGTGTATGCTCCTCTGTTTTTTTTCAAACGTACACTTAACCGATTGATGAGATTGGGAATCTCATCATATTTAGGTTACTGTGTTATGAATTCCAAATAGGGAATGACTTACCTTTAGCCAGTGAGTAATCTACTCACTTCATAGCATAAGCTTATTTCGAATGTGTAGAACAGGACCTGTAATAGTGGTTTCTAAAAGTACTATTTAGAAGAAACCCAGACTACTACTGTTACAACGTAGACTAATACTATACTGCTTAAGTTTGAGTTGGTGGTCTGACGAAGCTGGAAGCATGTACTTTGATATACTGTAGTTGAGGTTCTATCGTAGAGTCAATATACTTGTTTGTTGGGTTTATATGACTAGTTAGTTAAGACAGACTTGTACAAGATAGCTTCTGTACTATATCACCCCTTGTGACTGTTCGAATGATCTAAATATCCAGAACCCTGGGAAAAATGATTTGGATGTTTACTTTAGGGTAGCTCTCTTGGAAAACGGAAACATTCCAGGAATTGTGAATCATTGGACTAGAGGTCTAAGGATGGTAGATGTCTTTTAGAGAGGTGATAGTACACTCTTCCTCTCTAAATGTACGGCAATGCGTAGAGGCGTATCTTAGTCATTACACCTGTAGGTCGGAGACTTTGCTAATGCAACATTGTCCTTAGGGTTAATATTTCCTTTCAGTGATATTAGAAAATATTTAAAATGCAAAATACAACTATTTCTATAGCAAGGGTATTTTGGTCATTTTAGTAGCCAAGGTGATGTGTCTTTTGGTCCTCAGAATAGCCCATATGTTTTAATAGTTTTGGGTTAAAAGATTGGTCTTGTATAAAATGGATTTTAATTTATTCGAGTAGCTTGGTTTATTTATTGGGTTAAAATAAAATAAAAGGTTCATAAAGGGAGAATTATATATTGACCTATTTAGGTTATTTAATTACTTTAATTATTGGACTTGTATTCATTTAGAAATAATTAAATTGAATTAAAGGCTTAACCCAATGAACTGGGCCAAGGCTTGAGGTTTATATTGGTCCATTTGGGTTATTTAATTAATTTAATTATTAGATTTGTATTAGTCCATAAATAATTAAATTGAATTAAAGACTTAACCTAATGAACTGGGCCATAGACCCATAGGTTAAGTTTACTCTAGTTGATGGCTTAACATGACATGGGCCTTAGGGCTTCTTTGATTCTACCACTTCTGTTTGATTTTGAATGCCCGAGTAATAGCCTATTATCAAAGCAGTTGAGATTCAAGAAGCGAGTGGTAGATTACATGGAGCGTTTTTTTTTTCCTCTAACCATTTTTCTTCTTCTCTCTCTATAGACTGTGATCTGTGTACTATTTAATAGCAAGAACAGAGACACGATATTTTTTCTGATTAATGCTTGATAGCATTTAGTCAGAAAAAAGAAGATCATTCTCTTCATCCTTAGACTTCACTAAGCTTTCAGGCACGGGTTATATTCCGAAAGACCCGAAGCATTGCGTTGATGCCCAGAAGAAGCCGACGGCTTGTGGGACAACAGACTGAAGAAAGGATTACAGAACCAATAGTGGTTTAGACAGGATCACCGACACCTCTTAGACAATCGATAAAGTGCAGAGATAAAAAAAAAAAAAAGAAAGCTCTTCCGCTGCTCTGCATTTTTTTGTTTCACAACATGCTTTTGTGCGTTTTTTTTTTTTTGGTGCTGTGTTTAACCTACAACTGGTACCAGAGATAGGTTTATATGGCAATATAGGATGCTTGATAGTGAATAAAAATGGTCAGATGATTGTTTGATTATAATCTGTGAACCTTCGTGTTTTTTGGTATGGGTCATGATTGCACTGTACGTCTCGCGGTTGAGACATAGGAATGTCTATAATTAATTTTTGTGGCTTTTATAGTTTTTGTGTAAGCCTATAATTAAAGGCATAGGCGTTTGTGAATTGTTTTGGATGATTTCTAGTTAAAATTGTGTAAAAAATGAAGCATAGAAGCATTTGAAATGCATAAGGGAAAACGAAGAAGATGAAGTACTGTAGCAGTCGAGCCGACAGAGCCGAGCCGGTGCTGCTGATGTGAGGGGAGCTGAAGCTGCCCAAACCAGCCAAAGCTTGGAGCCGCAGTCGGGCCCGAGATGGCCTCGGCTCAACACTGCGCGAGGAAGCTTCCTCGCAGAAGCTGTTTTCCTCGCGAAAGCCTGGTTTTCTCGTGGAAACAACGGAAGCTGTTGCGCGGGTCGTAGGTGCTCTAGCAGGTGGTGGGTCCAAGCAGGTAGTGATCTGGTGCTGTGGGTGCATGAAGACCAAGAGGATTTTAATTAATTTTCTTGTAATTTTTCCATGCAATTTCTTTTTTGTTTGGGTCCCATACTAGGCGAAATTATTATTTTTGTAATAGTTAATATTCGTGGAATATTATTGCATGAAAAATAATAGTAAAGGAAATTTAGGAATAAACAAGACCATTAATTAATTAATTAATTAATGTATTTAATTCTATTATTTGGACACTTAGGTTAAAAGAATAGAAAAACATGAAAATATTTACAATTTTCTAGCATGCTTAATTCGTTTTGTACCCTATGTGCACATTTTCTCAAAGACCAAAGTCTTTGGGAAATTTTTGACAAGAAAAATATTTTTCAAATTAAAAAATAGTTATTTTAACTTGGACAAAAAATTAATCATTGGATATTTTCTCAAAGGATTTAATCCTTGATATATAAAATATTTTGGATTTAGATACTTTTGTAAGTTAAAATAGAAAGCCATTTTGTTTTATTTTTGCAGTAGAAAATTATTTTTGTCAAATTAAACTTGAGACCAAAGTCTCTAGAAAGTTTAAAAGGGAATTTTTGGAAATCATTAATTTCTTAACTGTGTAAAATAAATTCATAGAAAATCTCTTAAAGGATTTTACCTTGATATAGAGATTTTTGAATTTAGATATTTTACAAAGAGTAAAGGGATATTTAATGGGATATTTTCAAAAAGATATTTTCTTTAAAAACTCATGTTTTAAAATTCTAAGTGAGAGAGAGGTTCTAACGGCTTCACAGCTTCTATCATGATCTTCATTAAAGATCGTGGGTCCTCTTGCGTCACCTTGGGAGTGAAACCATATAGGATGGGGATACCACAAGAATCTAGAACTAATGGATGGATGTAATTAATAATCCGGGACACGTGCTATAATCGGCCAGCCCATGTTGGAGATTATAGTGCGAGGAATGTCCATAGAAAATGAGAAGAAATGACCATTCCATCGATGGAGTTATCTTCTAGGTCATTACCTATGAGGGAAATTAATTTATGGTGGTTAATACATTTAGATTAGGAAATTGTTAATCTTTCCAAGAAGTTATATCAGTTTTTCTAAGAGCCAAATTAATCATATTAAAGATAATAGTGATAGGGTTAACTATTATCGGATTTAATATGAGGATAAAGTACACAAATTATTTTTATTTTTTTCACAAACTGAGATTTTTATTTTTTTATTTTTTAGAAATGGTTGGTGGAAGTTCTTTTAGTCCTTTGGCTGTTATTCTCTGAGAGAATAAGTTAACAGGTCTAAATTATGTGGACTGAAAAAGGAACTTGGACATAATACTCACAATCGAGGAGTATAAGTATGTCCTATACGAAACTTGCCTGTTATTGGGGAAGGTTCCACCGATGTTGAGCGCAAGGCTGACAAGGCATGGAAGAAGGCCGACGGATGGCTCGTTGCTACATGTTGGCCTCTATGTCAAATGTGCTCCAATCCAAACACGAGCACATGGCCATTGCGTATGATATTTGCCAGTTACTAGCCATGATGTTCGTTGATAAGAGTCGGCCTGCAATGCAAGAAGTTTTAGGACGATCATAAATACTAAGATGGCTGAAGCAGCATCAGTCAGGGAGCATATGCTCAAAATGATTGCTACTTTCGAGGAAGCAAAAGTCTTAGAGGCTGTTATTGACCCCGAGAGCCAAGTGGACATGGTTCTCGAATCTTTGCTGGACTCTTTTATTCAGTTCAAGTTGAACTACAATGTGAACAAGTTAAACACGAGTTTAATTGAGTTAATGAAAGGGCTTCAGGTGGCGGAGAAGGTCATGAAGTCACAATCCAGGCTATGATTGCTAGGGCTTCTTCTTCTAGAATTCAAGAAGTTTAAGAAAAAGAAAGGAAACACAGTAGCCCAGCTCAAGAACCAGTCCTACAAGCTAAAGGGCAAGTACTTCAAGTGCAGGTAGAAGGGACACTGGAAAAAGGAGTGTCCAGAGCTTCAAGCCAAGAAAAATCCTACAGGTATTGTTCTCTATCTAGAGTTAGTTTTAATGGTTGGATCAACTTCCACTTAGACTGTTGATTTTGGAACCACTGATTATATCTATAACTCCTTGCAGGGGTTAGGAAGATAAGAAGACTCCAGAAAAACGAGCATGGACTACGAGTAGGAAATAGAGCACAAGTATAGCCCTTGCAGTAGGCGAATTGGATCTTATTTTTTATTATAATAAAGTAATTATTTTGAAGGATATTTTATATGTACATAGATTTAGACAGAATTTGGTTTCAGTTGCAAAACTTATAAATCAGGGATGTTTTGTTTCTTTCCATTCTGGTATTGCTATCAGTAGAAATGAAGAAGTTCTTTATTCTAGGCACATGTATGGAAACTTATTCTTCTTAAATCTTGCAAACAATCAAATAAATAATGCTCAATCTGAATCTTTAAGTAGGAAGAGAAAGATCAATATCAATGACTCATATCTTTGGCATCTAAAGTTGGGTCATATTAACTCAACTAGGATTCAGAGGCTAATTTATGATGGGCCATTGGGTTTATTAAGACTGGAAAGTTGGCCTCAGTGTGAATCCTGCTTTATGAAAAAAATGACTAAAAGGTCGTTCACCCAAAAGACAGATAGAGCCAAGGAGATATTGGGCTTTATTCACACTGATGTATGTGGTTCTTTATCTACACCAGCTAGAGGGGGTTTTGAGTACTTCATTACTTTCACGAATGTTTGTATAAAGTTTGGTTATGTCCACTTGATGAGATGTAAGTCTGACTCTCTTGACAAGTTCAAAGAGTTTAAGGCTGAAGTGGAGCATCAGATAAGTAAACTGATCAAAACCTTATGATCAAATCATGGTGAAGAGTACCTCCTCGGTGAATTCAAGGATTACATGGTACATCATATGATAATATCCCAACTCTCTATGCCTGGGACATCCAGCAGAATGGACTAGCTGAGAGAAGGAACATGATATTAATAGAAATGGTCTGAAGCATGATGTCTTATGCTACTTTTTCGGTCTCTTTTTGGGGATATGCCTCAGAAATAGCAGCATATATTCTGAACTTGGTGCCTTTCAAGTCAGTTCCTAGGACGCCCTAAGAGATGTGGACTGGGCATAAGCCAAGTCTGAATCATCTCAGGATATGAGGCTGTCCAACTTATGTACTGATCAAGGTAGACAAGCTAGAACCAAGATCGAAATTTTGCTATTTTATTGGGTATCCAAAAGGGATAAAAAGTGGTTACTTTTATCATCCCAAGGAGCAGAAAGTACTGGTAAGTACTAATGCTAGATACTTGGAGGATGATCAAAGTACTTCCACCAAAGGTTCAACAAGGTTGAAACTCAAGAAGAAGTTATCTTCGGAATCAACTTCTTCAGACCCGATTATGGAACAAGAAGAGGCACAGCCTCAAGAACCTATACAAACGAAGCCTCGTCGTAGTGGGAGGGTATCTAGAGTTCCAGAAAGATGGAGTAGAGAGGCTTTTGAGCTGGTGTCTGACCATCAGAAATAAGATCCTACTAGATACGAGGAGGTTATTGCTGATGCCGATGCAAATCTATAGCATAAAGTAATGAAAGTCGAGATTGAGTCTGTGTACTTCAATCAGGTTTGGAATCTTGTAGCTTCACCTGAAGGGATAAAACCCATTAGGTGTAAGTGGGTATACAAGAGGAAAAGGGGAGTAGATGGGAAGGTGGAAACCTTCAAAGCTAAGCTTGTGGCGAAAGGGTATACTCAAAAAGAGGGAATCAATTATAAGGAAATATTTTTTCCAGTAGCCATGTTTAAGTCCATCCGTATCTTCCTTGTCATCGCATGTCATTATGACTACGAAATATGACAAATGAATGTCAAGACGACATTTCTTAATAGTCATCTTAGTGAAAACATCTATATGTCCCAACCGGAAGGTTTTATTGCTAAAAGCCAGGAACATATGGTTTGCAAGTTTATGAAGTCCATTTATAGACTTAAGCAGGTATCTAAAGCATAGAACATTCATTTTGACGAGACTGTAAAGACTTATGATTTCATTCAAAATAAAGATGAACCATGCGTGTATAGAAAATTAGAAGACATAAATGTGATTTTTCTTGTCCTATATATAGATGACATTCTACTCATTGAGAATGATGTAAGGACATTGTCATCTACTAAAGTATGGTTGTTTAGTCAATTTAGTATGAAGGACTTGGAATAAGCTAGTTACATTCTCGGGATTAAACTTCTTAGAAATAGGAAGTAGAGAATGTTAAGATTATCCTAAGCGACATACATTGCCAAGATGTTGGCTAAGTTCAGCATGGACTCATGCAAGGGAGCTCTAATCCCTTGCAGACATGGATTGCCTTTTTGTTCAAAGGACTGTCCTAAGTCCCAAGAAGAAAAAGACAGAATAAGTAGGATTCCCTACGCTTCGGCAGTGGAAAATCTCATGTATGCCATGCTGTGCGCTAGGCTAGATATCTATTTTGTCGTAGGCTTAGTTAGCAAATATCAGTCAAACCCTGGGGAGGTTCATTAACAAGCTGTAAAGCATATTCTCAAGTACCTCAAAGGTACAAGAGATTATATGCTGGTTTATAGGATTGATGACTTGGTTCCTACAGAATACACAGACTAAGACTTCCAGGCAGATAAGGATGAGAGAAAATCCACTAGTGGTTATGTCTTCACCTTGTCTAGAGGAGCTGTTTCATGGAGAAGTATCAAGTAATCTTGCATTGCTGACTCAACTATGGAAGCTAAGTATGTGGCAGCTTCGGAGGCATCCAAGGAAGCAGTTTGGCTCCAGAATTTCTTTTCAAAACTTGGAGTCGTGCCACACATGGATAGACCGATTTGATGTATTGCGACAATATTGGAGCAGTCTCACAATTCAAAGAACTTAGGAACTACAAGAAGGGGAAGCACATTGAGAGGAAGTACTACATGATTTGCGATTTCATCCAGAGACGGAAAATCGTGATGGAACAGATAGCCTCGGATAACAATCTAGCAGATCCCTTCACCAAGCTTTTGGTTGAGAGAGTCTTCAAGAGATATTTAGACTCCACAGGGGTGGGCACCTACGGGCTTTCTTAGTCTTAGAGTACAAGTGGGAGATTGTTAGAATATATGCCCTCTAGGCTAGGTTTCTAATATAATTATCGAATTTATTAATAAAAGAATTTATTCTTAAAATTTGTTTGTGAATTTACATTTTATTTGTACACTATTTATGTTTGGAAAAGACCCATTGTGTTTAAGTAAGTGACCCATGTGAATGGTGGTCTTTTACAGTATGGTATGGATCACGGGTTACTTAACACATAAACGTTTGTTCTTAACCAATTGATGAGAATGAGAATATCATCATGTTTAGGTTATTGTGTTATGAATTCTAAATGGAGAATGGTTTACCTTTAACTAGTGAGTAGTCCACTCACTTAATAGCATAAGCGTATTTTGAATTCGTAGAACAGGACTTGTAATAGTGGTTCCTAAAAGTACTATTTAGAAGAAACCCAGACTACTACTGCTACAGCGTGGACTAATACTCTATCGCTTGAGTTTGAGTTGGTGGTCTGACGAAGTTAGAAGCATGTACTTTGATATACTGTAGTTGAGGTTCTTTCGTAGAGCTAATATACTTGTATATTGGGTATATATGACTAGTTAGTTAAAACAGACTTGTACAATATAGCTTTTGTGCTATATTGCCCTTTGTGACTGTTTGAATGATCTAAATATCCAGGGCTCTGGGGAACATGACTTGGATGTTTACTTTAGGGTAGCTCCCTTGGAAAGCGAAAACATTCCAAGAGTCGTGGATCATTGGACTAGTGGTCTAAATATGGTAGATGTCTTTTAGAGAGGTGTTAGTACATTCTTCCTCTCTAAATGTATAACGATGCGTAGAGGGATATTTTAGTCATTACACCTGTAGGTCGAAGACTTTGCTATTGCAGTATTGTCCTTAGGATCAATATTTCCTTATGGTGATATTAGAAAATATTTAAAATGAAAAATATAGCTCTTTCTATAGTAGGGGTATTTTGGTCATTTTAGTAGCCAAAGCGATGTATCTTTTGATCCTCGAAATAGCTCATAAGTTCTGATGATTTTGGGTTGAGGGATTGGTCTTGTATAAAATGAATTTTATTTTATTCGAGTAGCTTGGTTTATTTATTAGATTAGAATAAAATAAAAGGTCCAAAAAGAGAGAATTATATATTGGCCCATTTAGGTTATTTAATTAATTTAATTATTGGGCTTGTATTAGTTCATGAATAATTAAATTAAATTAAAGGCTTAAGCCAATGAATTGGGCCAAGGCTTGATGTTTATATTAGTCTATTTGAGTTATCTAATTAATTTAATTATTGGGCTTGTATTAGTTCAAAACTAATTAAATTGAATTAAAGGTTTAACCCAATGAACTGGGCCATAGGCGCATAGGTTAAGTTTAGTCTGGTTGATGTTTTAACATGACATGGGCCTTTAGGCTTCTTTTATTCTGCCATTTTTGTTTAATTTTGAATGCCCGAGTAATAGCCTATTATTAAGACAGTTGGGATTCAAAAGGAGAGTGGTAGATTACACGGAACATTTTTTTTCCTCTAGTCATTTTTCTTCTTCTCTCTCTGTAGACTGTGATCTGTGTGCTATTCAATTGCAAGAATAGAGACATGATATTTTTTCTGATTAATGCTTGATAGCATTTAGTTAGAAAAAGGAAGATCATCCTCTTCGTCCTTAGTCTTTACCAAGCTTTCAGGCACGGGTTATATTCCGAAAGACCCGAAGCATTGCGTTGATGCCCAGAAGAAGGTGATGGATTGGGGGACAATAGCTTGAAGAAAGGATCACAGAACTAGCAGTGGTTCATATAGGATCGTCGGCACCTCCTAGACAATTGATAAAGTGCAGAGGTAAAATAAAAAGAAAGCTCTTCCACTGCTCTGTGTTTTTTTGTTTCACAGCATACTTCTGTGGGTTTTTTTTTGGCCATGTTTAACCTACAAATCTAACATTTATACTTCAAGAAAAGATAATAATGATGTAGGGAGCACAAAAGAAAGAAGGATTCATGCTGGAAGTATAAAAGATAATAATCGATAAGCTGGAAGTTGCTGTGCACATATTCTGTGGATGAAAAATACACTACTTGATTTTGGTCTCAATTTTGATTGTATACCTATATTATGTGCCAATACAAGTGCAATCAATCTAACTAAGGATCTTGTTCAATATTTTAGGACCAAGCATATTGAGGTTAAACATCATTTTATTAGGGATCATATACTCAAGGGAGATGTATGTGTTGAATATGTTTCAACTGATGAACAACTTGCTGATATTTTTACAAAACCTTTGGCCGAAGAAAGATTCAATAATCTGAGAAGAGGTTTAAGAATCACAAAGATCATGTGACTGACACAATTACCAAAGAATTTTATATGTCCGGACTTAGGTATAAAAATCATACAAAAACTAAGCACATTCCCAATCAAGTTTATATTAAGACGTTAACTCCAAATCACACATATGAACAAGTGTACTCATCATTAACCGAGCATAGGGTTCAAACTGATGGTGAATGCAGTAACAGGGAGCCATGGACGGAAAAAACAGAGACAAAAAAAAATAAATAAAATAAACGCGAGCCATAAAGGCCATGCGGAAGCGTGAAGATCATACCTTTGCGCTCCTTAACCCTTCTAGGTTGAGTAAGAGCAGATTGAACGACTGGAATCGCCTCGCTTTGCACAGTTGGAGGAGCTTCTGGTTGAACACCCGCTAGCCTTCGACTTCGTCTTGTTTGCATTAACGCTTAGCTTTCCAGCTCTTGGGATATTCCTCAGCCTAACCTCTAGTTGGTGAACACTATGATGAAGAGGAACGATCTCAAAACTCCTTAGTTCATTCGCTATTGATTAGCAAAGAACAAGAGAAAAACAAGAAGAAGGAGAGAGCCTTTGTGAGAGAGAGACTCACGTGAGTGTGGCTTTGGGAAAGGAAAAATTATTAGGGTTTTTTTTTTCTTTTCAAAGAGTTGTTTATATTTGGCCTAAACTAGGTCTCTCAATCTCTGATAAACATCTCATTGGGATTTCAAAACACCCGGATGTTATCCTGAGAAACAGTTTGGCCTAATCTTAAACTCCTCTTAACCATATCTGGAAAAAACCCTAAGGTCCAAGCTATTGGGCCAGATAAATATTTATTATTTTTCTTGGACCCAAAAAGGCCCAAAATAATAAATATTAATTATTTATTTTCTGGGCTTACATAAGTAACCCAATAAATAATTAATGAGCCCAAATGAACCATAATAATTAATCTTTAATTATTTATTTCTTGGGCCTATATAAATAACCCAATAAATAATTAAACATTAATTATCTCCCCTAATTTAAGCCCAGGTTAATTTCTTAATTATTCATACTGGACCTAGGCCCTGAATAATTAATTAACCAAATAAACTAGATAATTAATTTCTCTCAACTTCTATTTTGTTTATTTATTTATTTATTTTATTCCAGTCCAATAATAAATTAGACTTCCTGAATAAAATAAAATAAAACAAAATAAAATAAAATCCTCTTCAACTGAGACCAATTCCTCAACCCAAAAATAGTTAGGACTTACGGGCTATCCCGAGGACCAAAAAGACACATCGCCTTGGTTGCTAAAATGACCAAAATACCCCTGCTATATAAATAGCTGTATTTTGCATTTTAAATATTTCCTAATATCACCATAAGGAAATATTAACCCCAAGGACAATGCTGCGTTAGCAAGGTCTCCGACCTACAGGTGAAATGACTAAAATACCCCTCTACACATCGCCGTACATTTAGAGAGGAAGAAGTGTACTAACACTCATCTAAATGACATCTACCATCCTTAGGCTTCTAGTCCAATGATCCACGATTTCCTGGAGTGTTTCCGCTTTCCAAGGGAGCTACCCTAAAGCAAACATCCAAGTCATGTTTCCCAGGGCCTTGGATAATTTAGACCATTCGGACAACCATAATGGGCGATATAGTGCAGAAACTATCTTGCATAAGTCTGTCTTAACTAACTAGTCACACATACCCAACATGCAAGTATATTGGCCCTATGATAGAACATTAACTACAGTAAATCAAAGTATATGCTTCCAGCTTCGCTAGACCACCAACTCATACTCAAGTCGTAGAGTACTAGTCCACGCTGTAGCGGTAGTAGTCTAGGTTTCTACCATATAGTACTTTGAGAAACCACTACTACAGGTCCTGTTCTACGTATTCGAAATACGCTTATGTCATGAAGTGAGTGGACTACCCACTGGCTAAAGGTAAGCCATTCCCTATTTGGAATTCATAACATAATAACCTAAACATGATGAGGTTCCCAGTCTCATCAATAGGTTAAGAACAAATGTTTATGTGTTAAATAACCCGTGATCCATACCTTACTGTGAAAGACCACCATTCACATGGATCGCTTATTTAAACACAATGGGTCTGTTCCAAACGAAAATCGTGCACAAACAAAAAGTAAATTCACAAACAATTTCCGAAAATAAATTCTTTTATTAAATAATTCGATTTTACATCAGAAACCTAGTCTAAGAGGGCATACAATCCAACAATCTCCCACTTGCACTCTAAGACTAGGTCATAGGTGCCCACCCCTATGGCGTCTAAGTGTCTCTTGAAGACTCTCTCAGCCAAAGGCTTGGTGAATGGGTCTGCTAGATTGTTTTCTGAGGTAATATGCTCCACCACGACTTCCCGTCTCTGGATGAAATCCCGGATCAGGTGGTACTTCCTCTCGATGTATTTCCCCTTCTTGTGGTTCCGAGGCTCCTTAGATTGCGACACTGCTCCAGTGTTGTCGCAATACATCATAACCGGCCTATCCATATGTGGTATGACTCCAAGTTCTGAAAGAAACTTTCGGAGCCAGACTGCTTCCTTGGACGCCTCCAAAGCTGCCACATACTCAGCTTCCATGGTTGAGTCAGCAATACAAGATTGTTTGATACTCCTCCATGAAATTGCTCCTCCAGACAAGGTGAAGACATATCCACTAGTGGATTTTCTCTCATCCTTATCCGCCTGGAAGTCTGAGTCTGTGTATCCTGTAGGAACCAAATCATCAGCCTTGTAAACTAGCATATAATCTCTCGTTCCCTTGAGGTACTTGAGAATATGCTTTACAGCTTGCCAATGAACCTCCCCTGGGTTTGACTGATATCTGCTAACTAAGCCCACGACAAAGCAGATATCTGGCCTAGTACACAACATGGCCTACATGAGACTTCCCACCGCCGAAGCGTAGGGAATCCTACTCATTCTGTCCTTTTCTTCTTGAGACTTAGGACAGTCCTTCAAAGAAAATGACAACCCATGTCCGCAAGGGATTAGAGCTCCCTTGCATGAGTCCATGCTCGTACTTGGCCGACATCTTGTCAATGTATGTCGCTTGGGATAATCCTAACATTCTCTCGCTTCCTATTTCTAAGAAGCCTAATCCCGAGAATGTAGTCGGCTTCTCCCAAGTCCTTCATACTTGAATTGACTAGACAACCAAACCTTTGTAGATGACAATGTCCCTACATCATTTCTAATGAGTAGAATGTCATCCACATACGAGACAAGAAAAACCACATTGATGCCTTCAAGTTTCCTGTACACGCATGGTTCATCTTCGTTTTGAATAAAACCATAAGACTTTACGAGTCTCATCAAAACGAATGTTCCATGCTCTTGATGCTCGCTTAAGTCCATAAATGGACTTCTTAAGCTTGCAAACCATGTGTTCCTGGCCTTCAGCAATGAAGCCTTCCGGTTGGGACATATAGATGTCTTCGCTAAGATGGCCATTCAAGAATGCCGTCTTGACATCCATTTGCCATATCTCGTAGTCATAGTGACAGGCGATGGCAAGGAGGATGCGAATGGATTTAAGCATGGCTACCGGGGAAAAGGTTTCCTCATAGTCATTACCCTCTTTCTGAGTATACCCTTTCGCTACAAGCCTAGCTTTGAAGGTTTCCACCTTTCCATCCGCTCCTCTCTTCCTCTTGTATACCCACTTGCACCCAATGGGTTTTATCCCTTCAGGTGAAGCTACAAGATCCCAAACCTGATTGAGGTACATAGACTCAATCTCGGTTTTCATTGCTTCATGCCACAGATTTGCATTGGCATCAGCAATAGCCTCCTCGTATCTAGCGGGGTCTTGTTCCTGATGGTCGGAAACCAGCTCAAAGGCTTCTCCAGTCCATCTATCCGGAACCCTAGACACTCTCCCACTACGACGAGGCTCCATTTGTGCAGGCTCTTGAGGCTGTGCCTCTTCTTGTTCTAAAATCGGGTCAGTAGAAGTTGATTCCATAGATAACTTCTCCTGCAGTTCCAACCTCGTTGAACCTTTAGTGGAAGTACTTTGATCATCTTCCAAGTATCTAGCATTGGTACTGACTAGTACCTTCTGCTCCTTAGGATGATAAAAGTAGCCTTCTTTTGTCCCTTTTGGATACCCAACAAAATAGCATAATTCTGATCTTGGTTCCAACTTGTCTCCCTTGATCTGTACATAAGCTAGACAACCCCAAATCTTGAGATGATCCAGACTTGGCTTACGCCTAGTCCACATCTCATAGGGAGTCCTAGGTACTGACTTGGAAGGCACCAAGTTCAGAATATATGCCACTGTTTCCAGGGCATATCCCCAAAAGGATACCGGAAGAGTAGCATGAGACATCATGCTTCGGATCATTTCCATCAACGTCCTGTTCCTTCTCTCAGCTACTCCGTTCTGCTGGAGGGTTCCCGGCGCAGAGAGTTGGGATACTATCCCATGATGTACCATGTAATCCTTGAATTCACCTAGGAGGTACTCTCCACCACGATCCGATCGTAAGGTTTTGATTAATTTACCTGTTCGACGCTCCACTTCAGCCTTAAACTCTTTGAACTTGTCAAAAGAGTCAGACTTGCGTCTCATCAGGTAAATGTAACCATACCTCGTACAATCATCCGTGAACGTGATGAAGTACTCAAAACCTCCCCTAGCTGGTGTAGACAATGGACCGCACACATCAGTGTGAACAAGACTCAACACCTCCTTGGCTCTATCCGCCTTTGGTGTAAAAGACCTTTTGGTCATTTTTCCCATCAGGCAGGATTCACACTGAGGCCAACTTTCCAATCTCAATGAGCCCAAAGGCCCATCATGGATTAGCCTCTGAATCCTGGTTGAGTTAATATGACCCAACCTCAGGTGCCAAAGGTATGAATCATTGATATTGGTCTTTCTCTTCTTAGTTAAAGGTTCAGACAGAGCGTTATTTGATTGGTTGTTAATAGGGTTTAAAAAGAACAAATTTCCATACATGTGCCCAGTACATAAAATTTCTCCATCCCTAATGATAGAAATACCAGAATAGAAAGATACAAAATATCCTTGATTAATAAGTTTTGCAACTGAAATCAAATTCTGACGAAAACCAGGTACATATAAAATGTTTTTTAAAACCACTATCTTATTACAATAAAAAATAAGATCCAGCTCTCCCACTGCAAGGGCCCAGACTTGTGCTCCATTACCCACTCGAAGCCCATGTTCGCCCTTCTTGAGTCTTCTTATCTTCCTAAACCCCTGCAAGGAGTTACAGATATGATCAGTGGCTCCTGAATCAACAATCCAAGTGGAAGTTGATCCTACCATTGATATGGACTCTAGATAGTAAACATTACCTGTGGGGTTTTTCTTGGCCTGAAGATCTGGACACTCTTTTTTCCAGTGTCCCTTCTTTCCACACTTGAAGCACTTGCCCTTTGGTTTGTCCTTGGGCTGGTTCTTGGGCTGGGCTGCTGCATTCCCCTTCTTCTTCTTGAACTTTCTGGGCTTAGGCCCAGTTCTTGAAGAAGAGGCCTTAGCAATCATGGCCTTAGACTACGGCTTCATGACCTTCTCCGCCATCTGGAGCTCCTTCATCAGTTCAGTCAAACTCATGTTCAACTTGTTCATGTTATAGTTTAACTTGAATTGAGTGAAAGAGCCCGGTAGAGATTCGAGAACCATGTCCACTTGGCTCTCGGGGTCGATGACAGCCCCTAAGATTTCTGCCTCCTCGAAAGCAGCAATCATCTTGAGCATATGCTCTCGGACTGATGCTCCCTTAGCCATCTTAGTGTTTACAATTGTTCGAAGAGCCTCCTGCCTTGCGGGCAAGCTCTTGTCCGCGAACATAGTTGCCAACGATTGACTTATGTCATATGAAGAAGCCATGTGCTCGTGTTTTGACTGGAGCACATTAGATATGGAAGCTAACATATAGCAACGTGCCATTTCGTCAGCTTTCTTCCATGCCTTTTCAGCCTCTCGCTCTTCAGCGGTAGAACCTTCCCCGATAACAGGGCAGGTTTCGTAAAGGACATACTTATACTCCTCGGCTGTGAGTATTATGTTCAGGTTCCTTTTTCAGTCCACATAGTTTGGACCCGTTAACTTATTCTCCCTGAGAATAACGACCAATGGACTAAAAGAACCTCCCACCATTTCTGAAAATCGAAAATAAAAGAAAGAAATTAGTTTGTGAAAACAAAATGAAATTTGTGCACTGAAAATAATTTGGCTCTTAGGAAAACTGACATAGCTTCTTGGGAAGATTAACAGTTTCCTAAGCTAAGTGTATTAACCACCACAAATTAATTTCCCTTCTAGGTAATGGTCTAGAGAATAACTCCATCGTGGGATGGCCATTTTCTCTCATTTTCTATGGACATACCTCGCACTATAACCTCCAACGTGGGCTGGCCGATCATAGTACGTGCCCCGGGTTATTAATTACATCCTTCCATTAGATCTAGATCCTTGTGGTATCCCCATCCTATACGGGTTCACTCCCAGGGTGACGCGAGAGGATCCACGGTCTCTAATGAGGACCGTGATGGAAGCCGTGGGACCGTTGGAACCCCTCTCCCACTTAGTCTTTTAAAATAAAGATTTTCTGGAAAATATCCTTTTGAAATTTCCATTAAGTTTTTCTTAACTCAAAAATAAAATATCTAAGTCCAATAAAATCTCTATGTCAAGGCTTATATCCTTTGAGAGATTTCCTCCATGGACTAATTTTATATAAGTTAAAACTTAATGATTTCAAAAATTTTCCAATTAAAACTTAGAGACTTTGGTCTCAAGTTTATTTGACAAAATCATTTTTCTAGTCCAAAACAAAACAAAATGGCTCTCCATTTTAATTTACAAAAATATCTAAATCTAATATATTTTCTATGTCAAGGATTAAATCATTTGAGAAAATATTTAAGGATTAATTTTTGTACCAATTAAAATAACCATTTAGTTTTTAAAGAAAAATATTTTTTCTTGCCGAAACAAAAAGTTCCCAAAGACTTTGGTCTTTGAGAAAAGCACACATAGGTACATAAAAAAAATAGCATGCTAGAAAACAATAAACGTTTTCATGCTTTTCTATTTTTTAAACTTAAGTGCCCAAATAATAGAATTAAACACATTAATTAATTAATTAATGATCTTGTTTAATCCTAAAATCCCTTACTAATATTTTTCATGCAAATATATTCCAAGAATATAATATTGCAAAAATATTAACTTCGCCTGGTATGGGACCCAAAACGAAAAAGAAAAAAAAAATAAAAAAATTTGACTGGAGGTCCACTGCACCGGCCGCTCCGGGCCCATTTAGCCTGTGGTCCACCGCGGCCGCTGTGAGCCAACCGTGCCAGATCTCCTGAAGCTTCAACCCGCCAAGCCGCGACCCGCCCGCCCGAGTGCCCCGCGCTCGCGCCCGGTTCTCCTCTGCTGCCGACCCGCGAACTCGCCCGATTACCCGCGCGCCAATTGAATTTCAATTGCGCAATTTCCATCGGCTCAATTTTCCTCCAAATCGGCTCAGCTCCATGGCGTGAACAGCGCGGCTTCAGTCATAATGTCGGCAGCGGCTCGGCTGCGGCTCGGCTTGGCTCACACGGCTTAGGAACAGTTTTCTTCTTCGTTTTTCTTTCTCTCTCGCGCGAAAATTGCAGAACCTTTGTTCTTCATATTTTGCTCAACATTTTGGCTTCTTTGGACATTTTTACTTACAAAAAACATCCAGAACCAAACCACAATCGCCTATACCCATTTAAATTGGGTTTACACGATTATCTAGCAAAGCCAAAAAAAAATTTACAGTAGCTCCTATGCTTCACAGTGAAGCTTACATCAAGTCTATCCCATACCAAAACAGCGAAGGATCATAGGTATAACCATCTTCTCCATTTTATTAACTACCATGCTCCCTATATTGATCAAAACCAATGGCTCTGATACCACTTTGATGGTGAATGCAGTAACAGGGAGCCATGGACAAAAAAAACAGAGACAAAAAAAAAAAAAAATTAAACGCGAGCCATAGAGGCCATGCGGAAGCGTGAAGATCATACCTTTGCGCTCCTTAACCCTTCTAGGTTGAGTAAGAACGGATTGAACGACTGGAATCGTCTCGCTTTGCACAGTTGAAGGAGCTTCCGGTTGAACACCCACTAGCCTTCGACTTCGTCTTGTTTGCATTAACGCTTAGCTCTCCAACTCTCGGGATATTCCTCAGCCTAACCTCTAGTTGGTGAACACTATGGTGAAGAGGAACGATCTCAAAACTCCTTAGTTCATTCACTATTGATTAGCAAAGAACAAGAGAAAAACAAGAAGAAGGAGAGAGCCTTTGTGAGAGAGGGACTCACGTGAGTGTGGCTTTGGGAAAGGAAAAATTATTAGGGTTTTTTTTCTTTTCAAAGAGTTGTTTATATTTGGCCTAAACTAGGTCTCTCAATCTCTGATAAACATCTCCCCGGGATTTCAAAACACCCGGATGTTATCCTGAGAAACAGTTTGGCCTAATCTTAAACTCCTCTTAACCATATCTGGAAAAAAACCCTAAGGTCCAAGCTATTGGGCCAGATAAATATTTATTATTTTTCTTGGACCCAAAAATGCCCAAAATAATAAATATTAATTATTTATTTTCTGGGCTTACATAAGTAACCCAATAAATAAATTATTTATTTTCTGGGCTTACATAAGTAACCCAATAAATAATTAATGAGCTCAAATGAACCATAATAATTAATCTTTAATTATTTATTTCTTAGGCCTATGTAAATAACCCAATAAATAATTAAACATTAATTATTTCCCCTAGTTTAAGCCCAGGTTAATTTCTTAATTATTCATACTGGACCTAGGCCCTGAATAATTAATTAACCAAATAAACTAGATAATTAATTTCTCTCAACTTCTATTTTGTTTATTTATTTATTTATTTTATTCCAATCCAATAATAAATTAGACTTCCTGAATAAAATAAAATAAAATCCTCTTCAACTGAGACCAATTCCTCAACCCAAAAATAGTTAGGACTTACGGGCTATCCCGAGGACCAAAAAGACACATCGCCTTGGCTGCTAAAATTACCAAAATACCCCTGTTATATAAATAGCTGTATTTTGCATTTTAAATATTTCCTAATATCACCATAAGGAAATATTGACCCCAAGGACAATGCTGTGTTAACAAAGTCTCCGACCTACAGGTGAAATGACTAAAATACCCCTCTACACATCGCCGTACATTTAGAGAGGAAGAAGTGTACTAACACCCATCTAAATGACATCTACCATCCTTAGGCTTCTAGTCCAATGATCCACGACTTCCTGAAGTGTTTCCGCTTTCCAAGGGAGTTACCCTAAAGCAAACATCCAAGTCATGTTTCCCAGGGCCCTGGATAATTTAGACCATTCGGACAACCACAAAGGGGCGATATAGTGCAGAAACTATCTTGCATAAGTCTGTCTTAACTAACTAGTCACACATACCCAACATGCAAGTATATTGGCCCTATGATAGAACCTCAACTACAGCAAATCAAAGTATATGCTTCCAGTTTCGCTAGACCACCAACTCATACTCAAGTCGTAGAGTACTAGTCCACGCTGTAGCGGTAGTAGTCTAGGTTTCTATCATATAGTACTTTGAGAAACCACTACTACAGGTCCTGTTCTATGTATTCGAAATACGCTTATGTCATGAAGTGAGTGGACTACCCACTGGCTAAAGGTAAGCCATTCCCCATTTGGAATTCATAACATAATAACCTAAACATGATGAGGTTCCCAGTTTCATCAATAGGTTAAGAACAAATATTTATGTGTTAAATAACCCGTGATCTATACCTTACTGTGAAAGACCACCATTCACATGGATCACTTATTTAAACACAATGGGTCTGTTCCAAACGAAAATCGTGCACAAACAAAAAGTAAATTCACAAACAATTTCTGAAAATAAATTTTTTTATTAAATAATTCGATTTTACATCAGAAACCTAGTCTAAGAGGGCATACAATCCAACACAAACGAGTGTCGATCCTCAAAGAACAAGTAGACATTAATCACCTTTCTTTCATTGTTTAACCGACTCAATAAAATGAAAAATAAATAAAAAGAAAAAAAATAAAATCAAATAAAATCAAAATAAAAATATATACATGTCAAGGATGGAGAAGTATGCAATTCAAACCATTGTTTGGATAAACATGATCTTAAAGTACCCAACCTTTATCATAACTAATTATTCTCTTGGCATCATAAAGGATGAAGGTAGACTCACTTCGATTGTCAATCCATAAAATCACTATCTTCTAGATAAATTAGAATCACTTGGTCCGTCTCAACTAATTCATCCAAAAGACGCATTAAACACAATCCTTAGTTAAATTCCCTTGGTCTCGAAAAATTTAAAGTATGAAATTAATCAATGAACCATTGATCTCGGAAGACATCAATTAACCTTCAATTACCAGTTCTAAGCAATCAACCCCCTTTGGTCCAGCAAGTTAATAGCCAACAGAATATGAAATTAATAAGTTGAAACTACCATCAACCCCCTTTAGTCCAACAAGTTAATAGAAAGAACCAAACAAGTAATCTCGTAATAGGTACAAGTAATTGAATACCAAGAATAATAACCAGTCAATCAAAATATCAGACAACTCTAGAAATCATGAATATCTAAACAACGTTGAATTACAATAAAATAATTAACATATCGTTGTCAAGAAAAAGAAAACAAAGTAAAAGAAAGCACTCATAGACAAGCCTTCTTCTTCTTCCTTTGAACACCTTCTTGTACAACTCTCCTTGAATTGAAGAATTCCTTCTTAGATTAAGTGATTTTCTATGATGATTAATGAATTCTCCTCCTTTTTTCTTGTGTTTTTCATCTATTTATAGGCTTAGGAAGTGCCTAAACTCGTAGGTACAGAGTTCTTGGCCGAGTAGAAGTTGGAAGATACTAAAACTCCACAGATTACCAAAAATCACGTAGGAAAATCACAACACCACCTTATCTTTAGGGCACAGCCGGCGCCGCCTTAGCTCTCGGAGCCGGCGCCGGTTGTGTTCTGCTTCTCTACTTGTTTGCCGATTTTTCTCCGAATTTCACATAATGAAGACCAGAATGTAGCCGGCGCCGGTTCCACTCTATTTCGATCTATTTCAATAATTTTTTGTCGCCTTGAAGTTTGTGCAACTAGTGTATGGCTAGCGCCACCTCTCCTCTGTTTTGCGACATTTTTTCTTCGTTTTACCCTAAAAATCTGTAATAATGAACAAAATACCTTTCCAAGGGTAAAATCTCAAATATGAAGGAATATGACTAGTTATTGAACAAAATGTATCACAAAAGAACCTCAAATAAGTAGAAAAAATATGACTAATTTAGCCCTTATCAATTCCCCCACACTTTGCTCTTTGCTTGTTCTCAAGCAAAGTATCAAGAATAAGTAGGAAAACACAAGGTTTAACAAATCACTCAATCAATTTCAAAATAATATCTTCAATGCTTTCTTCATTCAAGAAGATAAAACACATGGTACTACATCTTTCACAACCAATGCAAGACTTGTGTTAGTGATAAATGACTTAGTAGAACCATCTCATTACTTCATAATATTCTCAAACCATTAGAAAGAATTTAGTTCAAAAAGAATATGCATTCCATAGGCTTACTTTTTATACACTCTCTCCACTAATCCGAGACATATCATGATTCTACTTATATCAAGTAGGACTTTTAAGCTTATAATGTAAGGTTAAAGGCTTGTAATGTAACTTATCAAATGAAGGATATAAGAGAATCAAAAGTCAAAGAAAAATTGAGAGTTAACAAGAAAAGGGTAAACAAAATGAATCAATAATTTTCAACTCTTTTTGCTCTCCTATTCCAAAAATCAATCAAACCATAACCTTATTCAGCAATTCCTGTGCACTTCAAGAAAATCCTGCATTTTTTCTCTTTCTTTTTCTCATCAATTCTTCTTTATTTCTTCTACAAGATCACTCAAATTTTCCAGCAATGGTGTCAAGTACTTTAATATGAACTTAACTTTTACAACTCAATCACCATTCCTTTTGTGATCTTTTCTTTCTTCTTCTTTCCAAAAATTTTCTCTTCTTTCTTTCAACAAAAATTGTTTTTCTCCTTCTTGCACTGCTGCTATTTTTTTCGCAGTTTCTTTCTTTCAATTTGTCTTTTCTTTCTAGTAGCTTTTTGTTTTCTTTTTCTTTTTCTCCTCTCTTTTTCTATTCTCTTTCTTCTCTCTCTTTTCCAACTTCTTTTTTTCATTCTTACTACTACTTTTCTTTTCCCAACTCAACTCATTATTGATCCATGACTGAAAGTAACAAGTCATGATCTTTATCCCAACATTCTTTCTCAACATTCTCATACATGTACTTTCATCCATTAAGAGCATAAAGATTTAGAAAATTATTCAAACTCTCAGCAACAAGCAATGGACGAAATATTGTGACGGGTTTTAATGCAAGAAATCAACAATTTATGCTCAAAATAGGCACTAGGGATAATATGACAATAGGTAGGCTTGAAAATCTCAAACTATCCAAAGAAGGCCTATTACCATCATCCCTAAGTTAAATCATGATTGTCTTTTTTATTTCGCCTCGAGAGTTATGAAAGTAAGTTCTAGAATGCTCCATGAATTTTAGTAGAAAAATAGGTTTAAGGACAATGCAAAGCATTTGATCAAAAACTACTTCGTCTAAGTGAGTGCAAAAAGTCATGCATAAGCCATAAATGATCTAGAACATATGCTCTATGGTCCATCATAAAGACATCCATTAAAAATACATCTTGAAAGCTCAAAGAAAATTAGAAAAATTATTGAAAAATATGCTCAAAAGGTTCAAAGAAGAATGTCAAGATAAATAAAGTATAGAAGAATTCCCATTCTAACCACTCCCCCACACTTAAACTGGACATTTTCCTCAATGGCGAAACAAATAGAGCAAGGAGCTATTGCCACGAGACCAAAAATAAAAGGGGAAAAGAGAAGAAAGAAAATACTCCCATACTTTGTGCTCAGAATAGAATTATTTCTTAATTTCAAAATATTTCAAAGTAGCTCAATGCTATGAAAACACCAAGATAATTGATAAAAATTTGGACAAAGTATATCACCAAACCACTCCCCCACACTTAAATTGGACAATATCATCATTGGCAACAAATAAACACAAGAAAGCATCTCCAAAGGGACTAAAAATAAAAATGGGTGAGAAAGTTTAAGTAATACTTCCCAAGTGCAATAATGCTCCAATAGATAGCCAAGCTTAAGGTAAAGAGAAGGGCTTGTCCAAGAGGACTTTATGCCTATAAAACAAAACACAAATAAAAGCACATGAATAATAATAAAATAAAAACATACCTAAATAAAAGAAAACAAAATAAAGAAAGGGACTCAAATAAAAAATATAACACAAAAACTTTTCATACTTATCATGCTTCCTCATCAACTTTTTGAAAAGAAATTAAAGCTCAAAATAGAAGATAGACATGATGAATGTAGAATGAAGAGAGGTTTTGGAGCATGGAGGGTTCATGAAAACGATTTGTCTCAGCAAAACATATAAACCTCATTCTCCAACATTCCTTTAGACACATAAATATCTTTTCCAATATATAAGTGCACATGGTATCTAATGGATGCATTAACTTTGAAATCATCAATTAACCCTTCAAAAGAAATTTTCCAATTAAAATTCCCCTTAAAACTTAGCAATTGTGTTCTTAAAGATGGGATCAAGAAATCTTTACTTTTCAACACATCTACAAAAACTAAGTTACCTCCCGTTGAATGGGGTGAAGGGTAGAAATTACCACCATCCTCCAATGACTTCTTATGATATAGTGTTGAAAGATCCAACTCCTTGAAGTATGCTAAAGTCAACACATCATTATTTGGACCCATATTCTCCAAGAACAGAGAGGAACTTAAGAAATCATGTGACAAAGAGAGATTTAGATTATTAGCATATAGCGAAGAATTGAATACCTCCCTTCCCACAGTGGATAATTGTCCTTCATAGCATCTCTCCCCTCCTTGGAGATTCTCTGGTTCAAGTGTATGGGCTAGCATGAACTCATGAGTCTCCTCAACAATCTTAACTAATTGTTTCCTTTGATCGCACAATCGTTGGGAAGCTTCTTCATGCCACTGAACAGATGAATTTATATTAGCAACAAAAGAATTCACCAATGTTATTAATGCCGTCTCACTAAGAATATCAATGCGAGCTTGTAATTTTGCCAATTAAAACACTAATGTTTTTTTTTTTTGAATGCAAGAAAAATGATGAACATGCAATAATGATGAATAATGCAATTTAATTCATGAAGACACGTTAAAAAGAACAAAACAAAATGACCAAAATAAAAATTGCTTCAAACGGCAAAAATGATTTCACTGCTTTTCACAGCCTACACCTATAAAAGACAAGAAGAAAGTTAGATAACCAAAATTCATATTTAAAACAAAATTAAAAGAAGAAAAAGTTAGTAAAATTAAATAACTAAATATACAATATATACAAACATACACAGACAAGTTAGTGATTGTGAACATGTATATACCTATTTACATATTTACAACATATAGCGAAATTACAATACAATTATATAAACAACAACATAGGCACTTCTTCATACAAGGAACATATATACATATTTACGTATTTACTTATTTATTTATATGGTTAAATCAACAAAATCTAAGCTTTCATACTATTATTCCTCGGCAACGACGCCAAAAACTTGATGTTTCCAGACTTGGGTATAAAAATCATACAAAAAATAAGCACATTCCCAATCAAGTTTACATTAAAACGTTAACCCCAAATCACACATATGAGCAAGCGTACTCATCATTAACCGAGCATAGGGTTCAAACGAGTGTCGATCCTCAAGAAACAAGTAGACATTAATCACATTTCTTTTATTGTTTAACCGACTCAATAAAGCGAAAAATAAATAAAAAGAAAAAAATAAAATAAAAGAAAATCAAAATAAAAATATATACATGTCAAGGATAGAGAAGTATGCAATTCAAACCATTGTTTGGATAAACATGATCTTAAAGTGCCCAACTTTTATCATAACTAATTATTCTCTTGGCATCATAAAGGATGAAGTTAGACTCACTTCGATTGTCAATCCATGAAATCACTATCTTCTAGATAAATTAGAATCACTTGGTCCGTCTCAACTAATTCATCCAAAAGACGCATTAAACACAATCCTTAGTTAAATTCCCTTGGTCTCGAAAAATTTAAAGTATGAAATTAATCAATGAACCATTGATCTCGGAAGACATCAATTAACCTTCAATTACCAGTTCTAAGCAATCAACCCCCTTTGGTCCAGCAAGTTAATAGCCAACAGAATATGAAATTAATAAATTGAAACTACCATCAACCCCCTTTGGTCCAGCAAGTTAATGGAAAGAACCAAACAAGTAATCTCGTAATAGGTACAAATAATTGAATACCAAGAATAATAACCAGTCAATCAAAATATCAGACAACTCTAGAAATCATGAATATCTAAACAACGTTGAATTACAATAAAATAATTAACATATCATTGTCAAGAAAAAGAAAACAAAGTAAAAGAAAGCACTCATAGACAAGCCTCATTCTTCTTCCTTTGAAGACCTTCTTGTACAATTCTCCTTGAATTAAAGAATTCCTTCTTAGATTGAGTGATTTTCTATGATGATTAATGAATTCTCCTCATTTTCCCTTGTGTTTTTCATCTATTTATAAGTTTAGGAAGTGCCTAAACTCGTAGGTACAGAGTTCTTGGCCGAGTAGAAGTTGGAAGATACTAAAACTCCATAGATTACCAAAAATCACGTAGAAAAATCACAGCACCGCCTTATCTTTAGGGCACAGCCGGCGCCGCCTTAGCTCTCGGAGCCGGCGCCGGTTGTGTTCTGCTTCTCTACTTGTTTGCCGATTTTTCTCCGAATTTCACATAATGAAGACTAGAATGCAGTCGGCGCTGCCTTGACTCTTGGAGTCGCGCCGATTCCACTTTGTTTTATTCTGTTTCAATAATTTTTTATCGCCTTGAAGTTCGTGCAACCAGTGCATGGCCGACGCCGGTTCTAGGGCCCTAGCCGGCACCGTCTCTCCTCTGTTTTGCAACGTTTTTGCTTTGTTTTACCTTTAAAATCTGTAATAATGAACAAAATACCTTTCCAAGGGTAAAATCTCAAATATAAAGGAATATGACTAGTTATTGAACAAAATGTATCAACAAAGAACCTCAAATAACAAGGAAAAATATGACTAATTTAGCCCCTATCAGAACAGTCACAAGGAGAGATATAGTACATAAGTTATTTTGTATAAGTTTGTCTTAATTAACTAGTCATATATACCCAACATATAAATATATTGGTTCTACGATAGAACCTCAACTATAGTATATCAAAGTTCATGCTTCCAGCTTCGTCAGGCCACCAACTCATACTCAATCGGTAGAGTATTAGTCCACACTGTAGCAGTAGTAGTCTGGGTTTCTTCTAAATAGTACTTTTAGAAATAACTACTACAGGTCATGTTCTACGTATTCGAAATACGCTTATACTATGAAGTGAGTGGACTACTCACTGACTAAAGGTAAGCCATTCCATATTTGAAATTTATAACACAATAACCTAAACATGATGAGATTCCCATTCTCATCAATCGGTTAAGAACAAACGTTTATGTGTTAAGTAACCTGTGAACCATACCTTACTGTGAAAGACCACCATTCACATGGATTACTTACTTAAAAACAATGGGTCTTTTCTAAATGTAGATCATGCACAAATAAAATATAAATTCACAAATAAATTTTGAGAATAATTTTTTTATTAATAAATTCTATAATTACATCAGAATCCTAGTCTAAAGGGCATACATTCCATCAATTATGATTTAGACTGCAACGTACTTATATACAGACTCTGATTATTTCATAAGATCTAGTGAAACTCTCTATACAATTCATGTTGGGATTTGGGTTTGATCAAACCAACATGTTGTTTTGTTTTTTTCTATATAAATTATGATCATGCACTGATTATATATTGGTTTATGATAAACATGATTTGAGATCTCTAATTGATTATGATAATAGTTTGCTGCCGGCTAAGAAGATTTAAGTGACTCATTGAAAACTAGTTTCATATCCTTTATTTTCTATCTAAGGTGTTTTGAAGTATGTATAAAGATATCAATTGAGGTTTGGGTTGCTAATCGATCTATTTTAAAAGCTATTATGATATGCTCTGTATTAAAAATCTCAGATGATAAGGATAAGCTATTCATGTATCTTTCATTACTCAAAACTTTCTTTGAAGTTTGAAATTTCTTGAAAAAACTAGGCTGGATCAAAATTTCTAAAAACTCTTTGTTGTCTGCACATATACAGGGAGAGTTTTGGACATGTATTTTCTTGATCTAAAATTCCAATCCAAAAATGAGTTTTAAAAAGGAGACAGTTTCTATCTAACTTTACTCTATTTTGGACATCCAAAACCTACCGTCCAAAAATTCTGAAATCTTACTCCACCTAGTTTTAGATGCACATTTTGGAAGTCCAAAGTTTGAATCCAGTCTTCTCTCGAATCACACTTCTTAATCTCATATCTTACATATGTTCATATATGCACATATTGAGGGGGAGCATCTCAATTTATGATTTATTTTCTGTACCTCCTTGTGTACATATTCATACATTTTTTTTGTAGCTATTCTTTTAAGGATAGTCATGTGATAGAAGGAAGGAGGATATGGAGGTTAGTTGGGCCAAAGGCTCATTGATCCATGTTTATGAGTACATGCTTTAATTTTCTATCTTAATCTCATAAGCACTCTTTAAGTCCTATAATGAGAGAATGTATTCTTGTGAAAAATATTCTTTTTTCTCTCGATCTAATATGTCTATACTATACATATCATTATTCTTTATATCACAATCCCATCAAGTTTGTCATCACTCAAAAAGTGGGATATTGTTAACTCTAAGAGCGTTCTCCTATGTTTTGACTTATGACAAATATTGATGAGGACTAATTGATGTGATTTACATATTGATGTGACTCTGATTCACTTTCATCATCATCTGCTTGTTGAAGCTGTTGCTGTAAAAGTTGCAATTGGAGTTGCAATTCTGTTTTACTGATTTTCTTTTTGCCTTTGCCTGAGGAGGACTGAGCATCTGATTCTTTTTGGTCTGGCTTAGGGACTGGAGTCCATCCCTTGACTCTTATCTCTTTACAGAGATACTTTACATTTTCAATTTGATCGAGCTTATAGCCCCATCCTAATACAAAACATATTTTCTTTTCAATATAAAATTTACAAAGCTGGTTATTCAGAGTTAATCCCTGAATTTGACTTTCTACTACAAACTGGTTAAACTTTTGCAAGTTTTGACAGGATAAAGTGGATTTGTTTCCACCAAAGGTCTTCCACCAGGCATAATACCACCTCGGAATAGGGTTGATTGCATCTTTGCCATATTTGACAAACCAGGTGTGTGTGAGATCTCGGAGGTACATGAAATTGTACCAAGCATCTATGTAATCCATGAAGTTGTATGTGGGAGGTTTGAAGGATGTTTTGAACTGAATGGGAGTATAGATACCGGTGCCAAGTGTTTAGGTCGAGGATTTTCATAATCCTACATTTGGAGTAAGCAATACCTTTATCGGCTCTGTTCATGTTTCTTTCATGTTCAAATTCAATTGAACCTGTTGCAAAAAGGATATGTTCATAGTAAAGACGGGTTTTCTGGGGTTCTGCTTTGAAAAAATGGTTAGACTGACGGTAAGCTTCTGGGTGTATCTTGGTAACTAACTCTCTCTCAGGAAGAGTCGTTAATTCTCTGGGAAGGGCTAAGATTGGAATGACTGTTTTTGGGAGGAATTCGAATTTTTCTTTTGCTGCAAAAAGGGTTGGCTTTTCTGGTTTATTGGGTGTTTTTGGAACTACTGCTTCCTTGAAGGAGGTAGGGGTTTGAGTAGTATAAAAGGACAAATCTGTTTTGTGAGTTTCGTATTCTTTGAAGAAGTCGGGTTGAAGAGATCCATTGTGAGCGGTGACTTGCTCATTGGATTGGATGGAAGAGAGGGAAAGATCCAAGGACCGAAAATCGATTACCTTGTGGAGGTCCGAACTTCGGTTGTTGATCCATGCCGAATATCGCTGATTGATGTGGGTATTTATAGGCGGATAGAATGAGCTCCAAAGATTAAAGCGGTACTCATCACAGGTGTTGAATACTCGTGTTAAATGTCATGTGCGTCCTTGAAGAAACTCTCCGGTTAAGAAATCGGGAAGGGAATTGTTTTCTCCTTTGATAAATTCAATTTCAAAATCAAAGTCGGAAAGGAGTGCTTGCCATCTGGCAAAGATCTGTTTTGACACTAGATTTTTTACATCTTTTTGTAAAACATCTTTTGCAGCTTTACAATCAATTCTAAGTAAAAACTTTTGATTGATTAAATCATCTTGGAATTTGGAAATGCATAAAACTATTACAAGAATTTCCTTTTTGATAGTGCTGTAATTCTTTTGGCTTGAAAGCCAAATACCTGAATGAAATCTGACTAACTGTTCTGATGAAGAATTAGGTTTTCTTTGTTTGAGAATACCACTATAACCTAAATCTGACGCGTCTGTTTCAACAATCATGAATGCTGTTGGATCTGGGATTCCTAGACAAGGAAGTCTTTTGACTATCTGTTTAATTTTCTTAACAGTCTGAGTTTGCTCTAATCCCCAAGGGATTGGATCTTTTCTTAATCTCTTGTATAAGGGTTCACAGATGATTCTAAGGTTAGGGATAAAGTCTGAGATGTAATTTAAACATCCTAGAATAGGTCATAATTTAACTCAGGGTACATATCAGCCAATTTGTAGAGCAATTGAATTTGCAGACAAATTCCTAGATGAAATTAAGGATAAAACTCAACTTCAAAGGTTTCTAGGATGTTTAAATTACATCTCAGACTTTATCCCTAACCTTAGAATCATCTGTGAACCCTTATACAAGAGATTAAGAAAAGATCCAATCCCTTGGGGATTAGAGCAAACTCAGACTATTAAGAAAATTAAACAGATAGTCAAAAGACTTCCTTGTCTAGGAATCCCAGATCCAACAGCATTCATGATTGTTGAAACAGACGCATCAGATTTAGGTTATGGTGGTATTCTCAAACAAAGAAAACCTAATTCTTCATCAGAACAGTTAGTCAGATTTCATTCAGGTTTTTGGCTTTCAAGCCAAAAGAATTACAGCACTATCAAAAAGGAAATTCTTGCAATAGTTTTAAGCATTTCCAAATTCCAAGATGATTTAATCAATCAAAAGTTTTTACTTAGAATTGATTTTAAAGCTGCAAAAGATGTTTTACAAAAAGATGTAAAAAATCCAAGATGATTAATGAAAAGTTTGTGAAAAATATTCTTTTTTCTCTCGATCTAATATGTCTATACTGTACATATCATTATTCTTTATATCACAATCCCATCAAGTTTGTCATCACTCAAAAAGTGGGATATTGTTAACTCTAAGAGCGTTCTCCTATGTTTTGACTTATGACAAATATTGATGAGGACTAATTGATGTGATTTACATATTATAGGACATATTTGACCTCAGTTCTTCCAAGGCTTGCAAATAAGATTGTTATGCAACTCTTGAACAATAGAATCCGAGAATGGGTAATCAAATAGAAGACCAAGCTTAAGAGATTGAATACCAAGAATTCAATGTGAAAGAACCTTAGACTAGGAATCTTTATAATGGTATTATCTGTGTAAATTCCTATGTCTTCCTTACCTCATAATTCAGTTAATTCTACCTTAAAGCATTCAAACCAAAAATATTTTAAATTTTTAAGTCTTCAGAATTTTGGATTGAGTTGTCTGGATGACGCAGCATCCAAAAGCTTCGTCCAAAATTCTGTGAACAATGTCAAATTGATTTTGCCTGAAAAAGTGCCATTTTGGACTTACATTTTGGATGCACCATCATTCAAAACTTGAGTCCAAAACTTTAACAGCGAAAAACTAGCCATTTTTTAGTCGTTGGAACTCTATTTTTGGCCTTTATAAAAGGTCTCAAAACTCGATTTTAAAGTAGATTTTTGTCCCATCTTCATTAGAAACTCTCTTGCTTACTAGAATACAAAAATCTTCTTTTCTTAAGTGCTTCAAAGTAAACTTAAATTGTCTCAAAGAGGTAAAGGTTGTTTGAGCTCATTTGTATTGTATATCTTCTCAAAAGAGTGAGCCATTTTTATTTCATTACTACAATCTTCTTTGTGTATCAAGATTGTAGTGGAAAACCCATTTGGTATGAACTTTGATTTGGTGGTTGATTGAGAAGTTTTGATAAAACCAAGTGTGGTAATCCTCTCATGTATTTGGTACAGTTCAGTACCATTGAGTTGGGTGAATGAAATCTTGTTGAAAATCCTTAAGTGTGAGTTTAAGGTAGTGGATGTAGATTTTGATAGATCGAATCATTATAAATCTTGTGTTATCTCTCTTTGCATTTAATTTTGGTCAGCTGCAATCTTCCTTGCACAAAATTCTTTTTAATCTCTCAAAAGAAATCTTTATGGTTCTCACTAATTCATTTTCACTCTAGCATTAATTGAATCGTGTGTCTTGTCCTATTCAGAGTGTATTTAATCTTTAAGTCCTTCCGAAAGCCTCTTGTTGTAGCAAGTCTCTTTGATCTAAAATTCGAAGGAGTTTATCAAAATAGATTTTTTAAAGAACATTTTAAATTTGTCAAAAACCTTATTCACCCCCCCCTCAAAAGTTTTTCATGCATAAATGAGTAAGTAAATAGTAAGTAACGATTAAATGGTAAATACAAATAGTAAATGATTAAGTTCATAATTTAGAGGTAATGTATTAATTAATAAGTAAAATTACTAGGTAGTAACAATTTTAGTATAAGCGAGAATATCTAACAATTTTAGATATTAAATAATTAATTTTGCACAATAATTAAATAAATAGATACATAGGTGATTTAATTAATAAATAAATAGGTAGTTAGTTAAATAAATAAACGATCCTCTAATTAAATAAAATATCATAAATAACAAATATTTAGATAGCAATATTAACTTGTACTTGATTATACTACGAGAATTAAAATAGAATCAAACCTTACAAAATCCGTGTAAAACAACATCATGATCATATCAAGACAAAGATCCCATAAAGATAGATGAGAATCATAGTAAATCTCAATTTGATGTACACAAGTACTCTAGAGTAAATCACATGTTTAACACTTCTAAATTGATCACGAAAAAAGAAGTAAACTATATAGTTTATATACAGAAATTAGGTATCCATCAAAACATGCCACCAATCTAAACCCTAATTTTGCTCACGTCACAAATATCAAGATAATTATTAACTCAACCGCCCTATATTACATCAGATAATAGGTACTAACAAAAGTTGTGACTGAGGATTACTTGATCAAGAGGGTAGATTCAGCTAGTTTTCAAGAGATCCGAGAGTCCATGATGTGTGTTTTTTAGTGTAGAAAATATTATCAACAAATTATACAATTAATCAAGTTTTAATTAAAATACCAACCACTAAAACCACACATACGGGCAAGTATACCCATCGTATAGTATAGAGACTAGCAAGTATCGAACCCACGAAAACTTAGATTCGCACCTTACTTTATTCAAATCTTTATTGTTTAGCTAATAAAATAAAAAGAGAATAAAAAGAAAAATAATATAAAAATAAATATAGATATAACTCAAGGATGTAAATTCATGCAACTAGATAATTATCTTGAAAATATAATATTGAATCACTTAGCATTTATTACAATCAATTGTCATCTTGGCATTATGAAGGAACTTAAGTAAAATGCAATCGTTCCCAAATCATGAACTTATATAGATTCCACTTTTTTTCCCAATCTATGGAATCACTATCCCTTAATTAATTTAACAGATTTTCCAATCAAACCAAAGCAACCAAAAGATGCATTAAACTCATACCTTATGAACATGAAATTAGTCAATAACCCTATGCTCTAGGTGAAATCAATCAATCTTTGATTACTCTTCGTTTCTCAAGTCCATTAAGATTTAACAAATATGAAATCAATGCAATGAACTTCTAATATCATTTCCCAAGTCAATTAAAAGAAAATACATCAATAACCAATGATAACAAGTAATCAAATACCAATGGTAATAATAGATTGATCAAAATTCCAATTAACTTAAAATCATAATCTCCAAAATAATATCTAATTACAATCAAAACATTAAGCACATTATTGTTCTAGAAAAGTAAATAAAGGATAAAAGATAGAACTCATAGACAAGTTCTTCTTCTCTTGAAAACCTCCATTGAACAATACCCCTTTGAGTGGTGATTTTGTCTTTGAATAATAAGTAGCTAGCTTGGATCCTTTAAAATCACACATTTTTCTTGTGTTTTTTTTTTTATTTAAATAGGCTTCTAAGAGGCTAAAATTCATTCCCTAAGAGTCTTGGGCCAAGTAAAGATTGGAAAGTACTAAAACTCTTGGGAAATTACCAAATCCGCGCGTAATTGGAAAGCCTATCGACATTGGATAGATCAAGGCTAGCGCGGGCTCCGTTTAGCACGGTTAGGGCTGGCCATGCTCTGGTCAGCCCAGTCGTGCTTTATTTTTTTAATGCCGAAACTCCTATTTTTCTAGATCGGGGTCGGCGTCGGCTCCGTGGGTCACGGCTAGTGCCAGCCATGCTCTGACGGTGACGGTTTGTTCATTTTTTCACCGTTTTCTACAATAAAAAATTCAAAACACATTTTCAAAAGTAAAATATCAAATATGAAGAAATATGTTTAGTTATTACAATAAATGTATTACAAAATACCCTCAAATAACTAAGAAAATATATATGAATTTTGCCCCTATCACATACCCCCACACTTGAATTTTTGCTTGTCCTCAAGCAAACAAGAATTAGATACTAAGCAAATGACTTAAGACAAAACAACTTTTCAACTTATCCTTAGTAAATTCATCCATAATAAAGGAATAATCTTCTTCCAACCTCAAATGCAAACTTGTCATTCATTTAGCCCTTTTAAAACCTTTCAAACTCATGTATTAAATCAAATAATCCCAAGGTCATCAAAGTTAAGTTAAACAAGTTTATATATAGTATAAGAAAATTATCCTACTTCTCAAGCAAAAACATAGAAAATATAAACCATACAAGTCAAGCCATTTAACCAATTTAAGCATTACAAACTCAAATATACACAACTCAAGTTAATAAAATAAGGAAAACACTCTACCTTTTTTTTTTTCAATGGTTTAGGGAATTGATAGCCTCAAGTAAATAGATTTCTCTTCACGCACCGTATTGATTGTCGTTTTTCTTTTCAACATTTTGTCTTTCTTTCCTTCAGGATAGTCTCAAAACAGTGCACCGAACAATACTTGCTACTTCTCTCCATATTAACCCCCTTTTCAGTAAAATATTTTCTATCTTTTTTTTTTCCCTTAAAAGATGAAAGTAAAATTTTTTCAACTCCATGATTTTTTCAACTCACGTTTTTTTCTTTTCACTCAAATTTTTTTTCTCACATTCCTTATTTACAACTTAAAGTCAAGCAAATTTTAAATCCATAATACAAGAATTAGTCAATAACTCTTCCCATATTTCATTATATCATCTACATTCAAACTCAAAAAATATAATAAAACTCAAATACTAAATATAACTAAGGTTAACTTAAATTCTCAAGACTTGGCAAAATTCAACTTAATACACAAGTTTACGTTTTAAATAAAAATATAACCGTAATGAATGACAAATCCATATCCAAAGTTGAAAAAAAAAAAAAAAATCACAACTCCATTATAAATAAATAAACTCAATTTAGCTCCAAAATTTTTAAACTTTTAAATTTTCAAAATTCTTCAAATTTTTAAAATTTTGTTTTTTTTTTCTAAATTTTCAATAGCCTCGATACCAAGAAAATATTAAGATAATTGATAAAAACTTGGACAAAGAATATCACCAAACCACTTCCCCACACTTAAACTGGATAATGTCCTCATTGGCAAAAGAATTAACACATTAAAGCGTCTCCAAAGGGATTGAAAATAATAAAGAGGGATAAAGTTAAGCAATACTTCCCAAGTACAATAATGTGCTAAACAATACGAACTTGGAAAAGAAAGAAGAGTTTGTCCAAGAGGACTTTATTTCGACCTACAAAAGAAAACACAAACAAAGCACAAGGAAAATACTAATAAAATAAAGACACAACTAAATAAAAGAAAACAAACTAAAGAAAATGATAATAGAAATCCTAACAAAGTAAATAAAGACTCAATTCACTCCCCCACACTTATGATAGAAAATATTTTTCTTATTTGGAGAAAATAACACTTAACAACTCCAAACAAAAAAACAAAGATACAAACTCTGTCCACTCATCAAGCTTCCTTATTAAACCTTTGTCAAAGAAGTTTAAGTTCAAAGTCAAAAATAGGCAAGATGAATGTAGAAAGAAGGGAGGTGATTTAAAAAGGTTATGTTCATTTTTTTCAATAAAACAAAACACATGAACCTTATTCTCTAACATTCCTTTAGATACACAAATACTGTTTTCAACATAGGAGTGCACATGGTATCTAAAGAATGCGCCAAACTTGCAACAACCATTTTTCCCTTCAAAAGATGTGTCACAATGAAAATTTTCCTTAAAACTTAGCAATTGAGTTAGCAAAGATAGGATCAAGAAATCCTTACTTTTCAATTTATAGTCTACAAAAACTAAGTTATCTCTCTTTGGATGGGGTGAAGGGTAGAATTTGTTAGCATACTTCAAGGGCTTTTTATGATGTATCAGTGAAAGATCCAACTCCTTGAGGCATGTTAAGCTTAACACATCATCATTTGGACCATTGTTCTCCAAGAATTGAGAGGAACCTAAGAAATCATGTGACAAAGAAAGATTAGAATTATTAGTACATAGAGTAGAATCGAATACATCTCTTGCCACATTAGGCAATTGTTCCTCATATCCTCTCTTTTTTCCTTGGGAGTTCTCTTGTGCAAATGTATAGGCATTTATGGCATCTTCAACCAACTTGGCTAGTTGTATTCTTGCAGAGCTCATTCGTTGGGATGCTTCTTTGTACCCCCTAATAAACGTGTTTGTGTTGGCAACAAAGCATTGGATTGAAGCTTCAAGTGACATCTCACTAAAAGCATCTATGGGAGCTTGCAACCTTGCCAATATATCATCATTATAGCTCATTTGATATTGCGTCCATGAATAATTGTCCATGATGATGCTTTGAATCTCGCATTCAAAGAAAAATAAAAATCAAATTGAAACTAAAAATAAAAACAAACAAAAATAACAAAAAAATAAAGAAAAGAAAAAAAAAATACAAATTAGAAATATTCACAAGCTATTTAAACATAAAATTTAGTGAATGTACAAATACAATAAAGGCCAAATCAACAAGACTCGAGTATTTTCGATAGTCTCAATCCCTGGCAACGACACCAAAAACTTGATGTGTGTTTTTTAGTGTAGAAAATATTACTAATAAATTACACAATTAATCAAGTTTTAATTAAAATACCAACCTCTAAAATCACACATACAGGCAAGTATACTCATCGTATAGTATATGGACTAGCAAGTATCGAATCCACGAGAACTTAGGCTCCCACTGTAACACCCCTACTAAAGATAATAGTGGAAGCATATCAACACCGGGTGTTGTCCCGTCCTTTTCCCGGACAAGGGGTCTTTATAACGGAAACAACAGAATAAATACACATATAAGGTCTAGACTCAACAATATCTCACATTGATGGCCACACATGTACATACATAAGAGAATTTTATATATGCCATCTTTATCTATAACATAATACAGTACATGATCAAAAGGAAAGCTATCTAGACCTAAACTGCTGACTCTGTGGTATCGTCCTTCTATTCGTAGGTCCACTCAATTTTAGATCCTATAAAAGGTAAGATAAAAGACACGTGTGAGTAATGAATCACCCAATGAGTCTCGTGTGTGCTAGTGCTTTATGAAAGAATAGGGTACATAAAACTTTTAAGGAATAACATATCACTTGTTCACTAGAAACAATTCCAAAACTCTCTAAAGAAGAGTTTATCAAGAACTCAATCATTTTTTTTTGAAAAACTTTATTTATTTCACTTTCAAAACATTGCCTCCAATTTCCAAATCACAGGCACTTCTCCAACAGAGTATGCAAAGCTCACAAGGCTTCGCTTTGGCATCATGATTTTATTATGCCAGGGACTTCACCTTATAGCACTCAATCGTGCATTACCGGATAAGTATACCAACTTGTATGTATCATCATACCGAGATTGCAGCCTCTAGTACTCGATCTGTGCATCGCCAAATAAGCACACCAACTTGCATATGTCATTGTACTAAGACCGTAGCCTCCAGTACTCGATCCGTGCGTCACTGAAAAATCTTTTACTTACTACCGTAAGTTAGGGGTTCTAATCCTGACGTCAATCACCATCAAGGTAGCAAGGGATTAGAACAACGCCAGGTGTCCAACCCAGCTTGTGAACAATCCAAATCACAAAGTGCACACAAGGCACGATAATTGCCAGGCTCTAGACGGCTAGCCAGGACAACTCATCTCAATATCCTGTTGTCTTGTTTGGAGTAAGATAATCCCCAGAACTGATCGGGTTACTTGGGATTGTTTATTTCTAATACGAGTTAGTACAAAGATCAAAGTCCTTACTGAGTACTCAATGTCACAAATACCAACCCCTTCTGACTGATCAGGCCAGAGGGTTATCCATGAAGGCATAGAAAATGAAAAACACAGGGCACGCAGCGGAAGCGAAGATAAAAAATTGGAAAAAACCAAGAATAGGGGAATCCTGATCAGAGCCGGCGCCAGCTCCGGCAGTCCTAACCGGTGCTGGTTGTGCTCTAGCGGGACTTCAAGGTTAAAAAAATTTTTTTTACCTCTTTTCCTCATTCTAAGAGTTGGCTGGACCGAAACGTGCGCAACCGGGGTAGGTGTGCTGGTGGAAGCCTCTGGTGCGATTCCTGCAAGTCTCCTACTCCATCTTTGCATGTGGGTGAACGCCAATCCGTCGATCTTCCAGTATATGGCCTGCTTAAATCCGTTTGGTGAATAACTATAGACTAAGGAACATTTTTTCTAGAGAGAGAGAAAGAGAAAGATGTTTGGCTTTTTACAAAGAAGAAGCCGTCTCAGAGAGTGTATGTTCTGACAACCACGTTGTTTCCAATCCTCCTGTTTAACCTAAAAAAAAAACCCTAGGTTAAACTAGATTGGGCCATTGGACTCTTAGTTTAACCTTTTGGGCTTAATTAATTATTCTAATTAGAACCACCCTAATGGCCCAATTAATAATTAATTTTTCAACCCAAATAAACTAGTCCAATTAATAAGCCTATATTAGTTTAGTCCCAGGTTAATCTTTAATTATTCAAACTGGGCCAAAGCCCTGAATAATTAATTAACCCACTAAACTAATTTAATTAATTCTCTCTCCATTGACCTTTATTTTATTCTAGCCCAATAATTAAATCAGGCTACTTAAATAAAATAAATTTCATTTAATTTAAGATCAATTCCTTAGCCCATATTTAATTAGGACCCACGGTCTATACTGGGAACCAAAAGACACACCGTCTTAGCTACTAAAATGACCAAAATACCCTTGCCATATAAATAGCTGTATTTTACATTTTAAATATTTCGTAATATCACCATAAGAAAATATTGACCTCAAAGACAGTGCTGCGTTAGCAAAGTCTCCGACTTATAGGTGTAATGACTAAAATACCCCTCTATATATCACCGTACAATTAGAGAGGGAGAAGTGTACTAACACCTCTCTAAATGACATCTACCATCCTTAGGCTTCTAGTCCAATGATCCACGACTTCCTAGATTGTTTTCGCTTTCCAAGGGAGCTACCCTAAAGTAAACATCCAAGTCATGTTTCTAAGGGCCCTGGATATTTAGATCATTCAAATATCCACAAGGGGCGATATAGTATGAAAACTATCTTATAGAAGTATGTCTTAACTATCTAGTCACACATACCCAACATACAAGTATATTGGCCCTACGATAGAACCTTAACTATAGCATATCAAAGTATATGCTTCCAGCTTCGTTAGACCATCAACTCATATTCAAGTCGTAGAGTACTAGTCCATGCTGTAGCGGTAGTAGTCTAAGTTTCTACCATATAGTACTTTTAGAAACCACTACTACAGATTCTATTCTACGTATTCGAAATATGCTTATGTCATGAAGTGAGTGGACTACTCAGTGGCTAAAGGTAAGCCATTCCCCATTTAGAATTCACAACATAATAGCCTAGACATGATGAGATTCCCATTCTCATCAATCGGTTAAGAACGAATATTTATGTATTAAGTAACCCGTGATTCATACCTTACTGTGAAAGACCTCCATTCACATGGATCACTTACTTAAACATAATGGGTCTTTTCCAAACGTAATTATGCACAAATAAAATTGTAAATTCACAAATAATTTCTGAAAATAAATTCTTTTATTAAAACATTTAATTTTTACATCAAAAACCTAGTCTAAGAGGGCATACATCCTAACAATCCGATCCCGTAGGATTTTCAAAACAAACATTTTGAGGTCAAATAACACTTTTCAGAATTTAATCCCACTGACTCACAAGTCAGATCATCATTCATATAGGCTCTGCAGGGCCAATTAATTAATTCAATAGGCACATCAGGCTAATAAAATAATTTCAGGGATCAAAATGTCATTTTTCAAAAGTTAATCTTATCACGAGAGATCATTTTCCAAAAACTATGTCAAAATAGGTTAAAAAGTTCTTTTCACACATCAAAATAAGTTTCTAGAAGTATCCAGGTCATATATCCCCGTACTCGATCACAAAAGTCATTTTCAAGGGCATTCTGGTCATTTCACCTATACCTGATTCCAAAAGACTTTCTGAGAGTATTTGGGTCATTTTACCCTTACTTGATTTGCAAAACATTCACAAGAGTTTCAATAAATATATTTCAGTCATTTATCGAATACCCGATTCCAAAGGTTTTCATAAAACATTCCAATAAAGACATTTGGATCATTTTTTAAATACTCGATTCCAAGGAACTCATTTTAAGAAAACCAGAATTCTAACACAAAAAGAGGGTTAAATTTAGAGTTTCAAAACACATTTTCATAAAATGTCCCAACAAGGGTATTCCAGTTAATATTTGAATACCTGATTCAAAAAATTACCAATTTTTGAAAATCCCAAGTATTTAATCCAAAAAAGACTAAATTCACACTTTAATAATCCGTTAAGGTTTCCAAGCCAACTGTGAAATTCAAACAATTCTAAAATAGTATAAAAACAAATCTTACTCGGAGAAACCTTAAGCATATTCAGGAATTTTTAAAACGGTGTAAAACATAGCATTTCATGAAAAATTAAAGCACACTAGCTTTCAAAAAGTTTTAAAAATCCAAAGGACTCACCTCATGTTCTAAGTAACCCTTTCCATTCACGGCCGTTTAATCGCCGTTTCTATCGTTTTCGATGTTCTGTTGGCTGTTTATCGCTAAACTTATACCAAATATCATTTTCGGATTAATTCGTATTTGGTCAAAAAATAACTGACGGTTGGCTGACATCTAGCTGACGTCCAACCGACATTCAGCTGACGATTAAGAAAACGTTCAACTTTCGTTCATGTCATTTTTTTCATCGTTTGCTCGATTCTTTCATTTTTTTTTCTCACATACTTTCTACCTTCATAAACAAGGGATTCACTTAATATTTCTCCAATTATTTCATCCAAAATCACACAATTAATCATTCTTAAGTTTAACCACTTTCTAAGCAAAATTTTGAAATTTTGCTACTTTGATACATGATTTTGTTTTGGGCATAACTTTCAATCCACAACTCCATTTTGGCTCTATGATATGCCAAAACGACTGTAAGACTCTTAAATTTAATTTTGTATAAACTCTTTTTCAAAATTCTAGTTTTTGAGACATAGTACTGGGCAAAAACTGTCCTAATAGTTTTACCTCAATTTCACTATTCATATTTTCCTTTATTCTCCTTTAATCTTTAATACCTTAGAACCATTAATTCATTCAATTCTCCTTCAAATCATCTTTAATTCTGAATTTTTAGATTTTCAATAGCTCACAAAAGACACACTTATTCAGCACAAATTCATCTTTTCTAATTAAACGTTAATATAATCTATTTTTCCACCAAAGTAAATTCCATTTTCACTCTACTTTGATCATCACCTCTTCAACTGAAAATAAGCCTTCAAAGTACCATAATTATTCAGTTATTCCTCCTCAAAAAATCATTCAAAGACCCTTAGGTAGCTGACACATATACAAGCATATATAAAGTTCATATACAAAAGCTTACAAACCCTAGCTTTGATCTGAAATCAATACATGAAAGTTATGTTTTTATATTAAAGTTCACATCATCATAATCATCATTCACCCAAAAACAACTTTAATTCAAGCAATGTAGGGTTTTACTTTGTATTGGAGGCTATTTGGTGTGATTTTTCTCCAAGAACATCAAGAACACACATACTTCTTTCTTTCTCTATCCTTTTTCTTTTTCTCTTGGTTTTTCTCCCTCATAGCTCATGAATTTTTAGCTGTTTAATAGCCTCTCTTAACCGCCATTTAGCCTCCAATCTTGGCCCTCCATTTCTTGTTGTGGTTTAATTGAATAGTGGATATACTTAGGTGTGTTCCAATGAAATTCTTACATACCAACTATTTTTATTTCCTCCACAAAAATTCTCTTATTTCTTCTTGCATGGCTGCCGAAATTTTTGGCCAATTTCCAGCCATTCATTCATCTTTTCTTGGTCTAAATATTAACCAATTATATTGCTCAAGACCTTAATCAAATGGGCCCACGAGTGATGTGTTCCAACCATAAAATTACACATCATTCTTCATTTATTTTGTAATCCTTTAATTCTATGTGTCTTGTAGGAACTCTTCATGCAACTTCTGTTAAATTGACACATGTCCACCGGCTACCACTCATAAAATGCCATACGCACTATTTTTAACCACGATTTCATATTTTCTTCAGAAATGACCAAAATCGGGTCCGTAACTGAAAAATATTTTATTTCACTATTCAACTCCAAAAATTCTATTGAATCCATTGGTAATACTTAAAATTTTCAATTCATTTTCTACTTGGTCAAATTTTTGGTCAAAGTCGTGGCGCGAGGTAAAAATGATGAATATACCCCCGATATCCCGAGTAGCATAATTTATATCAAAACGTGCATTTCATCGCACTAACCAATTTCTCTTTTTAGAGTACCTTTAAATTCTTATTTTGTTAATAATAATAGCCTTTCAAAAATTTAGAATACGAGTAGAACAAATCAATAATTATATCCAGGTCCCGACAAAATATTATTCCACCAAAATGTTCATCTCATTATGCCAATCAACTTTTGTTCTGGACATCGGTACAAATTCTCATCCTATTACAAATAGTAGCCAATCAAAAGTAAAAAGATGGGGTGTTACACTCACCTTATTACTTTATACAAATCTTTATTATTTAGCCAACAAAATAAGAAGAGAATAAAAAAAATAAATAAAGATAAAAATAGATATAACTCAAGGATAGAAATTCATGCAATTAGATAATTATCTTGAAAATATAATATTGAATCATTTAGCATTTATCACAATCAATCGTTATCTTGGCATCATGAAGGAACATAAGTAAAATCCAATTGTTTTTTAAATCATGAACTTACTTATGTAGATTTCACTTTTTTTCCAATCCATGAAATCACTATTCCTTGATTAATTTAGCATATTTTCCAATCAAAACAAAGCAACGAAAAGATGCATTAAGCTCATACTTTATGAATATGAAATTAGACAATGACCCTATGCTTTAGGTGAAATCAACTAATTTTTTATTACTCAAATTCTTTAATCTTACCTTCGTTTCTCAAGTCCATTAAGATTTAACAAATATGAAATCAATGCAATAAACTTCTAACATCATTTCATAAGTTAATTAGAAGAAAACGCATCAATAACTAATGATAACAAGTAATTAAATACCAAGGATAATAATAGATTGATAAAAAAAAAAAATTCAAATTAACTCAAAATCATAATCTCTAAAATAATATCCAATTACAATCAAAACATTAAGCACATCATTATTCTAGAAAAGTAAACAAAGGATAACAGATATAACTCATAGACAAGCCATTCTTCTTCTCTTAAAAACCTCATTTAAACAATACCCCTTTGAGTGGTGATTTTATTTTTGAATAATAAGTAGCTAGCTTGGATTCTTCAAAATCACACATTTGTCTTGTATTTTTCTTGTTTAAATGGGCTTTCAAGAGGCTAAAATTCATTCCGTAAGAGTCCTGGGCCGAGTAAAGTTTGGAAAGTACCAAAACTCTTGGGAAATTACCAAATCAACGTACAATTGAAAATCCCGCGGACATTGGATAGATTAGGGCCGGCACTGACCGTCCTATGGTCTGCCTGGTCGTACTCTATTTTTTTTAACAATGAAACCCTATTTTTTTAGATTGAGGCCAGAGTCGGCTCTATAGGTCACGACTGGCAAAGGCCGTACTTTGACAGTGACGGTTTGTTCATTTTTTCGTTATTTTCTGCAATAAAATCTAAAATACCTTTTCAAGAGTAAAATTTCAAATATGAAGAAATATTTCTAATTATTACAACAAATATATCAAAAAATACCCTCAAATAATTAGAAAAATATAGATGAATTTTGCCTCCATCAGTCCACCTTTGGGGAAATTTGCACATTTCACCTCGTTTTGCTTGAAGTAAGGTTGAAACAATGGTCTTGAGGTTGCTTCAGCCTATGCATGTATAACGAGAAAAAGGATGAGGCAAGAGGGTAGTGCATGCCTTAGTGTGTTTTGATTTCAGTAGGAAGAGAGAGAGCAATTCGTGTGTGTGTGAGAGAGAGAGAGAGAGAGAGAGAGAGAGAGAGAGAGAGAGAGAGAGAGAGAGAGAGAGAGAGAGAGAGGAAGTAAAGTAGTATGTATATGTGTCTTGCTTCTTTGGTGAAAAAAGTAAAAGGCAAGAGAGGTGGCTGAGAGGGATTTCTTTATGTGTGTGTGTGAGTATTTGTTTCGATTGGAGAGAAAGCTAGTCTGATAAAGGAGGCTGAGAGATTGAAGGCTTAGGGTGTGAGGATTTTGGTTCCCTTGATGGTGTAATGAGGGAGAGTGATTGAATGAACAAAGAAGGAATGTGTTCAGATTTTGAGGAAGTGATTCGAGAGGTATGTTTTGGCCATGGTAGAGAAAGAAGAAGGAGATGGAAGAAAAGAGTTTCAGCTGTGCAAGGCAAGAAGAAAAGGAAAGGGTATTTTCGGTTCCTAGTGAAGTAGGGAAAAGGAAAATGGTTTTGATGAGTGCAAGACTACCTTGATTTGATGAGAGAAATAGAGAAGAGGGGAAAGAACTATTTTCGGTGCTGCTATTGTTAAAGTGGCCAAATGGCCTAGTTGCTTCGGTTTTGAGAGGAGAAGAAGATGAGGGGCTGCTTTTGGTTGTGTTTTAAGTTGGTTCAATTTTACTGCTGATGCTATGAGTGTTTGTGTAATTGAGAGGAAAAGGCAATGGGGTTTTCAAAGTTGAAGTCGAGAGCTCAATGTGTGTGTGTATGCCCAGGTTGTTTTGGTTCATGTGTGTTGAAAAGAAATGTATTACCCCACCTAACACCACCCTTCGTACATGGGTAATATGGGTACTATATGGCATTTTACATGTCCATATAATGTTTTAAAGCATTCATATGTATGTTTGTTGGTTGTGTGCGATTGATTGTGTACTTGTTTTCTGTGGCTATATTGATGTGATAGTTATGCTAGTGGGAGAGTGTGATATTTGAATAGAATTTGACAAGAAATGGATAAGGTGTTTATATTGAGCGTGAAGAGAATTTGTTAGGGAACATATGAATAAGAGTTGATATGGTCTAGTGGATAAAGCTTGACGTGGGATTCCTTGAGACCAGAGTTTGAATCCGAGTTGTAGCATAATTCTTGCTTTTTTTTCCCCTTATCTTTTCTTCCTTGAAGCATTGGCCGAAATCCTAAGGGCCTAGCTGTGCTATCCCCTAAAACATAATGATTGGATAGAAAACTTACTTAAACAATAACAAATTCATACTACAGGAGGCCGAATTATAAGTAATTTTCAATATGATCATAAAAAAAAAAAAAACTAGAATTAGATTTCTTAAAATGCTTGTTAAAACTAAATTACTTTTTAATTTTTCAAAAAATTCATATTATGAACAATTCATGCAATACTATTGCCAACATACATGGAAAATGAATCCTAAAACAATATTAAAAAGTGATATAATAAAGATATATAAAGAGATGAAAGAGAGAGTTGAAAGAGTGTCTTATTACTATATTTGATTCTTGTAAAAAAAATTTGCTCTTATTTATGATAGTTGTAGTGCAATTACTAATGAATCTTATTCGTACATTACATGTCATTGGATCGATCATGATTGGTTAGTACAAAAAAAATTATTTTTTAAAAATTATTTGAATATCCTCATGTAGGTACTAGTATTGCTAGAATGATTACTCAAACATGTTGTGAATATAAGATATTAAATTAACTTATTTCTATTACTTTAGATAATGTTTCAAAAAATGATTTTGTGATAACAATTTTGAAAAATATTATGAATCCTATATTAGATGAAATTTTATTTCAAACTAGGTGTGTTTTCTATACACTTAATTTATGTGTTAAAGAATGATATAAATATGTTGATGATACTATTAATATAATTAGAAATGTTATTTTATTTATTAAAACTTCTCCAACTAGTCTTCAAAATTTTAAGGTTTTATACCAACAACGAGGTATTCTTTTAAAAGATTTAAATTAGATTGTAAAACTAAATGGAACTCAACTTTTGATATGTTTGAAAGTGTTATATCGTATCAAAATCAATTATTGAATTTTATAATAGTAACAATTTTCAACTTCAACTCACTGAAACTCATTTTGAAAATTGTAGTGCACTTTCAATATTTTTATTTACTTTTAAAGAAGCAACCGAATTTTTATCAGGATCTTATTGTGAAACCCCAGTCAAAACCAGTCTTGGAGTAAGGGGGGTTGGGATGCCTATCATACTTTATTGCATATTTAAATATATTTTTATATGATTTTTTGTGTTTTGGATTTGAGATTTATTGTCTTGAAGGCTTGGTTGTAGGTATTGCTTGAGAAGGGCAAAAAGGTAATTTTGCTTGAGGTGGAAAAAGGGAGATAGCTTGAGGATTGAATAGAAAATATTTTTTTTAGAGGGGAAATAAGAACAAGAGTTGTTGTGATGTAGTGGTTAGAGCTTTAGAATTAGTTCTTGAGGTCTTGGGTTCAAATTCCATCATAGGAGCTTTAGCTTGGTTAAATTTTATTTTTGCTTGGGAAGTAATAATTTCGGCTTTATGTGCTTGGAGTAGGGTAGAGAAGTTGTCCTAAGAGAGACATGTTAGGAGTATCCTCATTCTACTCCTTTGCCTTACACGAATTTCCTAAGAGGAATTTATTTCCCCTTGATCTTTGATTTTCCTTATTTCTCAACTCATTAGTTTGATCAAGTTGTTCTAGCCATTTCCTTTCCAGAAATTTTAGTAAAGTACTGTGGTTTTGTAGGATCAAAATGTCTTAGTGAAAGGCATCTTATGGTCTGAAAATGTGGAAGAGTTGTGGGAGATTCCAAGAGGATAAATCCCTCTAGTGAACTTGCTAAAAATTAACTTTAGCTAGGTTCATTTCCCTTCATGCATAGAACTGAAAATTTTCAGCTTTGTGTGCCTTCAAGGTGTCGAAATTCTTAACCATTATTCCCTCCCAAATGCTGCCAGAAAAAGGCCCTTTTGTTCAGTCTAGAATCTGGACTTTTCTGGCTATTTTCGGACTGCACAAAAGTGATGCAAAACCAGAAAAATTCCTGTGCAAATTGCAGCTTTGGAGATCCAAAACTAAGCTGTTTTCTTCCAATTTTTTCTCAGCATCTTAGCCACATTTTTCCTCCATAAAGTAAGCTGGAAACCAGCCATGGAAGACCCCAGAAATCTCCTTCAAACTCCTTGCAAGCTAGCTGGAAGTGGCAGCCGAAACTGCCCAGGGAAAATTCCAGCAAGGGCGAAAATCCTGTACAGGATTTATTTCCAGCTTTGTTCCTAATTCTCTTCCAGCCGAAACCCCATCCTTGTTCTGCATAAACTTCCCTTAAACCTTTAGTAACTGAGCTCCATTATCTCTCTTAAGCTTCTGCACGAAATTTAGACATGGCTACCCGAAAATCTCTTCAACAAATCCCTGCAATCATGCTTGATTGATTACCAAAATTCCAGCCACCTTGGTTTAGCAACCTTCCATAAAGTATCCCTCAAATAACCAGACTTTTTCTTCACCATTATGCTCCTTGTTTTCGGCCACCATAAGCCTCCTTAAACCAGCTTTCAATCAACCAAAATACTGCTCAAAACAGTCGGCCATGGTAGACTTCCAAAGCTCTCCAATAATCAAGATATTCTTGAATATTTAGTTTCCAAATTTACTTCCTAAAAATATTCTTCAAGGATTTTAACAACTAGCCTTTCCTTTTCCCTTCCAAACCAGAGATCCATCTTCCTAAACCCTACAGAAAATTCGGCAGCCCTAGTTCTCACAGAATTTTGGCAGCTGCAAAATAAAATCTCTCAAATTCCTTCAACCTTCAAGAACAAACACAACACACCAAGAACACCTACTCCTTCCTTTCACCTAATACCCCTCCAAACCACTTCAAACATTCTCTAAAATTTCCAGATTTAACCTACTCACTGCCGTGACTCCATCAACACCATTCTTAACATCAAACTCCACAAACCAACTTGCTAGTTTGGATAAAAAATCAGAAATTTCTATGAAGTTTCAAGAACACCTTCAAGGTAGGTTTGTTCTAACAACTTCATCTTCTCCAATCTTGATCTCTAGTGAAAATATATATGAATAAACATGCTAATGGTCTCTCTCTCTCTCTCTCTCTCTCTTCCTCTCATGGCCGAAACTCTCTTCTCTTGGCCGGATGGCTTCTTCTCCCATGGCCCTGCTTTCTGCATCTTCCTTGGACGAAGCTAGGCATCTAGGAGTTGAGATCCATTCTAAACTCCTTCAAGGTATTCCTCAACCAAGTCCCATCAATCTTTCTTTTAAATTCTAAATTTATGTCTCTAGGATGATGTTGATAGTATGTGGATTGTGATAGGATTTGAGTATGTATTGTTGAGATTGAAGCATGAATATATGTATGATTGTGAAGGAGATGGGATTTATGCATGGAAGGTTTATCTTGGTTGGTTGAATGATGAATTGGGGTTTGATGCATGTTTCCATGTCATAGGTAGTATTTGTGATGAAATATGCTAGAGATTATGTCACATTTGGTAAATAGAATTTATATTCATGTTGGATTATTGAAGCCATGATCGTATATATGCTAGTAGAGGTTAGATCATGTCTTGATAAATTTAGATCTATGCTTATATATGCATGATTTGGATAATTTGATGAATTGAAGGATTGTATATGTTCTTGATTGTGGTTAGCCATAGAAATTTGATCATGATCTAGTTGTCCCTAAGTGAATTTTTATTTCATGAATAAAATATTTAATAATATAATTTTACTAGTAATTTTGAAAAACCCTAGGAAGGGTAGATCTGGATTATTATATATAATAAGGATATTTTAGTCAAATAAATAATTACTTTTGCTAGAAAAATAATATATATATATATATATATATATATATATATATTACTTAAAATAATGAAATCAAATAAAGCCTTTTATGGAAATAATTATAATTAGTAAAATATTTATTACTAAAAAATTAATTATTATCTTTTAATTAAAACCTATTAAGAATTTAATTATTATTGTTCAAGCAAGACTCATTAAATCTATTTTCAACTAATTTTAGCTATTAATTATTTTCTAACAACTAAATTATTAATAAATCATTATTTTATTTAATACTACCTAGGACTCTTGATCAAATAAACTCTAAATTTTTCTTAGCAAGATTTAAACTTTCAATGTATTAAAATTTATTCCCAAACCATTAATTATTTTAAATATCAAATTAGGCTCAACTTATAAACCTATTTATTTATTGTTTGGCCTTAGAGCTTGGGACACTAGGATCATGGTAGTAGTAAGTTGAGTTGATTTAAAATTGAGGAAGTGGATTGTAGCTCGAAATTGATTGTGATTTGTATTTGCCCATGCGGGGTTAGGTCAGCTGTTGGAGATCTTTTATTGTGAGCAAGAATCAGGTAAGCTCCTGCATAAACCTGATTGATGTGAAATGTTTATTATGGCAAGTCAAATGTAGAGTGTATGGACACTCATTTATGTAAAAGCAATTGAGGGTTGAATTCTTTCTTATTTCAAACAATTGAATTATTTAAATATCAATAAGCAGATTTAATCAAACTCAAAACTCTTTCTTAAACTGATTTTGACAAAGACTTTGGAAACCCTTAAATTGCCATTTTCATGTGGAAGAGTGTTTTGTTCATTTTATCCTAAGTGGGAAGCGTCGTTGAGTACTTAATAAGGGTGGACTACTAGGGCTAATCTTTGAGGGGTTAAGGTAAGTCTCTCAGTAGGTGGCCACCTCTGAGGGGTGAGTCCTTCCCGGATAAGACGTCAGTCCAGTAGGTCGTGTCGGTCTGAGCTAGCAGCGTTCTTTTCAGTCAAGTAACTGTGTTTTGCCGGAATGGATACCCGATTATTGTTTGGGTATAGAGAAGGAGGAGTATCTTACCCAGTTGGCCGATCACCTACTTTTGTCAGTCTGCACAAAGTGTGGCATTCTGACTGGTAGTATGCACAAAGTGTGGCATGCTGACCATGCGGTTATGGGGCCTAACGTGTGGTAACCCATGACCATTTTTTTTGAGTGGTTAATTTTATTGATTATTTATGGTTGGAAAAGCCAAAACACCACTTTTGTTTTTGACTAATGTTTATTTCTTGCCAGTGATCTCTTATAAAGAATTTTATACTTTGCATTCACGAACTGTTTTCTCCCGATACTTAAGCACACACGAACTTACTGAGATTTCTGTCTCACCACCATTTTTACCATGATTTCAGGGCGATCCTACTGTGGGGATGAGTAGCTAGATATTGCCTGCTTTAGGAGAATTTTCTGATGATTTATTTTGTGTAATGTTTGGGAGAGATGAGAGTGGAAGAATTTTATTATGAAGTTGTTTTGGGTATTCTTGGATTGATTTCTTGGATTTATTATTATTATTATATATATATATATATATATATATTAGGATGTAATAAATTTTAAGTTCAGGTATCATTTTTATTCCGCTATTTTATTTGTGTGACCTAGTTATAAAGACCCCTTGTCCTTTGGACGAGGCGATATTCCCGGCCCTGGCGGGCCTAGGTAGCAGGGTGTTACAAGTGGTATCGGAGACTAGGTTTAGGCAAATAATGATTGTATGCGTGTTATTTTTTTAAGTTCAAATCTTTATCTAACCTATCTTATTGATGCTGTAGGATGCTTAGGACCGCAAGGAAAGGGTAATAGTGGCACCCGCCTATCCCTATATACCTGGAGGACCTTCCAGTTCCCCAGCCTGCCCCTCAGCCAGTTATCCTTATGGAGGATAGCAGTGATGATGAGGTCCAGATCATTGAGCCACCCCCAATTCCGGTGATAGACATAAGCTCTGACAGTGAGGATGAGGTGATGATAGTAGAGCCTGAACCCCACCCTCCTATTCCCGAGGTGGACTTAGCAGCAGATAGTGATGACCCGGGAGAAATAGACTATGAGTCTCTACTTCGGCCTTCTTTCCTCCCTTCTTCTAACTGAGTTGAGCTCGGGGAGAGTTCTAGGCGCCTTGGGATAGAGCCAGTGGAGGGATTTGCTAGTGGGGTTGGGGTAGATTTTTCTAAGAACTCTAGAGGATGGTTGTATGAGGCTAATGATGAGGATTCTGATGAGGACTAGAGGACTAGGAGTTATTTTGATTTGGATGTTTATTTGTTTACTGTTTTTCAAAAACTTGGATGTCAAGGATTTTTAATTCTACTTTCTATCAAAATTTCAAATTTATACAAGTCCATCTTTGAAAGAGAATTTATTCCTTAGACAAAATTTATCTTCGATTTCTATTACACATATTTGACTATGAATGCATGCGCAACTAAAATGATTTGAACCTTACATGCATACACTTAACATTTGGGGTGTGGTTTAGAATGGCACCCAAGCGCCGTGCAGCTTCAGCAGGTGGAAGAGTTTCGGAGGCCAAACAAGTGGCACCAGAAGTGGAAACAGCCCAGATGCAAGCACCCAACCGTGGTGAAGGGAACAGTCAGAATATGGGATCGAGGTCTGAAGTTCCAGTTGATGTGACCATGAGCCAGACATTCAGCAAAATGGCTGAGATTTTGTAGTCGATGATTGAGAGGTGGAACCCAAGGGGTGAGGACGAGGCCTTAGAATGGTTCTTGAAGTTTCAGCCGCCCGTCTTCCTGGGCGAAGCAGAACAAGATCGGAAGGCAGAACAGTGGGTCGAGTAGATGGAGAACATATTCGCAATGCTCCAGTACACTGAGGAGCGGATGGTTAAGTTTGCAGCTTTCTGATCGAGAGGTCCAGCTCGGGCATGGTGGCAACGGGTCCAAGACGACTAGGAAGCGAACGAGCAGGAATGGACATGGTCCAACTTCGTTGAGGCCTTTAGGGCAGAGTATATCCCACAGTGGATTGTGGAGAAGCGAGAAGATGAATTTCAGAATCTGAGGTAGAAAAGGATGTCGGTGGCCCAGTATGTGGCCCGGTTCACCCAATTGTCCAAATACTGTGCGCGATTGGTGGACATCGAGCAGAATAGGACGAGGCAGTTCGTCAATGGGCTGAGACCGGAGTTGAGGAGAGCATTGGCACCTGCTCCACCGACCACCTATTCGGGGGCTGTAGACGCAGCTACTCGAACGGAGAATGAGGATCACAACAGGATGGCGGCAAAACCCTTCCAACCACCAAGGCAGCCGCAGGGACACTTCCCGAGGCCGCAACCCCACAAGCGCCCAGCCAATCAACAATGGCAGAATCGGAGGAAGCAAGCCTGGACAGCACCAGGTGGACCTACCTCGAATCTTCCATCCTGCAGGCAGTGTGGAAGGAAAGGCCACACCGAAAGGAATTGTTGGTCTAAGGGTAGTGAAAAGAAGTGCTATCACTGTGGCGACCCGAACCACCTGAGGAACACTTACCCCAAATTGCACCGAGTCGGGCAAGGAAACTCGACTCAGAACCCGGGACCTAACCGAGCCAACCCCACGGGAGCATCTGGGAGTGGAGTGCCGAAGCCACAAGTGAAGGCCAAGGTATTCGCTCTCAACAGAGAGGAAGTTGGGGCTGATGCAGCGGTGGTAGAAGGTACGTTCACTATTCAAGGACGTTCCGTTAATGCTTTGATTGATCCTGGCTCTACTCACTCCTATATAAACAAGTTGTGTGCATGTCATTTATGTTGGGATAGAGTGGAGCTACCTTTCATTCTAGAGGTAAGCACACCTCTGGGGAAAATGGTGCAAGCGAATCGGTATGTAAAAGAGTTTAAAATTAACATGGGGAAAGAAAGCCTGGAGGGAGATTTGATAGTGTTAGACATTGAGGATTATGATTTGATTTTGGGGATGGACTGGTTAGCTAAGCATGGGGCTAGGGTGGATTGTAAAAATAAGACAGTCCAGTTCGTCAGACTGGGTTGTGACGTATTGGAATTTAATGGCAACAGGGTGAAAGAATGTAAGTACTTGATTGCAGGGGCTAAAGCCCAGAAATTGTTGAAGCAAGGGTGTTAAGGGTACCTGGCTTACGTGATAAATAAGCCACAGGACTAGTGCACTCTGGAGGACACTGAAGTAGTGAAGGATTTCCCCGATGTGTTTCTGGCGGAGCTTGATTCTCTACTTCCTAGCCGAGAGGTGGAATTCACCATCGACTTAGTTCCGGGAGCGGAACCAGTATCGTGGACTTCGTACTGGATGGCACCGACAGAGTTGAAAGAGCAGTTGGAGGAGTTAGTAAGTCAATGTTATATCAGACCTAGCACGTCGCCTTGGGGAGCGCCTGTTCTATTTGTGAAGAAGAAGGACAGCACTCTGAGGCTATGCATTGACTACCGGGGTTTGAATAACTTAACGGTCAAGAACAAATATCCCTTACCATTGATTGAAGAACTATTTGACCAGTTGCAAGGGTCCAGTTGCTACTCTAAGTTGGATTTGAGGCAAGGGTACTACCAGGTGTGGATAAGAGAGGATGATATCCCCAAGACAACCTTCAACACTAGATATGGACACTACGAGTTCGTGGTGATGCCGTTCGGGGTGACAAACGCCCCAGTAGTATTCATGGACCTGATGCACCGAGTATTCTGACCCTATCTGGACAAGTTCGTAGTGGTCTTCATCGACGATATCTTGATCTACTCCAAGAGTCCGAAGGAGCATACGGAGCATCTGAAGCTCGTATTGGAGAAGTTTCGGGAGCACAAGCTGTACTCTAAGTTCAGCAAGTGCGAATTCTGGTTGGACAGGGTGGCATTCCTTGGCCATGTGGTGACTGAGGAGAGAATTAAGGTGAACCCGACAAAGGTTGAAGCGGTATCAGACTGGAAGCAGCCAAGAGTATCACCAAGATCCAGAGTTTCTTGGGACTGGCCGGTTACTACCGAAGGTTTATCAAGGGATTTTCGACACTTGCATCACCAATGACCCGATTATTGTAAAAGGATGTTCCATATGTGTGGAACGAGAAATGCGAGAAGAGTTTTCAAGAACTGAAGCGCAGACTGATGACAGCACCGGTATTGAGTCTATCGGAGGAAGGCAAACCATACGCACTGTATACCGACGCTTCAAAAGAAGGATTGGGAGCAGTGTTGATGCAAGACCGGAAGGTGATTGCTTATGCTTCCCGGAAGCTGAGACCTCATGAAGTTAACTACCCCACTCATGATTTGGAGCTGGCAGCTATAGTGTTCGCCCTAAAGAAATGGCGACACTACCTGTATGGAGCCGAATATGAGGTGTTCACCGATCATAAAAGTCTGAAGTATATCTTCACCCAAAAGGATCTGAACTTGAGGCAGCGAAGATGGATGTAATTCTTAGAAGAATACCGATGCCCGATCAACTACCATCCCGGGAAGGCCAATGTTGTGGCAGACGCCCTGAGCAGGAAGGTTGGGATGCCCAGGTTAAGAGTGCAAGAAATGCAAGCGGTTCAGGATGTGTTGGACAGAAGGGTGGAAGTACAAGATAAAGGAATTGTCATCAGCAATTTGAAGAAGGAAATCATGGAAGCTCAGCAAAACAACGCCGAGTTCCAACTTTTCTAGGACAAGGAGCTAAAGTGGCCCGGCAGTGAATTCCGTCTAGACGAGACGGGAGTTCTACATTTCAGGGATCGGTTGTATATACTCGGAGAGCAGCAATTAAAGGACCGAAATTTAGAAGAAGCGCACAAGAGTAAGTATGCCATTCATCTGGGGGAAGTCAAGATGTATCAGGACTTGAAGAGAGCCTATTGGTGGCCCGGACTGAAGCGAGATGTGGTCAAGTATGTCTTGACCTGTCTCACCTGCCAAAAAGTCAAAGCGGAGCATAAGAAGTGAGCGGGACTATTACAGCCATTGTCAGTGCCGGAATGGAAGTGGGAAGAGGTGACTATGGATTTCGTCACCGGACTTCCCATGTCAAGGACTCAAAAGGACACCATATGGGTAGTGGTGGATCGACTAACCAAGTCAGCCCATTTCATACCGGTGAATGTGAGGGACTTGATGGAGAAGCTGGTCCAGACTTATGTTCGAGAGATCATTCGACTACATGGAGTGCCTTTAAGCATAGTGTCAGATCGAGACCCGAGGTTTACGTCTCGTTTCTGGGGCTAGTTTCAGGAAGCAATGGGGTCGAATCTGAAATTTAGTACGACGGCGCATCCGCAGACCGATGGGCAGTCAGAGAGGGTGATACAGATATTGGAGGATATGCTGAGAGCCTGTGTTTTGGACTTCGGAGATAAATGGATAGAATGTGTACCGTATGCAGAATTATCATATAACAATAGCCATCAAGCTTCGATCGGGATGGCACCGTGTGAGGCTTTGTATGGGTGCAAATGTCAGGTACCGTTGTATTGGAGTTGGTCCGAAGACGGTCATGTGAGCAAAACCGGAGAAGTATGTGTCCAAGAGATATTGGATAAGGTGAAATTGATCAGGAAGAGGTTAAAAGTGGCACAGAGTCGGCAGAAGAGCTATGCGGACAACCAGCGAAGAGAATTAGAATTTCAAGTCGGGGACAACGTATTTTTGAAGTTGACGCCGAATAGAGGAATTTTGAAGCATCCAAAGGGCGGAAAATTGAATCTGAGATATTTAGGGCCGTTTCCGATTAAGGAAAGAGTTGGACCGGTAGCTTACCGATTGGACCTGCCGGACGGGTTGATGGGTATCCATGACGTGTTTCATGTGTCATAATTGAAGAAGTATAATGCGGATCCCGGTCATGTATTGAATGATGAACCGTTAGTATTGCAGCCCGACCTGAGCTATGTGGAGAATCTTGTACGGATATTGGACCACAGTGTCAAGACTCTCTGGAACAAACAGATACCAATGGTTAAGATTTAGTGGGAGCATCATGGTTCACAGGATGCCACATGGGAGTCGGAAGAATGGGTTAAACGGAAGTATCCCGAGTTGAAATGGAGGTATGCTTAAATTTCGGGACGAAATTCTTCTAAAGAGGGGAGGATGTGAAACCCCAGTCAAAACCAGTATTGGAGTAAGGGGGGTTGGGATGCCTATCATATTTTATTGCATGTTTAAATATATTTTTATATGATTTTATGTGTTTTGGATTTGAGATTTATTATCTTGAAGGCTTGGTTGTGGGTATTGCTTGATAAGGGCAAAATGATAATTTTGCTTGAGGTGGAAAAAGGGAGATAGCTTGAGGATTGAATAGAAAATATTTTTTTTAGAGGAGAAATAAGAACAAAAGTTGTTGTGATGTAGTGGTTAGAGCCTTAGAATTGGTTCTTGAGGTCTTGGGTTCAAATTCCATCACAGGAGCTTTAGCTTGGTTAAATTTTATTTTTGCTTGGGAAGTAATAATTTCGGCTTTATGTGCTTGGAATAGGGTAGAGAAGTTGTCCTAAGAGAGACATGTTAGGAGTATCCTCATTCTACTCCTTTGCCCTACACGAATTTCCTAAGGGGAATTCATTTCCCCTTGATCTTTGATTTTCCTTATTTCTCAACTCATTAGTTTGATCAAGTTGTTCTAGCCATTTCCTTTCCAGAAATTTCAGTAAAGTACTGTGGTTTTGTAGGATCAAAATGTCCTAGTGAAAGGCATCTTATGGTCTGAAAATGTGGAAGAGTTGTGGGAGATTCCAAAAGGATAAATCCCTCTAGTGAACTTGCTAAAAATTAACTCTAGCTAGGTTCATTTCTCTTCATGCATAGAACTGAAATTTTCCAGCTTTGTGTGCCTTCAAGGTGTCGAAATTCTTAACCATTATTCCCTCCCAAATGCTGCCAGAAAAAGGCCCTTTTGTTCTGCCGAGAATCTGGACTTTTCTGGCTATTTTCGGACTGCACAAAAGTGGTGCAAAACCAGAAAAATTCTTGTGCAAATTGCAGCTTTGGAGATCCAAAACCAAGTTGTTTTCTACCAATTTTTTCTCAGCATTTTAGCCACAATTTTCCTCCATAAAGTAGGCTGGAAACCAGCTATGGAAGACCCTAGAAATCTGCTTCAAACTCCTTGCAAGCTAGCTGGAAATGGCAGTCGAAACTGCTTAGGAAAAATTCCAGCAAGGGCGAAAATCCTGTGTAGGATTTATTTCTAGCTTTGTTCCTAATTCTCTTCCAGCCGAAACCCCATCCTTGTTCTGCATAAACTTCCCTTAAACCTTCAGTAACTGAGCTCCATTATCTCTCTTAAGCTTCTGCACGAAATTTAGACATGGCTGCCCGAAAATCTCTTCAACAAATCCCTGCAATCATGCTTGATTGATTACCAAAATTCCAGCCACCTTGGTTTAGCAACCTTCCATAAAGTATCCCTCAAATAACCAGACTTTTTCTTCACCATTATGCTTCTTGTTTTCGGCCACCATAAGCCTCCTTAAACCAGCTTTCAATCAACCAAAATACTGCTCAAAACAGTCGGCCATGGTAGACTTCCAAAGCTCTCCAATAATCAAGATATTCTTGAATATTTAGTTTCCAAATTTACTTCCTAAAAATATTCTTCAAGGATTTTAACAACTAGCCTTTCATTTTCCCTTCCAAACCAGAGATCCATCTTCCTAAACCCTACAGAAAATTCGGCAGCCCTAGTTCTCACAGAATTTTAGCAGCTGCAAAATAAAATCTCTCAAATTCCTTCAACCTTCAAGAACAAACACAACACACCAAGAACACCTACTCCTTCCTTTCACCTAATACCCCTCCAAACCACTTCAAACATTCTCTAAAATTTCCAGATTTAACCTACTCACTGCCGTGACTCCATCAACACCATTCTTAACATCAAACTCCACAAACCAACTTGCTAGTTTGGATAAAAAATTAGAAATTTCTGTGAAGTTTCAAGAACACCTTCAAGGTAGGTTTGTTCTAACAACTTCATCTTCTCCAATCTTGATCTCTAGTGAAAATATATATGAATAAACATGCTAATGGTCTCTCTCTCTCTCTCTCATGGCCGAAACTCTCTTTTCTTGGCCGGATGGCTTCTTCTCCCATGGTCATGCTTTCTCCATCTTCCTTGGACGAAGCTAGGCATCTAGGAGTTGAGATCCATTTTAAACTCCTTTAAGGTATTCCTCAACCAAGTAAGTCCCTTCAATCTTTCTTTTAAATTCTAGATTCATGTCTCTAGGATGATGTTGATAGTATGTGGATTGTGATAGGATTTGAGTATGTATTGTTGAGATTGAAGCATGAATATATGTATGATTGTGAATGAGATGAAATTTATGCATGGAAGGTTTATCTTGGTTGATTGAATGATGAATTTGGGTTTGATGCATGTTTCCATGTCATAGGTAGTATTTGTGATGAAATATGCTAGAGATTATGTCACATTTGGTGAATAGGATTTATATTGATGTTGGATTATTGAAGCCATGATCATATTTATGCTAGTAGAGGTTAGATCATGTCTTGATAAATTTAGATTTATGCTTATATGCATGATTTGGATGATTTGATGAATTGAAGGATTGTATATGTTCTTGATTGTGGTTAGCCGTAGAAATTTGATCATGATCTAGTTGTCCCTAAGCTAATTTTTATTTCATGAATAAAATATTTAACAATATAATTTTACTAGTAATTTTGAAAAACCCTAGGAAGGGTAGATCTGAATTATTATATATAATAAGGATATTTTAGTCAAATAAATAGTTGTTTTTGCTAGAAAAATAATATATATATATATATATATCTATATCTATATCTATATATATGTATTACTTAAAATAATGAAATCAAATAAAGCCTTTTATGGAAATAATTATAATTAGTAAAATATTTATTACTAAAAATTTATTTATTATCTTTTAATCAAAGCCCATTAAGAATTTATTTATTATTGTTCAAGCAAGACTCATTAAATCTATTTTCAACTAATTTTAGCTATCAATTATTTTCTAACAACTAAATTATTAATAAATCATCATTTTATTTAATACTAGCTAGGACTCTTGATCAAATAAACTCTAAATTTTTCTTAGCAAGATTTAAACTTTCAACTTTTTAGAATTTATTTCCCAAACCATTAATTATTTTAAATATCAAATTAGGCTCAACTTATAAACCTATTTATTTATTGTTTGGCCTTAGAGCTTGGGACACTAGGATCATGGTAGTAGTAAGTTGAGTTGATTTAAAATTGAGGAAGTGGATTTTGGCTCGAAATTGATTGTGATTTGTATTTGCCCATGTAGGGTTAGGTCAGCTGTTGGAGATCTTTTATTGTGAGCAAGAATCAGGTAAGCTCCTGCATAAACCTGATTGATGTGAAATGTTTATTATGGCAAGTCAAATGTAGAGTGTATGGACACTCATTTATGTAAGGCAATTGAGGGTTGAATTCTTTCTTATTTCAAACAATTGAATTATTTAAAGATCAATGAGCAGATTTAATCAAACTCAAAACTCTTTCTAAAACTGATTTTGACAAAGACTTTGGAAACCCTTAAATTGCCATTTTTATGTGGAAGAGTGTTTTGTTCATTTTATCCCAAGTGGGAAACGTTGTTGAGTACTCAATAAGGGTGGACTACTAGGGCTAATCTTTGAGGGGTTAAGGTAAGTCTCTCAGTAGGTGGCCACCTCTGAGGGTTGAGTCCTTCCCGGATAAGACGTCAGTCCAGTAGGTCATGTCGATCCGAGCTAGCAGCGTTCTTTTCAGTCAAGTGACTGTGTTTTGCCGGAATGGACACCCGGTTGTTTTTTGGGTATAGAAAAGGAGGAGTATCTTACCCAATAGGCCGATCATCTACTTTTGTCAGTCTGCACAAAGTGTGGCATTCTGACCGGCAGTATGCACAAAGTGTGGCATGCTGACCATACGGTTATAGGGCCCAACGTGTGGTAACCCATGACCATTTCTTTTGAGTGGTTGATTTTATTGATTATTTATAGTTGGAAAAGCCAAAACACCACTCTTGCTTTTGACTAATGTTTATTGCTTGCCAGTGATCTCTTATAAAGAATTTTATACTTTGTATTCACGAACTCTTTTCTCCCGACACTTAAGCACACACGAACTTACTGAGATTTCTGTCTCACCACCATTTTTACCATGATTTTAGGGCGATCCTGTTGTGGGGATGAGTAGCTAGATATTGCCTGCTTTCGGAGAATTTTCTGATGATTTATTTTGTGTAATGTTTGGGGGAGATCAAAGAGGATGAATTTTATTATGAATTTGTTTTGGGTATTCTTGGATTGATTTCTTGGATTTATTATATATATATATATATATATATATATATTGGGATGTAATAAATTTTAAGTTCAAGTATCATTTTTATTCCGCTATTTTATTTGTGTGACCTAGTTATAAAGACCCCTTGTCCTTTGGACGGGGCGACATCCCCGGCCCTGGCGGGCCTAGGTTGCGGTGTGTTGCATTATTATTCTACTACTCATTGTATTCTTCCCACATTAGTTAAAGTAGCACATGTTTTTAGCAAGTATATGGAGCATCCCCAATATGATAATTTTCTAAAAAGTATGTTTAAATCCTCAAGTAAAAACTCTTAGATTTCATAGTATTATTGAATATCTTTGCGAAACATTAGATTTTGATGAATTTCCAATACTTAAGCAATGCATGATAAAAGATATAAAAGAAAAATGGCTAAAACTCTATATGATATATATAATCTATATGAGTTTGAGTCTTTTTGTTTTTATTCTGCTACTATAAGTAGAGAAGGTTTATCATCATCATCTAGCAGTTAATTTCAACCACTATGAAGTCTTAAAGAAAATCATCTACTACCTATAATGAGATGATAATTTACAAAATGTAACATCTGATAGAAAATGAGGATCAATATTTTGACATTTGTGACTGGTGGAAATATTATGTAAAGGAATATCTAATTTTATCTAAAATGGTACGTGATCTTTTGATGCCACCTGTCTCCATAGTACCATCGAAAAGCATTTTCAGTGAGAGCGCTCGAACAATTAATGTGTAGTCGTAGTTAGTTCATAGCCAAGGATAGGACAACCAATTAATAGATTATTGATATAATTCAGATGAAGAATGTGGTGACTCAAGTAGTTAATTTAGTATTTCGAATAATTAGAAATTTAGGATATGTAATACTATGTAATTGTTTAATTTCATTTTAGAATATTTATTCTATTTTTAAATTTTAATCATTGTAATATTTTTAAGAGATTTAGGCATAAAATCCCCCTCTTATGTAATATTTATTTTATTAATTAATAAAATTGGTAGGGATGCAAGCAAAACCCCACACCATTTCAAGGTAATTTTTTTTTATGATTTTAAACAATCATATTGTTTAAATAATAATAAAAAATTATATAACAAAATCACATTAAAATTTTTAACCGAATTAAGGGAAAAAAATTAAAGAATGGGAGAGAGAGAGAGAGAGGGGGGAGAGGCTCGGGACTGGCCTACCAGGCCCATAGGCCTCACAGTCCCAGGGCTCGGGCCGTGCCAGGCCTAGGGTTTTTGGCCCTGGACTTGGACCGGCCCGGACCACCTTGATGTGGGACCAGCTTGCATAGACCAAGGGTCGGTCCCAGGAACCATCCTAGCCCAGCTCAAAACCGTAAGAGCCTGCCCATATGCTAGGAATCAATTTAGGCATGAAGACCATTTCCAAGAAGAGGGAAGAAGGATAAAATCACACTTCATTGTTCCATAGGTAAGAACAATATTCAAGAGGATTCAAATGAATTTTTAAGACAATAAATTTAACAAACTTAGGTCCAAGAAGATTGTGAAGAAATAGATGGTATAGGAAGGGCCAAAAGACGCACAACACAAGAAACAATCCATGTAGAGGATCAAACCAACCTTTAAACAATGATTAAAGGCTAAAGGAGCATCAAGAAGAGCTCAAAACGACCAACCTTTCATTTGGAAGATCAAGAAAACACATGAAAAAGAAATGGAGGTCAAATGAATAGGGATAGAAGCGCAACAAAATAGGGGAGGGTGCCCCAAAGCCGAACCAGCACTGACCATGAAAGATGGAACTGGCGCTGGTCCGAAGCTGGTAGCGTTCTATCTTGGACAAAACACAAGTCGGGCCAATCCTGACTTTTTGTTATTTTTCTTGTTTTCAGTTTTTTACATTTGTAATTTCATTTTTACGACTTTTATTATGTTTTAACTTATTTTAAAGTATGTAATAGAGCCTCAAAGCTTGTATTAAGGCCATTTAATAGTTAGAATTAGTTTGCTAATTAGTTTAGGGCAAGGCATTTATATATATGTTATTATAACTCTTATAAACACAACTTTGGATTGTTGGATAGAAAAATCATATTTGTTCTCTCTAGAGAGAGTTCTTGAGGGTGATTCTCTTGAGTGATTCCCAAATCAATCAAGACTTCTCTTAGGCTTTAGTCCAACCTAAGAATCTAACCTATAATCTTCTTAGAGTGGATCTTAGATTCCTAGCTAATCTAGAGTTCTTTTAGGAGTTCAATTAGTTGTCTAAATCTTCTCATCTCATTTATTTTTTATCCTTTTTGGGTTAGGGGTGTTTGGATATTGATTTAATTGGCTTAGTTCATTAGATTTCGGGTTCTAGGTAGCTAGTTTTACCTAGGATTCTAGTCTTGAATTAATTCTCTTGATTTTGAGCTTCAAATCTCAAATTAGTGTTTCCAAGATCATATCAAAGGGTTTTGTATCAGAGCAAGCTTGTGTTGATTCTAATTATTACAACTTTCTTTGGACAAAGTTACAATCTCTTCTAGCATTTGTGAAATTTTTCAGATTTTCGTCACTTTATTAGGTGCTATTTTTAAATGCTTGGAACTCAAAATTATTCCATGAACTTGATTTTAAATTGATCTTATATGTTAGTATGATATTTGAGAAATCATTTGGCATATATATTTGATGATTTTGAGCTCAAGCAAGATATAAATCTCATTCAACCATTTGCTGCAAATTCAAATTTTGTAACTAATTTTCTTGCAATTTTTGAGAGTTGAAAACTTTAAATTATGCCATGGGTTTGCTGAGAAATTGAGCCTACATGTTTGGTTGATAATTAGAAAGTTATTTGAGGTTTAAAATTGCAGAAAATTTTGAGGTTTCTTGGGTGTTTTTGCTGAAAAATTTGAATACAAGAAAATCCCGTAGCTTTTTTTTTTGTGCTATTTTTGTGAGCTTTAAAACTCAAAATTTGTCCATGTTCTTGCTTTAAAATTATTACTTGACGTGAGTATAACCATTAGGGATTAATTTTTTTGTGAATTTTGAGGTTTTGGGGCTGTTATAATGAAGAAAAAAATGGAGTAGCTTGAATTACGAGCTTACATACAAGGTGTTTGATATGTTGCTTCTATGACTTGTGATTGTACAAACATGACTACCAAATGCTTCCTATGATGAATTACTATGATTTTCTTGCTTAGTAACTTGTTTTGAATAAGAATTATCCTTCTATTATTAGTAGAAAATTGTTGGTCATTGTGTTATACGCTATAGTTAAGGAAAATTGTCGGTGCATACATAGTCATATGACTTGTCTTTAAATTCTTGAACTTCTTGTGCCATCTTTATTTTGTGTGAATTGTGACTATTGAATTTGTTTTCTTGAGGTTGTGGTGACATCTTATTGCCTAGAATTCCTTGATTCCATGCGATTTCCTCATTGCATACTAAGTGTTTGATGAAATGCTTAAGTGACTTTACATTCATTGTATGAATTCTTAGCTTGCATCTTTCACTTGCATTAAATTTTTATATTATAACTCTTGAGGATTAGTGGATTAAAGTCCCAAAACTAAGCTTCCTTGAGACACTTGAGTTGAGAATTAGTTGACCAACATTTACTCTAAAGTCTTATCTATTGTTGTCTTATGAACTTGATCCATTGTAGAGTTTGCTTAGTAATTATCAAGTTTTGAATTGAATTCTCCTAAGATTTCTAGTTGATTGTCCTTAGAGGGTCAGTTTGACTTATTTAGTTGGACTAATTCCTAAGTAATTAGGATAGTTGTTTTGAGAAGAAATCTTTGAAGATTTGAGTATTGAAATTAAAAAGGCAAGAGGGTGAGCTCATTTTGATAAAAGCTAAATAAGAGCATACACGAATGAAAAGTGACTACTAAAAATTAAGTGTAAACACGTGAGGGAATGACGTGATGAATTTTTTTTGTATATTCTACTTAAATTTTGAGAGTACTTCTCTTAAAAGAAAATTCACAATAGCTAATTGGAGTGATAGTGAAGGGTATGACTATGATGAGAAGTCTTGTTCTAATGAAAGTAATTATGGGGGATATGAAGAATATGAATATGACTATGAGGAAGATTATTGGGGAAATGAAGATGATAATAATAATTTGCTTGATTGTGGAGATGAGTTTTATAGGGATAGCTATAATGAAGGGCCAAGCACAAGTGGAAGAGGATATGGCGGGTTTGATGGAAAAGAAAATTAGAAATATGAGGAGGATGATTATAAGAGTAAGGGATATTTAGATGAACATAATGAAGGGTCAAGTGCAAGCGGAAGGGAGTATGATAGCTACAAAAGAGACTATTGGGAAAATGAAAAAGAATGTGAGGGAGTTTATGTAGGAGTATAAAAACACTCAAAAGGTAAATTACAAAGAATGAAGGAGGATATGGAGAATATGGAGTTGAAGTACAATGAGAAGTTGATGCCTCCATTCCTTGGGAAGAAAGATTTGAGGGACTACTGTGGATGGGAAAGAAGAATGAAAAAATTGTTTAAATACTTTGAGTGTAGTGGAAGAAATAAAGTGAATTGGGTATTAAAGGGGTTCTCCAAAAATACTTTAGAATGGTGGGAGCAAATGAATGCACAAAGAAGGTAAAGTGGGTATCAAACAGTAGTTTCTTGGGAAGAGATGAAAGATTTAATGAGAGACTGGTTTGTACCCGATGAGTGCAAAATATGTGAAAGTTTTGCACACATGTCCTATAATTGTCCAAGAAGTTCTAAGTATAATAAGGGAAGTACAATGCAAAATTTTAAAAAAGGAGAAATGAGGAGTAAACAAGATTATGTTTACTCTACTTGTTGAAAATATGGTTATAATATATGTGATTGGCTAAGGTTGAATGATCAAGGAAGAAGTTTTGATTTGCAAAAGGGTAGTACAATTCCTTGTGAGCATTATAGTGGCTTTGGGCACAATTGACTTGATTGTCATTGGAAGTCCTCTAAGGAGCAAAGTGAGATTTATAAATTTGAAAAGAAGAAGAAGCTAGAAAGGGAAGCCAAAGGCCAAGAGTTGCCTAATTAAAAGGATGAGGAAAAGCATGAAGAAGTTGAGAAAAATGTTGATGAGATTGATAAGGAGCTTAGTGATGACGAAGGAGATGAAGTGGATCAATTGAGTTCAACAAAAGGGGTGACTAAGAAGTTCTATGATATTCTATTCTTTCTAGAGGATGAGCCATATTCCTTAAGAGTGTTGGAGGAGGATGAGCAAGAAGAAATTGAGTAAAATAGTACAAAATTTGTTAAAAAGCCAATGAATTCAAGGAATGAGGCGGAGAATGAGCAAATGTGTGCTATGAATGAAGGTCCCAAAAATGCTACAAGTACTTGTGAAGTGGGAGAAAGTTTACATCCACAAGAGGAGAAAAAGAAGAATTGGCTAAAAGTTGTACAAGAGCAAATGAGAACATGTGAAATTAATAAGAATGAAGAACCTAGTTCAACTTCACAAAGTGACACCAAATCTAGTGGAGGAGATAGAGTGAATGGAAAAGATAAGAATACACTTGAGAAACTATGTGCATTAATTAGTGTTATGAGGAAAGTTGTTGAAGCTTGAGTGGTTGACGAAAAAGAAGATTTACAAAGGGAAAATATTTTCTATTCAAAGTGTCAGATCTAGAAAAACCCATGTAGCTTGGTTATTGATAAGGGAGTTGTAAAAATGTGATTAGTGCTACATTAGTAGAGAAATTGGAAATGGAGACCTTAAAACATCCTAAAACCTTATAAGCTTCGATAGTTGAACAATTGTGGTGAAGTAAAGGAGAACAAACAAGTTAAGGTTACAATTGTCATAGGAGGATATAAAGATAAAGTGATGTGTGATGTGTTTTCCATGCATGTTGGGCATATATTGTTGGGAAGACCATGGCTGTATGATAGAGATGTGGTTTACCATAGGAAGAAGAACACTTACACCTTGCATATGAATAAAAGGAAATTCACACTTTATCCTATACCCCCAAGTGAGGTTGTAAAAGATCAAAATATTTTGAAGGAAGAAGATAAAAAGAGAGGAAAAAGTAAGAAAAGGGAAAACAAGAGCAAGAGAGAAGAGGAAATGAAAGAAGATCAAAAGAAGAAAAAGAGAGTTTAGAGCTCCAAATATAACAAAAAACAAGGCAGAACTAGATTCTTTGGTTGGATTAAAGCCTAAGAGAAGTTTTGATTGATTTGGAAATCACTCAAGAGGAACACCCTCAAGAACTCTCTTTAAAAAGAACAAATGATTTCTCTATTCAAATATCCAAAAGTTGTGTTTACAAGAGCTATAATGGCATATATATATAGATACTTTACCTTAAACTAATTAGCAAATAATCTTAACTATTAAATGGCCTTAATACAAGTTTTGAGGCCCTATTACATGCATTAAAATAGGTTAAAACATAATAAAAGTTGTAAAAATTAAATTACAAATGTAAAAGGCTAAAAACAAGAAAAATAGGAAAAACTTGAGTTTTATAACCCCCAAAATTAGCATGAAAATGAGTTACACAGAGAGAACAAACGAGGGAGCATGAAAACAAAATAAGAGTGCCAACTTGGATTTGGAGAGGTGAAAACAACAAGAGGGAGGAAAAAGAGCGTGGACGTAAGGTGAGAATGAAAATTTAGGTTGAGAAGAGAGAAAACATGATGGGAGTTGTGGAGCAAAAGCCTAAAGTTTTACTTTCACACATAAACTCTTGTTTAAATTCTTATATAAGGAAATCCGTACAAGCAACAAGACATATCAATTTGAAGATGAATCATTCCAAAGAAGGAAGAAATAATAGGAATCAATTTAGGCATGAAGGCCATTTCGAAGAAGGAGGAAGAAGGACAAAATCACACTTCATGGTTCTATGGGTAAAAACAATATTCAAGAGAATTCAATAAAATTTTCAAGACAATAAATTCAACAAATCCAAGTCCAAGAAGATTGTGAAGAGATGGATGGTATAGAATGGGCCAAAAAATGCACAACACAAATAACAATTCATGTTGAGAATCAAGCCAACTTTTAAACAAGGATTGAAGGCCAAAGGAGTATCAAGAAGAGCTTAAAATGACCAACATTTTATCTGAAAGATCAAAGAGACACATGGAAAAGAAATGGAGGTCAAATGAGCAAGGATAGAAGTGCAACAAAATAGGGGAGGGTGTCCCAGAGCCGAACTGGCATAGGCCAAGAGAGATGGAACTGGTGCTGGCCCGAAACTGGTAGCATTCTATCTTGGACAAAACATAGCCGGTGCCGTGTGTGCTAGAGCCAGTGCTGGCCCTAGTTGGGTCAATCCCGACTTTTTGCTATTTTTCTTATTTTCAGCCTTTTATATTTGTAAATGAATTTTCACAATTTTTATTATGTTTTAACCTATTTTAAGCATGTAATAAGGCCTCAAAGCTTGTATTAAGACCATTTAATAGTTAGGATTTGTTTGCTAATTAGTTTAGGGCAAGACATCTATATATATATGCTACTATAGCTCTTGCAAACATAACTTCAAATATTTGAATAGAGAAATCAGATTTGTTCTCTTTAGAGAGAGATCTTGAGGATGGCCCTCTTAGGTGATTCCCAAATCAATCAAGAATGCTCTTAGGCTTTAGTCCAATCTAAGAATCTAGTCTTTAATCTTCTTAGGATAGATCATTGTTCTTTCTAAAGTAAGTTTTAGATGCCTAACTAATCTAGGGTTCTTTTAGGAGTTTAATTGGTTGTCTAAATCTTCTCATCCCATTTGTTCTTGATCCTTCTTGGATTAGAGGTGTTTGGGAATTGATTTAATTAGTTTAGTTTATTAGATTTTAGGTTCTAAGTAGATATTTTTACCTAGGGTTCTAGTCTCGAATTAGGTCTCTTGATTTTGAGCTTCAAATCTCAAATTGGTGCTTCCAAGATCATATCACGATATGCCACACTATCTACATCCTCCACATTTTCTTTATAAGTAGTGGGGTTCTTTTCTTCCCCTATTGCTTGAAAAGTCTCTCCATAAAGTAAGTATCTAGAAAGACATCAAATAACTCTTCCACTACGTTTAAACTGTGGAGGTTCTTGGATGATTAAATTTTCTTCTTTCTCATTGATTGGAACTTATTCTACTGATTCCTCAACAACTAAAGCTTGAATAAGGGCGGGATATTCTTTCACTCTATATTCTGAAGAGTTAGTGAGTACAAAAGGCGTAACTTTGATTTCTCTCATACTGGAATCTAGCATGTTAGGTGGTATAGTTACGAATCCATCAGGAGAATTTTGAGTATGGGTTTTTATAACTATTTGTTTAGGATTATCTCCCTTGATTTCTTCCAAAATAACCATACTCTTGGATCTGCATTCTTCTATGTACTTGGCCAATAAGAAAATTGTATTTGTACTTACAAATATTTTCTTATTTTAAGGACTATATAAATAGTATCCCCTAGTTCCTTTTGGATACTCAACAAACAGACATAAATTTAACCTTAATTTCATTTTATCCATCTTTCTTTTTAGCACATATATAGGAGAACTCCAAATTCAAACATATGTTAAATTAGACTTTCTTCATTCCACAATTCCAATCGAGTCTTAGAGATAAATTTAGATAGAACTATATTCAATATATATATAGTGCAGTTTGTATAGCATATCCCCAAAAAAATGTACCTAATATAGAGAAACCAAGTATTAAACTAACCATGTCTAACAAGGTCCTATTTCTCGTTTCTGTAACTCTATTTTGTTGAAGAGTGCCTAGTGCACTTAGTTGGGATAAAATCCCATTTGATGACAAGTATGATATAATGTCGTGTGATAGATATTCTCTATCTCAATTAATAAAAATATCTTAATGTTTTTACCTAATTGCTTCTTAGTCTCAACCTTAAATTCTTTAAATTTTTCTAAGACATCAGACTTATGAGTCATTAGGTAAATATATCCATATATTGAGTAATCATCTGTAAAAGTAATGAAATACTACACCCACCTCTGGCTTGGACACTTATTGGTCTATATACATCAGAGCGCACTAATTTCAAAACTTCCTTAGCTTTTTTTCTTTTGAAGGGAATGCTTTTTTGGTCATTTTACCCTCCAAACAAGTTTCGCAAACTTAAAAGAGTTCTACCTTTAAGTCACTTAAATGACTTTTTTTTACAAGTCTTTGGATCCTTTTTGGATTAATATTACCAAATCTAAGATATCGTAAGAGAGTCTCATTAACAGGAGATAATTTAATATGTTTGTTAGATTCAGTATGGTATAATGAACTGTTGGTATGTTTTAAAACATACAAATCATTATTTAAATTTTCACAACATATCAAGAAGTTATTCAAAAATATCTCTACTAAAAATTTAAAAAATTTAACAGAATATTTTTGTTTGAATAATAAATCCACTTAAATCAAAATTTGATAAATGTTGGGAATATAATAACAATCTTTCAAAACCAAATGTTTATTATCAAAATGAAGATGAGTATCTCCAACAACTCTTGCAGATATCATTGATTCTGTGCCAACCCTTAGAGTATGCTCTTATTCATTGAGATGCTTATTTACTTAGAACCCCTATAATAAATTGAAAAAATAATTAGTGACTCCAGAATCTACTATCCAAGTATTTGTAAAATGAACCACTAAACAAGTTTCAATGTAGGATAACTCACCAGTACCCTACTTATATTTGACTAAGTTATCTGGGTACTAAGACTTCCAATGTCCCTTTTGCTTGCAGTGGAAACATTTGTCTTTGAGCTTTTCATCCACTTTTACCTTCTCAACCTGCTGCTTAGGCCATTTTTTGTTATTTTTCTTCCTTTTATTTCCTTCTTTGCCATTAGGCTTGGAAGAGGAAGATCGAACATGAGCTATAACAGGAGTGTTGACACTTTTCACTTTTAGGGTAGCCTCGTGCTCTTTAGCTCTTTCATCAACTCTGTAAGAAACATCTCTATTTTATTCATATTATAATTAACTTTGAACTGTGAGAACATTTCTAAAAGAGTTTATAGAGCCATATCAACTTGAGCCTCAAGTTTAATTTCAGCTTCTAAGACTTCTGCCATATTAAATTGAGTGATCAATTCTAATATATGATCTCTCATGGGCGTTCTAAGTTTCATGCACATATTCACTATGCGCTTTGTTGCTACTTGACGGGTCTGATGTCCTTTGTGCTCAAACATTTGCTAGAGGCTTTTCATGATATCTGAAGTGGTTGTCATATTCTTATATTTCTGTTGCAACACATTTGAAATAGATTCTAAAACGTAGCAGTAACCATCTCATCATAACTCAACCACTTCTCATAAGCTACCATTTGTTTGGACGTGGACGGATTAGTAGGCTTAGGAGGACATGGTTTAATTAGTGCGTATTTGAGTTTCTTAGCAAGAGTATAATTATGAGGTTAAATTTCCAATCAATAAAATTTTCTCCAACTAATTGGTTCTTCGTTAAGATTAAAGATAAAGTATTGGTAGTCATTTTCTGAAATTAAATAAAATAAAACATATGAGCCAATTTCATACTATGATGCATAATCAAAATATTATGACATGATGCATAATCAATATGATAATATTTTTAAGAAGTAATAAAAATTACTATCAAATTATGATAACCTAAAACTCCAAAGTAACATGTATTTCTATAGGAGATAACAATGCGATTTACAGGTAGGCCAAGATCCACAGCCTAAAACCCTAAATGTAGCTCTATTCCACTAAAATCAATATGTCTTGCATCTAAATACAATATTAATTTTAGTGTCGTTAATATTTTGGCCATCATATACATCATTTGGATATTATATAGGAAGTCCTTATAATGTCTTTGATTTAAGTGTATAACCTCAATATTGATATATTTTTTTTTAAGTTTCAAATCCAAACACATCACCTATAGGATAATTATGAATCAATTAAATTTATAAAAAATTATACAAAAAAAATTATACCCAAACTAGTAACCAATATAACGTAGCTTTCCTATAGGGAGATTATTTAAAATGACACAAAGTAAATATTAATTTTACTAATGGGCTAATAGGAGAGACCTAAGGTTAAAAAATTATCCATTACACACTTAATTTTTTAAAATAAAATTTATGCATAATAAAATAGTACCTAGAGAGGTGTTAATGCAAACTATATTGCATGTTAATATGATTGATATATAATTCAATAAAAATAAAATAGTAAAAAATATAAAATAAAAATAATTTTACGGCCAACCTAGACACAAATAAAATTGTAAAATTACAATTGAAATTTCAACTGGCTAACAAAATAGCCAATTCTTCAATCAATCTGCAATATTAATCCGATGAAGTACATATTGCAATAAGTTCTTTGCTAGTCTAGTGGTTTGCTCATTCCCTTATTTTCAATTAAAGGGAATGAGTTCTGCTGGGCCAATGCTCTAAGTAGAAGCATTGCCTAGGCCACTGACCTAGTGCCAGGCTTTACATTCATTTTTTAATAATACAACAAAAATAAATAAATAACTTAACTCAAAAGGGTAATATGAAGATGTAATCCACTCATTTTGTACAAAACTCGATAATATTTATATGTATTCATCAAATCAAAAACTTTGGCCATAAAATTATTTTGAATTAATCAAATTATTCACTATTATTCTTACACTGCTCAACTAATTTATGTATAAAAGGATTTAATCTTAACATATAAATATATATCAAACCTTGGTCTGATACCAATTGTTTAGAATAGAATCAATATATTTATGCATTAACTAGATTAAATCTTATGAGTACGTAAAAAATGAATCATACCTCGAGAAGTTTTTAACCTTCTGGTAATACTCCAAATCCATTCTTCAATGTAATCTTTCTGAACTAGAAAATTACTAATCATACTTTTCTTTCTCTCTTTGTTGAGGGTGGACTCACACAAAATTGAGAAAATGTTGTTTTTCACGTAACCTTTGATATAGAGTCTCAAACCAATATATATATATATATATATATATATATATATATAATTGGCTATTTCCAACTATTTCTATGTATTTGACTCTATCTCAAATATGAATCCCGATAAAATAAGATAATCATAATTGGATACAACTATCTTCACTTATCTTATTTCATCTCAAATACGATTTTTGGTTTCATTCAATTTTCATTGATAAATTATAAATATTTATAATTTATTATTGTCTCATAATTAGGAGCTATTGAAGGGATTTGACGGTACACAATTAGACTAAACTCTAATAAATTATTTTATCAATCCAAAAAAATTTATTAATTGCGTTTCACTAAACTAAAAAAACATAATTGTACTCTTAGACTAATTGAAATCCTTAGAGTCAATAATGATAATCTTATAATTGATCGATCTACTAGAGTTGTAGAGGGCTTATTGGAGTAACTACTTCCTTGACAACTTCTTGCATCGAGAGTGACATCCAATTTCTTGTTGTCCTCTTCCATTGACCAAATTTGAAATTAGGATTAGAGAATTCAAGTCCCCCCTGGGAACTAGTTCGGTAGGAGTTTTCACAATGAGCTAGAATCCCATAGTTGTAACAAAAATCTCCAAGCCTCTTATATTTAAAAGGTATCTGTGACTTCTTACCATCTTCTCTGTTGATAAAACAACCAAGTCTAAGAGGGGTGGAGATATTGATTTCTACCCTGATCCTTCTAAACAATAAGAAATTTTCCTTTTCTACTGAGACAAGTTTCCCAATAAAATCCCCAATTATAATGGCATTTTTACTATTCATCTTAAAGAAAGGTTATGAACTTGAACCCACAATCTTGAAGTTGAGAGATGTTGGGATTTCATCATACTTATCAAATAAGAACGCAGCAGAAATAACCATGAAATTTATGCCCAAGGATCACGTGTTTGCAATTAAAATGGGATAGAGGAAGGAAACAGAGATTACCTTCTGTAGCAGAAAAACAAAAATTTCTTGCGCAACCTAGGAACCAACTCCCTTTGTTTTGATCGTCCAATCGCCCCACTATAATCCAAGTGTAGGATTGTCTCTAGCAGTAATCTACACAAGGTTGAATTGCTCACAAAGCCTGCTCAAAACTATGTCAGTAGAAGAGGAGCGGCTATGTTTTAATTGGAGAAGAATAAGGATGAAGAAGGGACGTCCGACTCACATCTGCAAAAGGGAACGATTTCCATATTTATAGGTTTTTAAGATTTGTGTTAATTGTAATTAAGTCCTCCAAGATCTAATGTCTACAATTAGACCCTTGAAGTTTATATAATTTGCAATTGAGTCCCATGAATTATAACAAACTTATAATTCACCTATAAACATATATCCTTCTCTTAATTAACCCCACAATATTATCAAATAATATATATTGAGTATTCAAACCTTTATTGTATGTGACCCATTAGGTTTCCTGATCTTATTGGTAGCATAATATGAATTAATTCTAATAGATTTAGAATTAATAATCTTAAATAAAATATAGGATTAATTTATTAATTCTCTAATTAATAAATTCACATTTAACAGATCAAGAGCGACATCTAACAATGACTCTTGATCACCTAAAAGTCCAAAAAGTCAAGTGGTTTGACATGAATCTTTCAATAGCAAATAACCTGTACAATAAACTCTTTTCACCATACTATATCTCATTCGGTCTAGAGCATGAAATTAGTGCTAACTCCATCCAGAATATTATTAATTCTAGCCCGAATATTTTAGTACTTGTTCAAAAAATCCATTACTCGATATGTGTATCAAATTTGGAACTATTTCCAATACATAGTCGCCTTGGCCAAGGACTTCATGAGTAACGATTTCTACAAGTGGCCCTGAGATATATTCTCCTACTATTAAGAATAGTGAATCCTTTGTTGACCCTTTCAGGACTTTCGTTTACTTTATATTGTACCAAATATCCATCCCATAGGCAGTCCTTGTAAGACTCCAAAGATTAGAATCAAAGTACAACACTCGATAAACTAAATACCTTGGAAATCTCAAATCTAAAGATACTTACACACTTTCTATAATGAGATTGTATCACCGACACTCAACAGCTTATCCAAGTGATTATCTCATAATTAGGTCATCCAATGAACTTATTTATATAACAAGCATCCACATATTAATCCAGAGTATCACAATACTCACGGTTATGAGAACCACCGCTTGATCCAATTAAAAGATATAATATATGCTAGTCTTAGCGTATTAATAATGTCTCATCTCATTAATACTATGACTAAGGATTATTCAGGCACAAATACTACATAGTATAGTAGGAATCTCACATCATGATCTTTATCATGATTTTGTTAACACTGTGTTGTACTAAGGACTTTATCAAACAGTTTATACGCATATTAAGATATAACAATCAAATTAAAAGATAAAGAATGATTTTTTTATTAATTATTATGCTATATACATGGTACAAGTAATTGTCTCTAGGGCACAATACTAACAAGAGATTTATTTCCTAAAAAGCTAGGCCTATATCCTATATTTTTAGTACAATGTGAGCCTCTTTAACATTTGGAGAACTGGAATTTATGGTTTTTATAGGATCATCCTCAATACTAAAAGAGTAAAGAAAAAGATTTTGATTAATTTGGGAAATTCTTATCCCACTATTCAATTTCCATGCATAAGGGCATTTCTCACCGTGTCGGCATTGATTGTTATCTGAAAGGATGACTATTATTATTATTGTTGTTGTTGTTGTTGTTGTTGTTGTTGTTGTTATCTACATTACATTAAAAATGTAGAAAAATCTACATTGCGTTAAAAAAAAAAATGTGTATTAGAATGAAAATACAGTTAATAAGTATTAATTTGAGACTTGAAGATTATTTATTTATTTTTATTTTTATGAAATTAAATTTTTTGCCCATTTGAAAAGACGTCACACTCGTATCTGTAGGTACAAAAAAATGACTCATGAACTTACTAACACCTATGGATAATTAGTTAATAATCATTCTTGCTTTCTTAAAATGAATATTTTAAATTATTAATGGAAATTTAGATCCATACTTATATGCTGTTCATACTGTTTTTCACTTCATAATTTAGGATCGAAGTATCACATTCATATTTTCTTAAGACCCTAATGTCTTGTTGGACCCAAACGGTTAGATAAAGCTTAGGACTAATTAGGCAAATATAACTCTGGATGTGGCTCATATTGCATATAATATAATACTTAATAGGGCTGCAAACGAACCGAGCTTCTTGCGAGCAATTCGTGAGCCACTTGGTCAAAGCTTGGCTCGAACTCGGCATTGACAAAGCTTGAGTTGAGCCTTGAATTAAACGAGCCGAGCTCAAGTTTAGTAGAGCTTGACTCGAAACTCATTTAAAATTTGGCTCGAATGCTCGATTCGTAAACTCGAATTTCAGTTCGAATAAATAAAGATATAAATAATATATATATATATCTTGTTATAATATATGAAAGTATATTTATAAATTTTATTACACAAATATATTATATATATATATATGAATGTGTGTTTTATTATAATTTTACCAAAAAGTAAATATACAACTGATAATAAAAATTATTGTACCTTACAATCTTTTTTTGGCTATATATATATATATATATATATATATATATCTTATTATAATATATGAAAGCATATTTATAAATTTTATTACTCAAATATTATATATATATATTTTATTATAATTTTACTAAAAAGTAATTATACAGTGGATAATAAAAATTACTGTACCTTACAAACTTTTTTGGGGTTAAAATACCTTGAAATATTTTTGCTAATTTATATTACTAATATCATATTATTGTAAGTTTAGAATACAAGTCAATCATTATTCATATGAAATTTTAATAGATTAGAACAAAAGAAAAGATTGAATGGCAAGGATATTTTTTGGCTCTTTGGATTATATCTCGGGGGTTGGCTGTAGAGTAGTTTAGTTTAGAAGAAGTTGACATTGATCATCTATTTTTTTTTAAATTAATATGATCATTTATTTCATCTATTTTGGATTTGTATTATAATATTTTATAAAATTGAAGTTGAAAGGATTAAAAATTCAATTGTGTTAAATTTTTAGTACTATTAAAGGGATTACTTTAAGTAAAAATATAAAATTTAATTTATAATTTGAACTCAAGTTGGAGCTCGAGCTTGCCTCGAGAAAACTTGAATAGTATTCGAACATACTTGAGCTGAGTTTGAGTAATCCTAAAATAAATTAAGCTGAGTTCGAGTATAAAATTTTTTGTTCGAACGAGCTCGAGTCCAGCTCGAGCCTTTACAAAATGCATACTAGCTCGATCTCAATAAATCATTACTCGACTCGACTCGGCTCGTTTGCAATTGTAACACCCCGCTACCTAGGCCCGCTCGGGGCCGGAGATGTCGCCCCGTCCCAAGGACAAGGGGTCTTTATAACTAGGTCACACGAATAAAATAGCGGAATAAAAATAATACTTTAACTTAAAATTTATTACATCACAAGAATAAATTCATAAACAAAATTATCCACTCTCAACTCCCCAAAGCAATACATAAAAAAAAAAAAAAATGACAACATTCTCTTCCAAGGCAGATAACACTAGCTACTCATCCCTACAGCAGGATCGACCTGAAATCATGGTAAAAATGTGATGAGACAGAAATCTCAGTAAGTCCGTGTGTGCTTTGGGTGTTCAGTGAAAACAGTTCGTGGATGCAAAGTGTGAAATCTTTATAAGAGAAATATTGGCAAGCAATAAACATTAGTCAAAAGCAAGAGTGGTGTTTTCCTCTTTTTGAAACCATACAAGTGCACAATAAAATCAACCACTCAAAAAGTGGTCATGGATTACCACACGTTGGGCCTCATAACCATACAACGGTCAGAATGCCATACTTTGTTCAGACTGACAAAAGCAATACTAGCAAGCAATGAATGATGTTCAAAAACAAGAGTGGCATTTTGGCTTTCAAACCATACAGGTGCAATAAAATCAACCACTCAAAAAGGATGGTCATGGATTACTACACGTTGGGCCCCATGTCCACATGGTCAGTATGTACACTTTGTGCATACTGCTGGTCAGAATGCCACACTTTGTGCATACTGCCGGTCAGAATGCCACACTTTGTGCATACTGCCGGTCAGAATGCCACACTTTGTGCAGACTGACAAAAGGTCGGTGATCGGCCTACCGGGCAAGATACTCTTTCTCTATACCCAAATAACAACTGGATGTCCATTCTGACATAACACAGCCACTTGACTGAAATAAAAACTATTAGCTCGGACCGGCATGACTAAGTAATACTGACGTTTCTCTAAGTTGAGCTTATCTTCTGGAGGTGGCCTCCTGCCAGAAGACTCACTCTTACTCTTCAAGACTAGTACCACTAGCCTACCCTTATTGAGTACTTAACGTAACATATCCCACTTGGAAAAAATGAACAAAACATAGTTCCACTTGAAAATGGCAATTAAGGTTTTTCAAAGTTTGGGGCAAAACTGATTTTAGAAAGAGTTTTAGGTTTTGAGTAAAACTGCCCCTTGATTTGCAAATAATTTATTTTTCTAAAATAAGGATGGAAATATTCCTCAATTGCCTTTACAGAAATGAGTGACCATACACTCTACATTTGGCTTGCCATAAAAAAAAATCATTTTTCATCAAACAGGTTTTATGCAGGAGCTTACCTGATTCTTGCTCACAACAAAAGGTCTCCAACAGCTGACCTAATCCCGCATGGAGTAAATACAAACCACAGTCAAACTCAAGCCAAAATCTGCTTCCTCAATTTAAAACTGACCCAACTCACTACTACCATAATCCTAGTGTCCCAAGCTTTAAGTCCAAATAATAAATGAAAAGGTTTATAAGTCAAGGCTAATTTAATATTTAAAATAATTAGTGTTTTGGGAAATAAGTACTGATAAGTTGAAGGTTTAAATCTTGCTAAGAAAATTTAGAGTTTATCTGATGAAGAGTCCTATGTGGTATTAGGTAAAATAATGATTTATTAATAATTTAGTTGTTAGAAATTAATTGATAACTAAAATTAGTTGAAAATAAATTTAATGAATCTTGCTTGAAAAATAATAAATAATTCTTTAATGGGTTTTGATTAAAAGATAATAATTAAATTTTTAGTAATAAATATTTTACTAACTATAATTATTCCCAAAAAAGGCTTTATTTGATATTATCATTTTATATATAATATCTATATATTTTATTTTTCTAGCAAAAGCTATTATTTATTTGACTAAAATATCCTTATTATATATATAATATTCTAAATCTACCCTTCCTAGGGTTTTCGAAATTACTAGCAAAATCATATTATAAAATATTTTATTCATTAAATAAAAATTAGTTTAGGGACAACTAGATCATGATCATACTTCTATGGCTAACCACAATCATGGACATATACAATCCTTCAATTCATCAAATCATGCATATGGGCATAGATATAAATTTATCAAGACATGATCTAACCCCTACTAGCATAAATATGATCATGGCTTCAATAATCAAACATGAATATGAATCTTATTCACCAAATGTGACATAATCTCTAGCATACTTCATCACAAATGCTACCTATGACATGGAGACATGCATTAAACCTCAAATCATCATACAATCAACCAAGATAATCCATCCATGCATAAATCCCATCTCCTTCATATTCATACATACATTCATGCTTCAACCTCAACAATATATACTCAAACCTTATCCACAATCCATCTTCTATCAACATCATCCTAGAGACATGAATCTAGAATTTACAAGGAGGGTTGAAAAGACTTACTTGATTGATGAATACCTTGAAGGATTTTCGAATGGATCTCAACTCCTAGAGGTCTAAATTCGTCCAAGAAAGATGAAGAAAGCATGGCCATTGGTGAAGAAGTCATTCGGCCAAGAGAGAGAGAGAGAGAGAGAGAGAGAGAGAGAGAGTCCATTAGCATGTTTATTCATATATATATATTCATTAGAGATCAAGATTGGAGAAGATAAAGTTGTTAGAACAAACCTACCTTGAAGGTGTTCTTGAGTCTTCACAAAATTTCTGGTTTTTTATCCAAACTAGCAAGTTGGATTTTGGAGTTTGATGTTAAGAATGGTGTGGATGGACTCACGGCAGTGAGTAGATGAATTCTGGAGTTTTTTAGCAGTGGTTTGAAGTGATTTGGAGAGGTATTAGGTGAAAGGAAAGAGTAGGTGTTCTTGGTGTGCTATGTGTTCTTAAAAGTTGAAGAGAATTGAGAGGTTTTGATTTGCAACTGCCGAAATTCTGGAGGATTAGGGCTAGCTGAATTGGTTGTAGGGTTTAGGAAGATGATTCTCTAGTTTGGAAGGGAAAAGGAAAGGCTAGTTGTTGAAATCCTTGAAGAATATTTTTAAGAAGCAAATTTGGAAACTAAATATTCAAGAATATCTTTGATTATTGGAGAGCTTTTGGAAGTCTGCTATGGCCGAATTGTTGGGCAATGTTTCGGCTAGAGGAATGCTGGTTGAGGGAGGCTAAGGGTGGCCGAAAATAAGGAGTGTAATGGTGAAGGGAATGTCTGGTTGTTTGAGGTATATTTTATGGAAAGTTGTTAAATCATGGTGGCTGAAATTTTGGTATCCAAATCAAGGCATGATTGCAGAATTTTTTTGGAAATCTTTTAGGCAGCCATGATTAGATTTTCATGCAGAAGCTTGAGGAGGATAATGGAGTTCAGTTATTGAAGTTTTAAGGGCGATTTGTGCAGAAGAAGGATGGAGTTTCGGCTAGGGATGAATTAGGAACCAAGGCTGGAAAATTTCTGCACAGGATTTCGCTGCTTGCTGGAATTTTCTGGGCAGTTTTCGACTGCCCTTTTCCAGTCAGTTTGTAGGGAGTTTGAAGGGGAATTTCCGGGCTTTTCAAGGCTGGTTTCCAGCCTTCTTCATGGAGGAAAAATGTGGCTAAGGTACTGAGCAAAAACTGAAAGAAAACAGCTTGGTTTTGGACCTCCAAAGCTGTGAATTTGCCCAGGAATTTTCCTGGTTTTGTACAGCTTTTGTGCAATCCGAAAATGGCTAGAAAAATTCAAGTTCTAAGCTGATCAAAAGGGCCATTTTCTGGCAGCATTTGGGGGGGAATAATGGCTAAGAGTTTCGACACTTTGAAGGCACACAAAGCTGGGAAAAATTTCAGCTCCATGCATAAAGGAAGATGAACTTAGCTAGAAGGAATTTTTAGAAAGTTCACTAGAGGAATTTAATTTACTTGAAACCCTTCCCCTTCTTCCATTGCTTCGGTCCATAAGATGTCTTTTACTAAGACATTTTGAACCTTCAAAGCCACAGCACCTTGCTGGAATTTTTGGAAAGAAAATGGCTAGAACAATTTGATCAAACTAATGAGTTGAGAAATAGGAAAAATTAAGGATCAAGAGGAAATGAATTCCCCTTAGGAATTTTGTGTAGAGTAAAGGAGTAGGATTTGGATATTCCTATCATGTCTCTCTTAGGACAGCATATCTACCCTACTCCCAACACATAAGGCCGAAAATGATACTTCCCATGCAAAAATAAAATTTAACCAAGCTAAAACTCCTATGATGAAATTTGAACCCAAGACCTCAAGAATTAATTCCAAAGCTCCAACCACTAAACCACAACAACTCTTATTCTTATTTTCCCCCTAAAAATATTTTCCTATTCAATCCTCAAGCTATCTCCCTTTTTCCACCTCAACCAAAAATTACCATTTTGCCATTCTCACTCATTAATCATAATCAAGTCCTCTAAACTATAAAACACAAATTCAATGCACATAAAATCATATAAAAATATATTTAAACATGCAATAAAATATGATATGCATCCCAACCCCCTTACTCTAAGGTTGGTTTTGACTGGGGCTTCACAACAACCCTAATACTTAACTCTTATACTTTTTGGTTGGTTACTTGCTTTGATAATAACTGTCATGTTCTCTGTCCATAGGTTTGGAGGGATCCAAGGCCGCACAAGTTGGGGTACGGAACTTGTGTGGCAATTTGAATAATTCACACGATTTCATAAACACTAGGTAGGAGACCCGAGCATTGCTTGGGGTGAATAATTTTTTTTTGATGTTTTAATTATTTTCTTTATGATAATTTATTGTTGTAATATTTTGATATTTTTTAATTAGAATTTTTATAAAGAAATGTAATTTAGAAGTAAATCTTTAGATAAATATATTAATAGTATGTTGAAGATTACTTGCAAACATGTGAAGAAATATATAGATATATAATGTTAGTATTTATTGAATTAGACAATATTTTGCTTCTTCCGAATTGAAATAATGTTACAATATTCCTAATAAAGTTTGTAAATACTTGTTAATTTGAATTTTTAAGATGTATTTATGTTTTCTGAAGTTGTATTCTTAATTATTTATTAAGAATATTCAAAAATGAATATTGCTGCTTAAGAATATGCATAACAATGATTCTTAATTATTATTAATTATTTATGTTCCTAATTTCTTTTATATGCATCTTTGAAATTTGAATATTGCTGCTTGTTTCACAGAATTCCGTAAGTCAATCTCACCTTTTTCTCCTTACACAAACCATGTGAAAATTGCTTACCCACAAATTAGTAGTAGTATTTTCTTTGTACATATCAAGTACTTCACTCATTAGTGTCTCTCTCTTTTTTTTTTTTTTTTAATTTCATTTCATTCAAGTTTTGGTTTCTCTGTTTGCAGCTACTAAAATAATGTGAAAGATGAGGAAGCCAAGGCACCATAGAATGTCGAAGAAATGAGAATAGAAGATCACTTATTTAACACCGCAAAAATAGGTTCTTGGCTCAATTCCTATCTGTGTCTTATCCATATGTATCATCCCACATAAGGGAATTTAAAAAAAAAAAAAAAAAGCACCGTCATGAAGAAATGAGAACAGAAGTTCACTTATTATTTAAATATTCTTTAATTTAAGATCCACAACAAATTTTTTCTTGTGATTCAGGGAACAAGAAGTATGTAGTTAATAATATTCCTTTTCTAATAAATTTTGTTAGCTAAATGGCGAAATCTACCAGGTGGTGCAAGCCTTCATAACTGCATGACCCCTCATGGTCCTAATACCAAATCATATGAGGTAAAATCGCCTTTTAAATAAAAAACCTCTCCAGTATTTCCTTTCATTGTTGCAACCACTTAGGTGAGAGATTTGTTCACTAAAGCAATGAACCATTACTTGGTCATAGCAATCAACTCACCTTCATCTTATTTCTTCAAATTTCAATATAATTGACACAATTGCTCTTGGAAATGAAGCTGGACCACAAAAAATAACCAGTACTATGGCATTAATTCATGTTCGAATCATGTCTGATTCCTCGAGTCTATCCTTGGGCGCTTGAATATCCCTTCATGGATCAACTCCATGTGAATAAATTTATAGCCTGCAACATTCCTAAGAATCTTCTCCATGTGAATAAATTTATACCACAACTGATCAACTCGAGGCAAAATCGTAACAACCCTGTCCTAAACATTGCAAGCGTGATTCATGGAATTATGTTTCATCTCAAATTCGACATACTTCAACCAAATAGAAGGATCTAGCTAATTTACCTCAAGAGCATGCTCCCAAATCGAATTACCTCAGTTGAAATTTTTCTGGGACTTTTCCCATCTGGCGTAAATCACCTAAATTGCCTGGTTCCATCGAGCAACACGAATCTGGTCTTCAAATTGTTTTTTTTTCTGGAGACAGTAATCTGTAAACTCATCGGAGTCAGTGATCTTCTGAATTGTGGGACGGAAGTCAAAACTATGAACGAAGCCCACATAAATTGCCATGAATTGTTTCCTAATAAAAGAGTGATGTGAGTCATAAACCATATTAAAATCCATGAATGACCAATTCTTGAATTCTCACCTTTCCCATGGCAGTATTGTTTTCCATAGTTTTACACTGGTGCAATGGCTTGGAAGAATGTGCTTACCGTTTGATTGACGAAGAAGAAAAAGTTGTGGTAGTCAACAAATACTCTATTTACGATGTCTCAAGAGTAAAAGGACAAATCAAAGTTACTTTTTAGGCATTCTCTAATAGCCAAGAGTTCAATATGTCCTGTGCTTCTTAAAACAACCTTATCACAATTTATTTGAATTCAATAAATTTAGAGATAATTTTTACATTAAAAAAAAAAAGAAATGTTTTATAGCTTTTAGTTTTGGAGAATTGGAGTGGGGATCGGTAGCCAAGAGTTCAACGTATCCTATGCTTCTCTTAAAACAACCTTATCTCAATCTATCTGAATACAATAAATTTAGAGATAACCTCCAAATTAAAAAGAAAAAAAAACCAACTGACTGTTCAATTTTTTTTAATACAAAATTTGATGTGAATTCAACACACTACATAACTCAAATAGACAATGCCACATCTCAATACAGGAACATGTCAATTTTGCCACATGTCACTGTAGGAGGGCTCTCCTTCGACTTTTATATATTTACATAGAATTTCACATAATTATATGAATATCAAAACGACATCGTTCAATTAATTTTTTTTTTTTTTACATGCAGCTACTTTTTTGCATGTCGAATTTTTACATTTTCTTATTTGAGCCATGAAATCGCCGTGCAAGTTGCGTACCCCATATCCAATTTGGAGATAGTAATTGAGTCAGAATAGGTTGGAGACTAGATATCTGACCCTGCCCCTCTCTTCATGGATTTGGCGCCGTGCAATTCCAGTATGGAAATTGCACGGCTCTTTTGCGACCAAGATTCATTGGCAGAAGATCCTACAACACAGGATAAGCTACGTCTCCTGGGCCAAGAGTAGGGCAAAACGATATCAGTTTGCCCTAATTTGGCTTTGGCTTCGCTGTGGCTGAAGTCAAGCCGAGTTCTGGTACCCTCACATCAACAGTGCAGATGGGATGTTTGGCAAGTAAGTTGATATTTTCCGGTTGCCAATACCAAGTTGCAGAGGTTCCAATTCTTCATGCCACCCTCTTGCACTTCTGCTTCACCTTTGTTAACAACAATACCATCGCCATTCTCGAATTTTTTGTTTCCCATTCACCTCCCCCATTGCTGCAAAAACCTTTGTGCCTTTCCTCTCTGAGTTGCCCATTCACTCCCTTATGGTAAACCTTTTTCTCCCTCTCTCCCTTCACCGTTTGTTGTTGTGGGGTACAGTATGGTTGCTCAGTTCCCTGAGGCCATAGAGAAGCTTGTTTTAGTTTGTTCTAGAGTGTGCATGGAGGAGAAGGATATGGATGCGGGGATGTTTAAAGTAAAGAGTGTGGAAGAGGTTGCCACAAAATTGTTGCCCCAGAGGGCAGAAGATTTGAGTGAATTGATGCAAATTACATTTTACAAGCCCTATAAGAAAATTCTATCTTGTTTCCTAAGGCATTATATTGACGTATGTGCTTCAATTTCCATTTGCTTGTTTATAGTTTTGAAATTTTTTTCATAATGATAATAAAAAGTTTCAATTAATTAGACATTTTGATAATCTAATTAACAGAGCATGATAATGTAATTAGAGCTACGGTACTAGTGATTGATTGAACTATATCTGTGCTTATTGTAGATGGTAGTTCGCTAAAATTGTGAACCTGGATAGAATTTAGGGTACATACAAATGGGATTACTTGTCACTTATAGGTTGTCAATTTGTCATAACCTTAATGCCAAGGAATATAAAGAAAATAGGGGGATCCGTTTCAGTTAACATGAGGTTGGTACTTGTTAACTATATGTGGTGTTGTTAGTGATCATTTCATCTCCTAAATTTCCTAGGCCCTGTTGCCATAATTGCTTTGAAGTTTTTCACTGGTTGATACAACTATAGATGCACAAGATACAATACTCTCTCTACCATACTTGATCTAGCAAAAGCAAGAACTATATTGTTCATTTTGTATAAGTTCTAATATTTCCAGTGAAGAAAGTACAGAAGAAAGAAGATTCTGGGCTTTCATTTTCATCTTTGACATTTTACAGTATCACATTTATTGGTGTTCAAAAATGATTTTGATGATGCACTGTATTTTATGTTGTATGTAACTTGATATGTCTTGCTAGACAACCTCTTTTGCTTTGTGCTGTTAGCATTTTTCCCCCCCTCATATTCTTAAAACAGTCCCACGACATTTTAGTAGCTCATATTGTTTTCTAGTTCCTTTCTAAAGCCTCTAAAAATACCTAACTAATGCATTCCATCATTGTTCTACACATTTATTTGCCCTACTTTCGTAATTATCTAGCGATTCCTAGTAAAAGCATAATGCATATTAGTATGAACTACAATAGAAGCCTTTTTGGTTATCTTGTGTATTTGGTTGGCATGAAAAGTTGGATAACATTTTCTGCATAATAAATAACTCATCTTTGTTCAGCTTGTAATTTCATTGGGCTTAGGTATGGGACAGATATACTTTTTAGGCCTCTGATCTATGGATATCAAGTGTATAGTTATTTTAGAATGCTTTGTTTCTTGTCCATTATGACCTCTAGTTTAGGACTATCTTCAATGAATGGAGTGTTGGGGATCAACATGGAAATGATGCAAAAGTTGTCATTAAAAATTCAATTGTAGATGTTTTTATAACAATTGACTACTACTCAAAGCACAAAAGCTCTATGCTGGATATCTACCATGTCAAATGGTAATAGAGTAATTCGAGTTTTTAATTTTATACAGCAAAATTATCTGACCAACTTTTTTAGTTTATCTTGTTTATCACATGAGTGCTATGTGATAAAAGATTCTTGTTATACAATCAGAAACCTAATTAATAATTGTTGTTGAGGCCATAAACTGGCAAAGTAGTGGAACCTGCTTAATACATGCTTGCTAGATTAATACGTTTGCTTGATGATAGTCATTAGGAGGTGATGAAAAAAGACTGCATTGGGCTGCAAACAATTTAGCTGATTGTGCAACTCAATCTAAGTTTGCTTGTCTCAGTTATTGTTGAGATTCTACTTTGAAACCAAGTCAAAGCTAATCTTCATTGTGAAGGTTTTATCAGGAAACAAGGATTCATCCTAAAAGGTCTTATCCATCAATTCTTACAAAGCCTAATTCATGATGTCAAGATTCTAATACTAGTCTTTAGATATTAGATCACCGTGTTATTAGATACAATAGTTGCCATGTGTTTGTGTGTGTGTAATATTTTGACTTGATTAAGTTGAGCACATTTAAAAGATACCATCATAAGGAATTCTTTGGGTCTGATATATTTCTATGTTGTACATGCCTATGATCATCAATTTTGAACATAAATGGCATGTGTTAGTTGATGGATGTTATTAATTTATTCTGGATAAAATTTCTGTACCCGTTGAAGAACAAACTTAAAATGGGAGTTCAAAATACGAGTAAGGTTGTAGTATTTGCATAAGTCTACCCTAAAGCATTTTCCCCCTCGATCTTGGTATAGAAAATAATGTGAACATTGCAGTTTATATTTACATTGCTGAAGATGTCTCTTTTCTTCAATAGTATAAGTGTATATTTTTGTTTTCCCCATGTTTTGAACTCAAAAGCTTTTATTCATCTATATTTTTGTTTTGGTAATTGTTACCAGATGTTCACTTGATTCTTACCATTTTCAAATTGACGATGTAGGCAGTCATGTATAGATGTTGGAATACTATTGCATGAGTTAACTTTGTGACTTGATTTGAAGAAACTTTAGTGTTAGAGTATTGGTGAAGTATGCCATTTCATCTCTTTTGATTTTGTATTTGATCCTGAATTGCACTTATTTTCCATAAACTTTTTGCATTAGACATTATTTGTTTCTCAAAATTGAGAAGGTTGAAAAATGCTTCTAATGTTACAACATTCTTTCATATTTATTGGTGTCAGGTATTTGTGTGTCTTGTTCATATAGTGAATAGTGCAGATTGACCATATGCTTGGGTATTGTGTTCATGTGGTTATGTAAAGTGTTCATGTATTTGTGTGAGGTGTTCATATTTTTGTGTGGCTTGTTTATATAGTGACTAGTATAGGCTGACCATATGCTTGGGGACTATATTCATGTGGTTGTATAAGGTGTTCATATGTTTGTGTAAAGTGTTCATGTATTTGTGCTAGGTATTCATTTTCTTGTGTGGCTTGTTCATATAGTGATTAATGCAAGTTAACCATATGCTTGGGGATTGTGTTAATGTTATATATTTGTGTCAGGTGTCCATATGTTTGTGTGGCATGTTTATCTAGTAACTAGTGCAACTTGACTAAATGCTTGGGGACCATGTTCATGTAGTTGTGTAAGATGTTCATCTATTTATGTCCAGTATTCATGTACTTGTGTTGTTTGTTCATATATGTTTTTTTTTGTAGGTTGTTTCTGAAAAATATATTTTTATTTTTATAGACCTTAATACCTGAGGATTAGCATTAGTGATGAGCTCCAAAATTTGTTACCCTTGTGCTATGATTTGCTTTTCTTATTATGTGCTGGCAAGTTTCTTGTTTGCAGTTTTGTTGGCACTACAGCTTTCAGATCTTTTAGAACTTTAGGCCTATTCATTTCATTGACCCTGCAGTACAATTTTCTATATTAGATTCCATATCTTCAGGCACTTTACACTGGGATGACAACTATAATAAGTGTATCCCTTGATGTAAGTATTTTATAACGAACTAGCCAAATTGATAGTCCATTAAAGATCTAAGAAACTCGATATTCCCTGCTAAAAGTATATCTTTAGATAAAGAAAGTTTTCTTCCATATCCATACAGGTCATTGTGAGTATGAGGATTTTAGTGACAAAGGACTCTAATAATGCTAAAAGTAGCTTTCTGTTGGATGACAATTCCAGGTGAATATGTCTCCATTATTCACTTAATTTATTAATGCATTGTGATCACTATTTTATTTTACAAATGACAAAAGAGTGCTGAAAATGCTTAGAGAGCATATATAGGACTTAAGACTATTGACTATCTATATACTTGCACAATTAAAGAATTATTTTCCTTTTTTGCTTTTCTCTACTCCTCATTTATGTCGTGTAACACCTCTGGCCAACTTCTGGGCATAAAAGTTTCTTTAGTTTTTATGCACTTTATGCTTTTGATTCAAAATAACACACTAGTGCCTTCGCAAATGTCCATGGGGAACATGGACAGACTAATACCTCTGCAAATGTTTTTATGCACTTTATGCTTTTGCTTTTATCTTTTTTTTTTTATTTTGTTTGTCAACATTAATCTGGACAGACTAACATGAACTGCTACTGCTACAGTCTTGTGGGGTGCTGATGAGAGCTAAAGCAAATAAAGAGCACGAACGCTTATGGTATGACCTAAAGTTGCCCGTGTCCGCCAAGCACTGAAGAGCTCCCTGGCCTATCCCTTGCTACTGAATTTTCACCTACCCAATATCTCCTACTAGATTAATTTTATGAGTTGTGTTGGATATTGCTGATGGATGTTTGTTAGATATTAACTAAGAGTGAGACATCATTAATTTATATTCATGTTCAGAAGTTTGGGATTAGTTTAGGGATATATATTATTATTATTTCACTATGATGTATACCAGTGAGCCTAGGTGGTGGCTCCCATTAGACTTGGTTGTGGTCTTTTTGTGTATTCTTTTAATCAGTGGATATTATGTGCATTTTTTTAATTCATATTTTGTTTCCTTTAGTTTTGGATTTTAGATGAAATTTATTAATTGAATATTTTCCATAGAGAATTAAGTAAATTCAAGAGCAGTCAAGCCATTGGTCCAGCCTAGCTCTCAAAGAGAAATAAGTAGTGCTACTTAATTGAACACATTCCTGGGACATTTCTTAATTTCCTTCCCCATTTTACGTATGAGATAAGTATCAAGATTATAATACATGAAAGAAGGAACAAAGTGTTTGTGTAGAATATAATGTAGTAACTACTGTACATTAACCATATGTTGAGCGGACTGTGGTCATGTAGTTGTGTAAAGGGTTCATGTATTTGTGCTAGATGTTCATATGTTTGTCTGGCATGTTCATGTAGTACCTAGTCCAGGTTGACATATGTTAGGGATTGTGTTAATGTGATTGTGTAAGGTGTTCATGTATTTGTGTCAAGAATTTATGTGTTTGTGTGGAATGTTCATGTAGTAACTAGTGCAGGTTTAGGGTATGCTTGGGGTCTGTGTTCATGTATTTGTGTGAGTTGTTCATGTGTTTATATGGCTTATTCATATCGTGACTAGTGAAGATTTAGCGTATGCTTGGGGTCTGTGTTCATGTATTTGTGTGAGTTGTTCATGTGTTTGTGTGGCTTATTCATATCGTGACTAGTGCAGGTTTAGGGTATGCTTAGGGACTGTAGGTTTAGGGTATGCTTAGAGACTGTGTTCATGTACTTGTGTGAGATGTTCATGTGTTTGTGTAACTTATTCATATAGTGACTAGTGTAGGTTGACCATATACTTGGAGACACCCGTTAGTGTAAGATGTTCATATATTTGTGTCAGATGTTTATGTGTTTGTGTGACTTGTTCATATAGTGACTAGTGCAGGCTTAACCATATGCTTGGAGACTGTGTTCACCTACTTGTAACGTCAGATGTTTGTGTGGCTTGTTCATATAGTGACCTGGAGATTATATTCATGTAGTTGTGTAAGGTGTTCATGTATTTGTATCCAGTGTTTATGTGTTTGTGTTACTTGTTCATGTAGTTTTTTGTAGGCTATTTCTAAAAGTATATATTGTTTTTTATAGATCTTAATACCTGAGGATTAGCATTAGTGATGAGCTCCAAAATAGGTACTTCATTTCATTAACCCTGTAGTGCAATTTTCTAGATTAGATTCCATACATTCAGGCTTGGACCAGTGCAGGTTGACCATATATATCTTAATGTTCATTTGGTGTCTAATTCCACCATTGCCTTACCTTTTCAACCCCTTTCACCAAATCTCTATAAATTGGAAATTTTAGTGAATGTCATTGCGAGCTGGATGGTTTGCAAAATTTCATTTTTCATTGCGAGCTGAATGGTTTCCAAATCCCTATAGATATTTTCATTTTTTCCTCTATTCATCTATGAAATGATGGTCTCGATTTCATATGAAGTGCGTTAGGTTAGAATTCTAATATAAGAAAGAAAGAAAGAATACAAGATAGATAAAGAATGCATGTTATTGCACGGAGCCTAACATCGCTGGATTCTAATAATTCCGTACTTAAAAACTGGCAAAGAGTAGAAGCACAACAAATAGCTCTAATTAGGAAAACACCACAATGTAGATGTTACATACCGAAAAACTTAAGCAACAGTAACCAAAGCTAAGAACGCCATGTACTTTCACATAGATTAAACTTTTTGAGAATTATTTAGCAGGAAGATATGCATATATGTTAGACTAATACTCAGGGTAATGGAAGAGCACTGGCGCTACTGCCACCAACACTTCCACCAGTTCCTCCACCAAAACTACCCAGCATACCTATGACTCCTGTTCTACCTAGACCACTGAGTCCCCAAGGCACTGTTCTAACAATCCCACTTATGCCTCCAGTTACTCCACCTAAACTAGCACAACCTACTACACCACCTAAACCAGTACAATCATACACAATCATAAACACATGAACTAACAACACAAGTTCGATTAACATCATATAGAGATACATAAATATAGTTAGACAATAATCTATCACTATTACTCCCACACATCTACAACAATACCAACAACAAATCCTTACAACCAATAACCGTTCATACTCAATCAGTATCCATCAAACATCCAATAATGACACATACAATTATAAGTCCTTATACTAGTCCTAGATTTCTAAACATGAATACAACCTAACAATAACAATCCACAAATTCTCAGACAAAGAGAATGTTTTTATCCTCTATCAATCTTGGCCAAAATCAAATTAAAAACTCCGACAAATCATTTTTAAAATGATTGTCTAAAGATAATAGATGAGTTTGTATTGGAAGGATCTTATCATCTTCAAATAGGGTGCTTTTTACTTCATCTTTGCAGTTTCCTACATACCTAATGCTTTAACAAAATTGTTTAAAGAATACGAGCATTGGACTCAAAATAAATTGTTTCTGTACTTCAAATCATGAAGAATTTGATATGGGACTTATTATCTTACTATCAACTAACCCATAACACAGGCAAATATGGTTCCCACCATCCCTTGTAACATTTGTCATTATGATACCTAACTAGTCATGTCTGAGATTGCCTAACTTTGGCACTGGATATGTAAAATGTTCCTTCAATAATGAGTTTAGTTGTTTTCATGTGAAGAAGATTCATTTGCCCAGAATCATATTCTTATAATGTGGCGAACCAAGACTCTTTTAACATAAAATATGATCCAAAATTATTGCTTAATGCATAAATCATGAATTATGCATCTAGTAAAAAATCCGACAATAAAAACTACAGAACTCACATAACACCTACATAACCTAAAGAAGAAAATCCATGAAACCAACTAAATTAACCCGATTACATGAAATTTTTACTCCAAAATTTTTTGATAAAAACATTGTATAGAGTACCTTGAAAGGCGTCGTCGGTGGACACTTGTAGCAGATGAAAGGCTAAGCCAGACCTCTTTCGACAGAGAATGAATTTTCTTTTCTTCTCAAATGGACTGTAATTTAGAAGCAATCTCATGAACATGTCCAATACATTGCGTAACTTGTTCTCACAAATACACGAACATGAATATTAATCTAAAAATCAAGATTATATTAGAAGTATTTTCTTTAAAATAACATACATACTTACTCCTTCTAAAAACAACGACAATGACAAGAAAATTCTAAAGAAAATACTTACCTGCAACTTTTCAAAGAAAGCTTCAAATTTTTCGGTGTAGTGGATGACCCATTTTGCTGCATCAACACTATACTCATCAGATTTCCTGGGAGTTCATTATTGCTTTTGGCATTGTGAGAAAAGGCTTCTGTGTTTTGAAGAAATTATAAAGAAAGCCTTCTCTGTTTTGAAGAAACTAGAGAGAAATGAGAAGATGGAGGCAACCACAAACCATGGATGGCTTTTTTTTTTTTTTTTTTTTGTTAATGCTTTGATTTGAGCATCTCTGAAAATTTGGGAATTTTGAAAATTAAAAAAAAGTACAAGCCATTGGAGAGTGTGTCACAGCTGGCTCAAAGCAAAGCCGTTTGCTTAGCTAAGCTAGGGCCAAAACGACGTCGTTTTGGCCTTAATTTCAAACTTACGACGTGGCTTCTTCTCTGTCACACGATTCGACCAATAACAAATCTTGACCGCAAAAGAACCGCGCAATTTCCGTGCTGGAATTGCGCGGCCCCAAATCCTGCCTTCATATACCTCAATCCATTCGTGTCCCAGCCCTGCAACTGCGAGAGATGAAAATCCATAATCTTAGCTTTCCCCAATTGGGGAAGTGAGTGCCTAGCGGACCAAGAGGAGAAAAACCCCCCATGGGACATAAAACCTCAAATAAGTGTGAGAAATATCGTATAATAGAAAAAATTAATAAATTCATAAATTGAGAATCTAAAAACTCACAATAAAATATTAAACTCCAAACAACAAATAAAACATATTAAAGTATAACATCAATAGTAATAAAGTGTAATACAAGTTTTTAAAAAAATTAAACTTCTCAATATTATTTTATTTAAACATTAAATATGAAAATTATTTGAATTGATACAATAAAATATTTCTTATATTTTATTTTTAAAATAAAAATATAATATCTTTTCGTAAAAATTTAAATTATTAAAAAATACTCTCTCTCGAACTAAATATTATTATATATATTTAAAAAATTAGAAGTGTTTGGTCATTTACAATATTTTAGATTATAAGAATATATTCTTACAAGTCTATTAATAGTATTTTAGATTATTTTCTGAACTTTTTTTGTTTAAAGTAGTCCTTCTCTATTTTATGGTAAATAAATAGAGACATAGACAGTTAAGGGGTTCTTATAATTAAAATGGGACTATTGGATTAAGGTTAAGAAACCAGTGAAGTTGCCACAATTGATCGTGTTCGAAGGACATGTTGATTAGGTAAGAATTAAGAAAGTAAGCTGGTAAATATTGGATGACAAACATCCACTAGTTGATTATGTGTAAATATTAAGCAATCATATCCTAAATTAAGGATGATTTTACCTAGATGTAATTTAAGGATGCACGTGGATTGGAATTTCTTCTTATATATAAAAAATGGTTTTAAAGCTTGTTTTTTTAAATAAATAAATATAATACAAATAAATTTTATTTATGCAATATTAATGCTTTAATAATTCATTCCAAATAAATTATGAGATTCAACTTAAACTCATATTTTTTACTAAATTTAAAATCACATTTATATTTTTTTTAAAATTATTTTATAATCCGAATGTAAGTGTAGTGCAAGTCTAGAAGCAGTAGGCTTAAATATTCTACTACTTCTAGAAAGTGGAAGGATTGCCATTTTTTACTTTAAGAAATGAAAAGGTGGAGAAATATTTTTAGATTGAAGACTGCCTAATTCTTCCTCATAGGAAGAGCACAACTGTTGGAAATGGAGAGGGTCAAAAGATTACAAACGAGAGAGAGAGAGAGAGTCAAAACACTAGCTATATCTTTTATTCCTATGTTGTAGATCAATCAAATTATTCTTGAATTTCCCATAACATAAACCATTCCGATTTTCCTTAAAAAAATAAAAGAAAGAAAAAAAATTATGCGTTAGCTTAATTATTCGTGACTGTAATTAATAACTAAAAGTTTTTTTAATAATATATTTTATAAACTAATAAATGGTTATTTAATCTTTTACTACATTTGTTTAAGAGTTTTAAAATTTTTATTTTAATCAAATGCATACCTGATTATATAAATTAATCATTTAAATAACTATGGAAGATTTTAACTATTTAATACGGTTGTACCTAACAATTAAAACGCTCCACACTAATCCAAAGTCTGAGATTAATCAAACCAGGCGGAAATAAAATATTTCTCGAGTAGATTTAAAAAAAAAGGAAAAAAGAGTAATTTTTAAATTGGTCTTCAAAAATATGTAATTATCTCAATCAAATCTCTCAAAAATTACTTTATTCAATTTATTCCTTATAAATGTCAAAAATATATCAAAGTAGTTATTTGTGCTTCACAAAATTGAGTAAAATAATATTTGAGGGATTTGATTGAGAGAATTGTATTTTTTTTTTCTTTTCACCATTTTTATAATTTCAATAATTCATATTTATTTTTTAGGGTGTGTTTTTCCCCCCCTTTTTTTAGCTCATAATTTTTTTCTCTTTCTCCTTTCTTGTAATTTATCTAACTCAAATTTTTTTCTCGACGATGGATTTTTTTTTTCATTTATTTAATTTATATGAATTTTTTTCCTTCTTTACTTTCATGTAATTCCTATAATTCATAATATTTTCTTGATGATATTTTCTTCTATTTCTTTTAGCACATAAAATTTTTTATTCCTACCCTTTTCTTTTAATTTATCTAACTAATATTATTTTTCTCGATGATATATTTTTTTCCCTTTTCTTTTGGCTTTTCCTGCCTCCATACTCGTCCTCACTAGGAATGGCAACGAGACTAAGCTGTGGACTAGGAATCCCAGCCCCGACCTCGCCTCTACCTTTCCCTATCTCCTCTATCCTTGGCCCATGAGGGACAAAATAATGCTCAGCCTTGGTCGGCCTTGATTATGTTAATATATATATATATATGATTTATGTATAAAAATATGATTATTAATATTAGGTTATGTTAACAAATATGATTATAAAAAAAGCCCCGACAATGTTTTAAAAAAAATTATTTATGTAATTATACTATAAAAAATATGATTGTAAATATTAAGTTATATTAAAAAAATATAATTATAAAAAAGGTATCAATATAAATTATTATATATAATATATTCCCTATAAAACAAAATGATTGGCCGGGACCGACAAGGACAATATAATCCTCATCTAAACCCATCCCCACCTGATGGGGTGAAGGATTGGGCTCAATCCCATCCCCGTCTATATCTTCATCTAAATCGAAGAATATTGGTCAATAGTATCTCACTGAGTCAGTTTTTCGACTTAAACAAAAAAATTATCTTCTTTATTATGTGAGCCCATGGACCTCCTATCCTTTATGGGCTTTTAGGGCTACGGTTGTATTTAATTAGTGGGTTAGGATCCATGTATTAGAAGGGCTTAAGAGTTAGTATTTTAAGTTAAGAGATTAAGTATCAATTATTTTATTAGGGGGTTTTTATTAATTGCTTAATAATAGACTTGGGCACGTTCTGATCAGTTACGTTGATTTCTAAAGTTAATCTAGAAGAGGAGAAGAGTAAAGAGAAGGGAGAATTTGAGAAGGGGCTTGAGCCATTGACATCAAATCTTGGTAAGTTAGCCTTTCTTTTGTTGATTATGGTGTTTGTAGCATAGGATTGAGACTTGTTATTCTTGAATTGAAGTTAGAGTGTTAGGGTTCTAAATTGGAAAAAATCGATTAGAGGATTAATTGTATTGTTTGAATTTCAATTGAAGGTGAATAATTGTTTGGTGGCTTGAAGGGAAGTTTTGGGAGGATTCTTGGTGTTTGAATTCTTAGGTAAGGAAATTTGGGTTTCCTGTATTTTGACTTCTGGTTACTGTTCTTTCAAAAATCAAGTGTGTTCTTACTTTTGTGAAATTGTTATTTTGGATATATGGAAAATGGTATTGAGCATGAGTTGATTACTTGTTAAATTCTTCTTTGATATTGTTAATGGAAATTATGAGTTTAAGTCAAGTCCCAAGTTATGTTCTGGTTTTGATTCATGGAGATGTTGAATTGCTTATGGGTTTGCTTTGATAGGAAATTCCCAACTCTATCAGCTATAATGCCCTTACTAGGGGGATACAATACCTAGGATAAGTTAAGGCCCTTCTTCCAATAGGATATAATAATTGGAAGACTAATCAGTTAAGCCAAATTAAATCCCCAAGCATAAATCATCTTTGTGTCACATTGAGATTATGTATGCTATGTGTAGTGTTAAATTATTTAAAGTATGCTTTGGGCTGTGTTTAATGGTTCTTGTTGTGAAATGGTGTTCTTTTCTGTATTGGTTAATGGTTGGGTAGATTCCTTGAGGTCTTTGAGCTGTAGGTTTGTGTTTCTTTTTCTGCAAACCGTTTCTTTTTGCCAAACCTGGCCCAAATCGGCACATGTTCATCCTCTAACTCGGTGCCGGTTGGTCTATGAAAAACTCCTCTATAGCATTTTGTGTTGAACCGGTGCCTATTGAACTTGTGATCTAGTGCCAGTAGGTCTATTGGAATGAACCGGCGCCTCTTCCAAATCCAGTCAGGCACTGAATAGGCCCTGTACGCGACATAGAGTTCTCTACTTCGAATTGGTTACTTCTTCTACAGGCACCGGTTCACACTCGAAAATAGCCCTTTTTTCACTACTATCTTGAATTGGCGCTGGTTCAGTATTCTTCAGGCATCGATTATACTTCTTCTGGACCAGTTTTATGCCAAGATGTTGAGAACCTTGTTCATTTCATTCTGATTTACTAATGCATATCCCTTGAACCTTCTTTTAGTGTACTCTTGTGCCAAACGGATTGACAAAACGTTTTATGCCAAAAAAAAAAAAAACTCAGTTGTGAACTATTTTGTTATATAAATATGTAGCATGCTCAATCCAAGATAAGCCAGGTTTCCTTATTGAGCTAGTAAGCTCAGTCCTTATTTAATATTTTGCGGGTTCTCAGTTAGATGAGGATGAGTTGGAAGAATGGTTTGAAGAGGATTTAGAATGACTAGTTGGTTTTCATTTATGTTTAGTTCTTGTATGCTTGTTCCAGGGTTATTGAATATCATTAAGAATCAACATTTATGTATGTTTTATTTTGAATTTAAAAACGATGTAAGGATGTTCTCTAAGTATTACTAAAATATTATGTTTTAGCTATTTATGATATGTATGTTGGAATATATGCCCTCTAGACTAAATTATCTGATGTAATTATCGAATTTATTAATAAAAGAATTTATTCTCAATATTTATTTGTGAATTTACATTTTATTTGTGCACGATTTTTTGGAAAGGACCCATTGTGTTTAAGTAAGTGATTCGTGTGAATGGTGGTCTTTCACAGTAAGGTATGGATCACGGGTTACTTAATATATAAATGTTTCTTCTTAACCGATTGATGAGAATAGGAATCTCATCATGTATAGGTTATTGTGTTATGAATTTCAAATGGGGAATGGCTTACCTTTAGCCAGTGAGTAGTCCACTCGCTTCATAGCATGAGCGTATTTCGAATATGTAGAACAGGATCTATAATAGTGGTTTTTGAAAGTACTATTTAAAAGAAATCTAGACTGTTACTGCTACAACGTAGACTAATACTCTACCGCTTGAATGTAAGTTGGTGGCCTGAAGAAGGTAGAAGCATATACTTTGATATACTGTAATTGAAGTTCTTTCGTAGAACCAATTTACTTGTATGTTGGGTATATCTAGTTAGTTAAGACAGATTTGTATAAGATAGCTTCTACGTTATATCGCCTCGTGTGACTGTTCAAATGATCTAATTATCCAGGGCTCTGGGAAACATGACTTGGATATTTACTTTAGGGTAGTTCCCTTAAAAAGTGAAAACATTCCAGGAGTCATGGATCATTGGACTAGAGGTCTAAAGATGGTAGATGTCTATTAGAGAAGTGTTAGTACACTATTCCTCTCTAATTGCACGACGATGCGTAGATGGGTATTTTAGTCATTACACTTGTAGGTCAAAGACTTTGTTAATGCAACATTGTCCTTAAGGTCAATATTTCCTTATGGTGATATTAGGAAATATTTAAAATGCAAAATATAGCTATTTACATACTAGGGGTATTTTGGTCATTTTTGTAGCCAAGACGATATGTCTTTTGATCCCCGAAATGGTCCTTAAGTCATGAAAGATTTAGGTTAAGGAATTGGTCTTGATATTTATGGGTTTTTATTTTATTAGTCTAATTTATTATTGGACTGAAATAAAATAAAAGGTCCGAGAGAGAGTATTTATTTTATCTAGTTTAATTGGTTAATTAATTATTCATGGCCCAAGGCCCAGATTGAATAATTAGAAAATTAATCTGGAACTAGATAGAAGGTATGAGATTTTATTAGGTCTATTTGGGCCTATTATTGTTTATTGGACTATTTAATAAAGCTCAGAAAATAAATAATTAAGATTTATTATTTATGAATGTTCAAACCCAATAATAAATAATTTATCTGGCCTAATGAATCAAACCAAGGTAAAATAAAATTTATATAAAAAATAAATAAAAATAAATTTATTAATTATTAATTTAATTCATTCATTCATTAAAAAAAAAAAACAACACGGGATGGATCCCGTGTTGTTCTGCGTGAAGATAACAGAAAGCATGATACTTTTTATTTTTCACGCAGAGAAATAATTCTCTCTCGGTGTGTGTGCGTATATGGATGGCAAAGGAGCGGAAGTCTATAATTGGCTTTTGATTTCGTAGCTTTGGTTTTATAGAAGCAATTGAAACTCTGCATATTTTCATTTCACATTCCTAGAAGCAAAACCAATTTTCTAACTTTGGAAAAAGTTGATCAAAACCCAAACTTCAAGCCTTCACCGACTGTGCTACGAGCACCATTTCGGAAGATCGAAAGTTTCACGTGGATGAGACACAGTAGACGTTTGTAAGGACGTGAGTCACTAATCTCGAATATCATTATTCAGACATCTACACTAATCCGAAGAGGGCCACTTCATCACAGAGGTAAAATTTTCATTTTCATTAATTTTGCCATTTTAAGCCTTCAATTGGTATCAGAACTATGGTTTGACAAATGTAGGAAGCATGTTAGGCTTAATTAAAATTAAAAAAATGTTTGTTTTAGTTAAAATATGTGATTCTTCGTATTTATTGGTATGAGTAGTTTTACTATAAGTTTCGCGAGTGGAAGTATAGAAACAATGTATTTTAATTGTTTTCATAGATATCGTGTAAGTCCAGTGTTTTTTGAGGGTATAGGTAGCTGTTTGGATGATTTTTGAATGAAAATGGAAGAAAAATCGAAATCTGGACACAGAGCTGCTTCTGGAGAAGATAAGCCGAGCCACAAGCCGAGCCGCCAAGTTGTCGAGCCGACCACTATTGCAGAGAGCCGCGGCTCCAAGCCATGCACGGCTTGGCAGCCGTGAGGAAGGCTTCCTCGCTGAAGCCATGCGAGGAAGCCACTGTTCATCTGCAATTTGCGAAATGAAATTTTGTTGACCGCGACTGGGGTGGGTCACTGGGCACCCGCTCGAATCCGGCCCATAGGTTCACCCATGGGCCATGATCCAGTGGGCGGGTGCATGGACCCGCCCATATTAAAAAAAAATGGTTTTGATCCCATACCAGACGAAATTATTTTTATTGCAATAGTTCATATTCTTTGAATATTTTGCATGAAAAATAATAGTAAAGGAAATTTTAGAATTAAACAAGACCATTAATTAATTAATGTATTTAATTCTATTATTTGGACATTTAGATTAAAAGAATAGAAAAGCATGAAAACATTTACAGTTTTCTAATATGCTTATTTCTTTTTGTACCCTATGTACGCGTTTTCTCAAAGACCAAAGTCTTTAGGAATTTTTGATAACGAAAAACATTTTTCTTAAAATTAAATGGTTAATTTTACTTCGGACAAAAATTAATTCTTGGATATTTTCTCAAAGGATTTTATCCTTGACATAGAAAATATATTAAATTTAGATATTTTTGTGAATTAAAAAAGAAAACCATTTTGACTGAATTTTAACAAGAGAATTGTTTTTGTCAAAAACTTGAGATCAAAATCTCTCGAAAATTATATTGGAAATTTCTTTTGAAATTATTATGTTTATTAACTTAAATAAAATTAATCCATGAAAAAATTTCTCAAAGGGTATAAACCTTGACATAAAATTTTTTATGGGTTTAGATATTTTATTTTGAGTTAAAAGAAAACTTAATTAAAATTTTCAAAATATTTTTTCCAAGAAAACCCCTTATTTTAAAATACTAAGTGGGAGAGGGGTTCCAACGGCCTCACGGCTTTCATCACGATTCTCATTAGAGATTGTGAGTCCCTTCGCGTCACCCTGGGAGTGAACCCATATAGGATGAGGATACCACAAGGATTTGGAACTAATGGATTGATGTAATTAATAACTCGGGACACGTGCTATGATCGGCCAGCTCACGTTGGAGGTTATAGTGTGGGGTATGTCCATAGGAAATGAGAAGAAACGGTCATCCCACGATAGAGTTATCTTCTAAATCATTACCTAGAAGGAAAATTAATTTGTGGTGGTTAATACACTTAGTTTAGAAAACTATTAATCTTCCCAAAAAGCTATGTCAGTTTTTTTTTTCTAAGAGCCAAATTAATCATATTAAAGATAATAGTGATAGGGTTAACTATTATCGAATTTAATATGAGGACAAAGTCACAATTATTTTATTTTTTTACAAACTGAATTTTCTTTTATTTTCAATATTTCAGAAATGGTTGGTAGAGGTTCTTTTAGTCATTTGGCCATTATTTTCCGCGAGAATAAGCTAACGGGACCAAACTATGTGAATTGGAAAAGGAACTTAGACATAATACTTACTGTCGAGGAGTATAAGTATGTCTTCTTTAAAACCTGTCCTGTAATTTAGGGTGAGTTCTACCATGGAGAAGCGTGAGGCTGAAAAAGCATGGAAGAAGACCAACGAAATGGCTCGATGCTATATGTTGGCCTCTATGTTGAATGTGCTATAGTCAAAACATGAGCACATGGTCACTGCATACGATATTAGCCAATCATTAGCCACAATGTTCGCTTATAAGAGCCGGCCCACAAGGCAGGAGGCTCTTAAGACTATCATAAAGACTAAGATGGTTGATGAAGCATCAGTTATAGAGCATATGCGTAAAATGATTGCTGCTTTCGAGGAAGCAAAAGTCTTAGGGCCTGTTATTGACCCCGAAAGCCAAGTGGACATGGTTCTCGAATCTTTGTCGGGCTCTTTTACTCAGTTCAAGTTGAACTACAACATAAACAAATTGAACATGACTTTAACAAAGTTGATGAAAGAGCTCCAGGTGGTGGAGAATGTTATGAAGCCACAATCCAAGGCTATGATTGTGAGGACTTTTTCTTCTAGAACTAGGTCCAAGCCCAAGAAGTTCAAGAAGAAGAAATGAAATGCACAAGCCCAGCCCAACAAGCCTAAAGGTAAATGCTTCAAATGCGGGCAGAAGGGACACTGAAAAAAGGAGTGTCTAGAATTTCAAGCCAAGAAAAACCCTACAGGTATTGTTCTCTATCTAGAGTCTATTTCAATGGTTGGATCAACTTCTACTTGGATTGTTGATTCTGGTGCCACTGATCATATCTGTAACTCCTTACAGGGGTTTAGCAAGATAAGAAAACTCCAGGAGGGCGAGCATGGACTACGAGTAGGAAATGGAGTACGAGTATGAGCCCTTGCAGTGGGAGAGCTGGATCTTATTTTTTATTGTAATTAAATAGTTGTATTAAAAGATATTTTATATGTACCCAGTTTTAGACAGAATTTGATTTCAGTTGCAAAACTAATAAATCATGGATATTTTGTTTCTTTCCATTCTGATATTACTATTAGTAGAAATGGAGAAGTCTTATGTACAGGGCACATGTATGAAATTTATTCTTTTTAAATCCTACAAATAATCAAATAAATAATGTTCAATCTGAACCTTTAAATAAGAAGAGAAAGACCAATGTCAATGGCTCATATCTTTGGCATCTAAGGTTGGGCCATATTAATTCAACCAGAATTCAAAGGTTAATCCATGATGAGCCCTTAGGCTCATTGAGATTGGAAAGTTAGCCTCAATATGAATCCTTCTTTATGGGAAAAATGACCAAAAGGTCGTTTATCCAAAAGGCTAAAAGAGTCAAGAAGATATTGGGTCTTGTTCATACTGATGTGTGTGGTCCTTTGTCTACTCAAGTTAGATGAGGCTTTAAATACTTCATCACTTTCATGAATATTTGTACAAGTTTTGGTTATGTCTACCTGATGAAACGCAAGTCTGACTCTTTTGACAAGTTTAAAGAGTTTAAGGCTAAAGTGGAGCGTCGGACAGGTAAACTGATCAAAAATTTACGATCGGATCATGGTGGAGAATACCTTCTCAGTGAGTTTAAATATTACATGGTACATCATGAAATAGTATCCCAACTCTCTACGCCGAGTACACCCCAGCAAAATAGAGTAGCTGAGAGAAGGAATAAGATATTAATGGAAATGGTCTGAAGCAAGATATCTCATGCTACTCTTCCGGTCTCTTTTTGCGGATATGCCATGAAACAGCGGCATATATTCTAAACTTGGTGCCTTCTAAGTCAGTACCTAGAACACCCTATGAGATGTGGACTGGGCGTAAGCCAAGTCTAAATCATCTCCAGATATGGGGCTGTCTAACTTATGTACTGATAAAGGAAAATAAGTTAGAACCAAGATCAGAATTATGCTACTTTGTTGGGTATCCAAAAAGGACAAAAGGAGGTTTCTTTTATCATCCCAATGAGTAGAAAGTACTGGTAAGTATCAATACTAGATATTTAGAGGATGATCAAAGTACTTCGACTAAAGGTTCAACAAGAAAGGAACTCGATGAGAAGTTATTATTGGAATCAACTTCTTCAGACCCGATTATAAAACAAGAAGAAGCACAACCTTAAGAACCTGTACAAACGGAGCTTCATCGTAGTGGAAGGATATCTAGAGTTTTAGAAAGATGGACAGGAGAGGCTTTTGAGTTGGTCTCTAACTATCAGGAACAAAATCCCACTAGATACGAAGAAGCTATTGCTGATACCGATGAAGACCTATGGCATGAAGCAATGAAAGCCGAGATTAAGTCTATGTACTCCAATCAAGTTTGGAATCTTGTAGTTTCACCTGAAGAGATAAAACCCATTAGGTGTAAGTGGTTATACAAAAGGAAGAGAGGAGCAGATGGGAAGGTAAAAACCTTCAATGTTAGGCTTGTGGCAAAAGGATATACTCAGAAAAAGGGAATTGATTATGATGAAACCTTTTCCCCGGTAACCATGCTTAAGTCAATCCGTATCCTCCTTGCCATTGCATGTCATCACAACTATAAGATATGACAAATGGATGTCAAGACGGCATTTCTTAATGGCCATCTTAACGAAGACATCTATATGTCCCAATCGGAAGGTTTTATTACTAAAGGTTAGGAACATATGGTTTGTAAGTTTAAGAAGTCCATTTATGGACTTAAGCAAGCATCTAGAATATGGAACATTCATTTTGATGAGACTGTAAAATCTTACGATTTCATTCAAAACGAGGATGAACCATGCGTGTACAGAAAATTAGAAGGCATAAATGTGGTTTTTCTTGTCCTATATGTGGATGACATTCTACTCATTGGAAATGATGTAGGGACATTGTCATTTATTAAGGTTTGACTATCTAGTCAATTTAGTATGAAGGATATGGAAGAAGCTAATTATATTCTTGAGATTAAACTTTTTAGAAATAGGAAGTAGAAAATGTTAGAATTATCCCAAGTACTATACTGAAATCAATGGCAATATTAGTTGTAGGTTTAGTAATTATATAGGAACTGAACAAGAGGATGAAGAGCAAGAATGGTAATAACATCCAACAGGCCTTATTCCATCTTAGTCATATAGACAGAAATAATTTAGAATCAATTTCTGAATTTAGGGCAAAAATAATATATTATGTAGAAACAAGTGACATAAGGACTTGTTTAAGTTGATAGATAGTTGGTGTTCGCAAAACGAGCAAATAATATATAGAAAGGAGTATAGATAATGGAAAAAAGACTTAGCAGACATAGGAGATCCATAATATGAATATAAATAGAAAAGTGGATATACTTGAACCAAAAAAGCCAAAAACTTCAGAATTTGATACATGATTCAGTAGAAACCAAATAATGGAACAATGTACAATTACACAAGCATTAGTTAGCCTAGGATATTTAGAACTGACTTTTTTATATACCCTGGATAGGTTATACAAAGAAATCAAAGCTAGTTATAAAAATCATAAAAATAAAGAACTTTTTCTTCTCTTAAAAGCCTGGATAAGGAAAAAGATCAGACAAAGAGAAGTGGAAGAATTAGATATTTATTTAACAAATGTCCATTCAGATGAAGATCCTTCAGATGACTAGAAAATTTAATACCATCAATCCGGAAGCCAAACTTCCTACAAGGAAAACTATGGGAAGTGCAGGATATGATTTTAGTTTAGACCAATCAGTAGTCATAAACCCATTATATGCAATAGTGATAGATACTGGAATAACTGTAGATATGGAGAATGATGAATTTTTAATAATAGTTCCCAAATCATCACTCCATAAAAAAGGAATTTTATTGGCCAATACAATTGGAATAATAGATTCTGATTATAAAGACCAAATTAAAATTATTCTTAGGAATCATAGGTTCATACATATAACATTAGAAAAATGTGAAAGGATAGTTCAGGGAATTTTTACTAAGTACTTAGTTACTGATGATGATAATCCTATTAAAATCGGACAGGAGGATTAGGCAGTACATCATGAATAAATACGGCGTTCCGATTTATAGGACTTTCTCACTAGAAGAAACCTTAGAATCAGTACTCGAAGATTATGATTGGCAACAACATTTTGAAGAAAAACCAGAATTAGATGAAGCTGATTGGTATCTTAGAGTACAAGGTATTAGAGATGATTATCCTCGTAGAAATAAACAACAAAATCTGGATTCAATCTCTGAACCAATAATAGATTTAGCATCTAGTATCCAAATTGAGAACTCAAGATTTGAAGCATGGATAAATAAGATAGAGACTCCTTTAGTAGAAGAAAGCAAACATATAGATAATACACAACCTGAAAATTGGGTAAATATGAATCCTAGTACAAGTCAGACTAGTGGTGTAAGTGAAGTATGTATGATGTTCTTCAGTCAACTACATCTCAATTGCCAAAAAGAGAGCCATCTAAGATTATACCTACAGTAGGAGAAGGACATGGACCTATTATAGTAAAAAAGTAGGACTCCAACAACCCCCAGGAGTAATTTATAATTTACCACCTCAACATAAGGCAGGAAGTGAATTAACTATGACATCTTTTCACCCTCAGAACTGTGAAGATGTAATAGATAGATGGGAGGCCGATGCATTAAATGGATTACAAAGATGTAATTATCAAATGACAGTTGAAGAAGTAGTATATTTCATAGAAAACCTGTTAGGACGTATGAAAAACTATTTTATAGATTGGAGAACTAAGTATCCACAATCTTATCAAATGATACTTGAATTAGCTGAGAATCCTCAGAATGTAACCAGTCAAATTAGACAAATAATCTTAGAATATGATCCTTATAGAGGACAAACAGAATTACAGGATTAAGCTATGAAAGATCTTGAACAGTTACAAGTAGATAAAGATCTGCTAAACATAGATACATTTAGCAGAAAGTATTTAGAGTCAGCCATGAAAATCGGAAGAAGTTGGGATTTAGAATTAAGTAATAAATATTTTGCTAAACTCCCAAATCCTTTAGGAAAAATAGTTGCAGAAAAATGGTTTGAATATGTAGGAAGATAATCTGTAATAGGAATTACTACTAGGATTCAATTCCTTTTTAACTATTTGAAAGAGCAATGCATGCAACATCAAATAGATAAGCAAATAAAAAACTATAATTACTGCAAAAGAGTAATAACTCCTATGTCATTTAATTCAGGAAAACCAGAAAAGACAAGGAAGTTAAAAAGAAGTAGGTATTATAGGAAGGGAAACCCCCCAATGAGAAACCAACTTAAAATGTTTAAAACCCATAAACCTCCTAAAAAATGTAAATGTTATGTATGTGGGGAAATAGGACATTTTGCATACCAATGTAAAAATAAGTAAATTAGGGAAATGTTAAATACCTACCAAACTTTAGATATAGACCCAGATTATGATATTGTTTCATTAGAAGGCGATGAAGCTGATAATGATAGTGATATCATGAGTTATTGTAGTAAATCTGACATGTTAGATAAACTTAAGGACTTTGAAGACCTTAATTTATTAAACATGAATGAAGATTGGAATTTAAATAATAACCCTATCTTCTTAAAGAATACATATAATTTTGAATTCACTAAGTATAGACAATGTACTTATACTTGGCAAGATTTCACAAAATTTAAAGATAGATGTTAAATTTGCTTAAAATTCTTAGGAGAAAAATATAGGACTTATTGTACAAAATGCAAAGTAGCTGCATGTAGGTTTTGTACGAGTCAATATTTAAAATATGATATGGCTTTTCAAAAGGAACAAAAGATAGAAGGAGAAGAAACTCAGGATGTAAGTTACAAGTCTCAAGTAAATTTACATCATAAAACCATAGGAATAATGCAAAAATACATAGATAATCTAGAAGAAAGCCTTCGAGATTGTATATGTAAAGATAGTTTAAGTGGTATCAGAGCTTGTTTAGAGTTTGGTGTGGATTGCTCCCCTGTATCAGTAGTACCTGTATTTGAGTCTGTAAACATCCATATTGTAATCAGGTAATAATATAGTATGGAGTAGTGAGATCCTTGATCTCTCAAGACTCTCTAGTTTGATGTAATCAATTTCTTGTTTATCTTTAACTCTGAGTATTTTAACTTATATTTCTTTCCATCTAAGAGTGGGTTGGCTAAGAAATAATGCTAAGCATATTGGGTGTCTTCGTTCACGAGGCGTGAAAACACTCTGTGTTCAAGACGATGGCTTCCCATCAGAAGCCCACGTATGAGGCATAAGTACTTTTCTTACCAAGCACTTGTTGTCTTTGATAGAGTACCAAGCATGATGATAAAGATTATGTTACATGAACTATTAGCTTAATTCTGCGGTTATTGCTTGTGCTTGTGGTGTAAAGTTGAAAATATTGGTGAAAGGGCAAAAGAATCTAGAGGCTTCGTATAAGACCCGAGAGGGGCAGCATTTAGGTCCAATGGTGTGAGCTCTTGTATGCCAAGAAAATAACATTGAAAAGCTCAAGAGAAACTCAACTAATAGCTTGCAGAAAAGGATGGTTAATACTCATCTAGGATAATTAATAGAGGAAGCATGTTTCTATTTTACAAAGACAGGATAAATTGATAAAATGGAAAAGAGAAAGAAGTTAGAATACTTAGATCTTGAAGAAAGGGCCTTTGTCCAAAGAACAAGTTTAGATAAACATCGGATATGGTGTAGTTTTGAGGGACCAATTTCAAAATATAATTTTGAACATTTGTATCACGGATCTGATAGTCAACTTAACCTAATAGTAGATTTGATAACCATAGTCTTGAACAACCAGTTAAAACAAAACCAAATTTTAAATGATTTTTCAAGAAAGCATTTAGAATTTAGAGACAAAAATGTTTTAGAAATAGAACAATTAAGGTCTAATTTAGATTTTATAAAAAATAGTTTGCAAGTTAGGACACTTAGAAATCTTCCAACCAAAGAAGATTTAAACCAATTAATAGGAACTTTAAAACCCAAAATAGAAAATAAACAACTCTTATAAGATACTAGGAAGGAAATCCTAGAAATAAAACAATTTTTAGAATATGGGAAGAAGACACAGTCTTCAATAGATAAACATTGCAGAATGATCTTAGGAATCTATAATGAGTAACCTAATAAATAATCCAGGTTATCAAACTGCTTTAATAGAAAGCAGAAAGTACTTAGACTCATACTTGGCAAGATTTCACAAAATTTAAAGATAGATGTGAAATTTGCTTAAAATTATTAGTATAAAAACATAGGACTTATTGTACAAAATGCAAAATAGCTGCATGTAGGTTTTGTATTATTTTTATCTTCAAGTGCTACTACTGAGGTTTTCCAAGTAGTGAAGATATAAGATTTAAGCTTTCTTACAGGCTTCTTTCCTGTTTCTAGGTTTAAACTTTCTAAAGATTTACTAATGGAGGCTAACTTATTAGAAATTTCCATATTTCTTGTTGGGGCTTCTATTTTTTCAATTATTTCAAGCAGTAATAATATGATTATGTTATTATGCCTGATAATTACTTTATCACCTGTTATTGTGATATTTTTATTAATATCATCATCTTTATCAAGGATTCCTACAGATCCTTCTAAGTACTTTCTGCTTTCTATTAAGGCAGTTTGATAACCTAGATTATTTATTAGGTTACTCATTATGGATTCTTAAGATCATTCTGCAATGTTTATCTATTGAAGACTGTGTCTCCATCCTTTAAACCTACAAAAATGAGCAAAATTTAACATTAGAAAAATATGGACAAATAATTTTCTCAATACTGTCTGTGTTATAGAATTTCCTGATAAATATACCCTTACCTTATCAGGAATAATAGATACTGGTGCCACAATGTGTCACATTCATAAGGACTTAGTACCTGAAAAATATCTGAGAAAATCAGAAATAGACTCAACTGTAATAGATACAGTAGGAAATATTAGAAAAATAGATAAAAGGTTGGTGGATTGCACTATTAAATTTAATAGTGAAAAATACTTCTTACCAACAACATGGGCATCAACCATGAATTATCAATTAATAATATGAATGAATTATAATTGGCAACAACATTTTTAAGAAAAACCAGAATTAGATGAAGCTGATTAGTATCTTAGAGTACAAGGTATTAGAGATGATTATCCTCGTAGAAATAAACAACAAAACCTGGATTCAATCTCTGAACCAATAATAGATTTAGCACATAGTATCCAGACTGACAATTCACAATTTGAAGCATAGATAAATAAGATAGAGACTCCTTTAGCAAAAGAAAGCAAACATATAGATAATACACAACCTGAAATTTGGGTAAATATGAATCCTAGTACAAGTCAAACTAGTGGTGTAAGTGAGGTATCACCAATGTATGATGCCCCTCAGTCAACTACATCTCAATTGCCAAAAAGATAGCCATCTAAGATTATACCTATAGTAGGAGAAGGATATGGGACCTATTATAGTAAAAAAGTAGGACTCCAACAACCCCCAGGAGTAATTTATAATTTACCACCTCAACATAAGGCAGGAAGTGAATTAACTATGACATCTTTTCACCCTTAGAACTGGGAAGATGTAATAGATAGATGGGAAGCTGATGCACTAAATGGATTACAAAGATGTAATTATCAAATGACAGCTGAAAAAGTAGTAAATTTTATAGAAAACCTGTTAGGACATATAAAAAACTATTTTATAGATTGGAGAACTAAGTATCCACAATCTTATCAAATGATACTTGAATTAGCTGAGAATCCTCAGAATGTAACTAGTCAAATTAGACAAATAATCTTAGAATATGATCCTTATAGAGGACAAACAGAATTACAGGATCAAGTTATGAAAGATCTTGAACAGTTACAAGTAGATAAAGATATGCTAAACATAGATACATTTAGAAAAAAGTATTTAGAGTTAGCCATGAAAACTGGAAGAAGTTGGGATTTAGAATTAAGTAATAAATATTTTGCTAAACTCCCAAATCCTTTAGGAAAAGTAGTTGTAGAAAAATGGTTTGAATCTGTAGGAAGACAATCTGTAATAGGAATTACTACTAGGATTCAATTCCTTTTTAACTATTTGAAAGAGCAATGCATGCAACATCAAATAGATAAGCAGATAAAAAACTATAATTACTGCAAAAGAGTAATAACTCCTATGTCATTTAATTCAGGAAAACCAGAAAAGACAAGAAAGTTAAAAAGAAGTAGGTATTATAGGAAGGGAAAACCCCCAATGAGAAACCAACTTAAAATGTTTAAAACCCATAAACCTCCTAAAAAATGTAAATGTTATGTATGTGGGGAAATAGGACATTTTGCATACCAATGTAAAAATAAGAAGGTAAATTAGGGAAAGGTTAAATACCTACCAAACTTTAGATATAGACCCAGATTATGATATTGTTTCATTAGAAGGCGATGAAGCTGATAATGATAGTGATACCATGAGTTATTGTAGTATATCTGACATGTTAGATAAACTTAAGGACTTTGAAGACTTTAATTTACTAAACATGAATGAAGATTGGAATTTAAATAATAACCCCATCTTCTTAAAGAATACATATAATTTTGCACAATAAGTCCTATGTTTTTCTACTAACAATTTTAAGCAAATTTCACATCTATAACCGACTAAATGATAATATAGTTGAAGATAGTTATATAATTCCTAACAAATAACTTTTGATATTAAGAGTAAAAGATAGTTTTATTTACTCAAAATTTGATCTTAAGTCAGGATTCTGGCAAATAGCAATGCATGAAGATAGTATTCCATAGACAGCATTTACAGTCCCAAATGGTCATTATGAATAGTTAGTGATACCTTTTGGATTAAAAAATGCACTTTCTGTTTTCCAGAGAAAAATGGATAATATCTTCAAAGATATTCCCTTTGTAGTATGTTATATAGATGACATATTAATATTTAGCAAAAATAGAAAAGAACACCAAATTCACTTAAAGAAATTTTTTGATTTATGTATTCAGCATGGTCTTATTCTCTCAAAGGAAAAAATGTCTTTGGGAAAATACCAAATAGAATTTTTAGGATTTATAATTGGTAAAGGACAGATCAAATTAATGGACCATATTGCCAAAACTATTTTAGAAAAGGAAGTAGATTTTAATAACTTAAAATCTCTTCAATCTTTCTTAGGATTATTAAATTATTGTAGAACATATATCCCTAATTTTGGCAAATTAGTAGGACCTCTTTATGCCAAAACTAGATCCCATGGTCAAAGAAAATTTAATGACCAAGATTTTAAACTAGTAAAGAAAATAAAAGAAGTAATTCAAGCCTTACCACCTTTGGAACTACCACCTCCAGAAGCTTACATGATTGTAGAAGTAAATGCAAGCTTAGAAGGATAGGGAGGAGTTTTAAAATGGAAACCATTTAAGGAAGACAAGCGAAAAAATGAAAAAATTAGCAGTTACTGCAGTGGACTATACAAAAGTAAAGTAACCACTACAGATGCTGAAATATTAGCCTGTATATTTGTTCTAAAGAAATTCTCAGTCTATTTGAAAAATCCTACAAAAGAATTTACTTTAAGAATAGATTGCAAATCTATTGTTTCCTTTTATAATAAAATGTCGCATTCAAAGTTATATGTTAATAGATGGCTAATGTTTGTTGACTTTCTTGTAGGAAATGGGTTCAAAGTCTTCATAGAACACATAAATGCTAATCAGAATTTTTGGGCTGACCAACTCAGTAGATTGGTTATAAGGCCCATTGTCTAAAATAGATTCGGTCTAACCCAATAATAATAATAATAGTCAGAGCTTAACTCTGAAAAGGCTATCGTACAATATCTAATAATTGTTCTGGGTACCATATTCAGTTATAGGAGCCTAAGTATAGTTTATGGCTTAGCCTACCATAAAATATAGTAGATCTTTAAAGGTCTAAAATAGACAATTTAAACTGTTATTCAAATTTTGCAAATGGATGCAGGATCGACATCGTTACCTAAACCTGAGGTTTCTAAAATTAAATTTGGACCTTATTCTTTAAAGGTCTTACCTCGAAAATTTATACCAGATTTCCCTGTTTCTTTGGAACAACAAACTTTGTTAGATAATCTGTGAAAATTTCGCAACCACAAACTGTATGGTAGCATACTAAAAGCTTTATCCGGACACCTTCATTATCTAAATAGTTCTTTGAGCCTAAAAGACAAAGAGATTCATTATCTTAAAGATCAACTTGCTAGATCTTCTGAACCCTCTGAACCAGTATTTAAACCACATACTCTTAAAACAGTCCTTGATCTTGAAAGATAGCTTAAAATGTTAAAAGTAAGTTTGAAAGGAAAAGAAAAAATGAGTGTAGATTTTGCTAAATTAATGAAAGAAATGAGGATCTACATGGAGGAAGAATTGAAACAGAAAGAGGAAAATTTTGAAAAATTCCCAAGAAAAATCCATGAGGTAAAATTGAAGATTTATAAATATGTTCTTGCAGAGAAAATTACTAAACAAATAGGAATCCAAGAGATGTTCAGAAATATCTGTGAAAGACCATTTCAGCAATATAAGGGATTAAGTTTCAATATTATCAGTTACACTTCTACTGACAAAGAGAACAGTTTCACTTTTATCAGAGCAATTATCAATCTTTAGAAATGGGTAGATAAAACTGTTTTGGGTATAGAATTGTCTGTGAACAAATTGATTGAATACGAAATGATGTTTAAACTTTATATTCCTGAGAAGAATTATCCAAAACTGCGGATCATGATTGTGGATAGGCAGCTATCCCATTGCTACGATCACATGATGGAATCAGATCTGTGCAGAGACGGCTATTTAAGACTTGTTTTACATGCTATTCCTCCTCTTTTTAGCCCTAATTATCCAAATGATTGCAGGACTAAGGTTTTAATCTCAAGATTTCCAAGGGCTAAGCCGAATCCTGTTTATGAACATAGAAACTTAATCATTGTCCCTAATAAGGAAGTTTTTGTTGTAGATCAGATCTATAACTATAGGGCGGCCAGTTTGACATACATAGCCGAATATTCTTTTGGAGTTTATCATAGACTTCTTACTGAATCCAGAAATATGAAGATTTTTGCAAATAATATCTTCCCTGGAAATATATATGTTCCGTATCAAAGTCTGTTCAATCAAGACCCTACTTTAATAGAATTTTACAGAATGATCAAAATCAGAACCAGTACAACTGTGCAAGGTGAAACAATGCATCATGAATATGATCCTCCTTTTGACGGAAAAGAAAGAATCGAAGACGAAGATCTTGATAATTTGATAGAGGTATAAGATTTTGTGTCTGGTCTTTTGTCAATCCCACTTTACTCACTACATTTCATTTGAAAATAAAAATTAATGGGATGCGTCTTTAGTAAAATGAGTGGAATTGTGTCCCCACCACTTTTAAAGATAAACAAGAAATTGATTACATCAAACTGGAGAGTCTTGAGAGACCAAGGATCTCACTACTCCATACTATATTATTACCTAATTACAATATGGATGTTTACAGACTCAAATACAGGTACTACTGATACAGGGGAGCAATCCACACCAAACTCTAAACAAGCTCTGATACCACTTAAACTTTCACACACAAGTTTGCAAATTTTGCAGAATTTCTTGACTAAAGGAGTTGTACTTAGTGAGAGAAGAAATGGCTATTTATAACCATTATTACTTGCCTTTTCGAAAAGCCAAAAGACAAGTGGCTCTTCGGGAAAGCTAAAGCTAAAATAGTAAAATGACTCACTTTACTAAAGACGCATCCCATCAGTTTTTCTTTTCAAATGAAAAGTAGTGAGTAAAGTGGAATTCACAAAAGACCAAACACAAAATCTTATACCTCCATCGAATTATCAAGATCTTCATCTTCAATCGGACAGGAGGATTAGGCAATACATCATGAATAAATACAGCGTTCCGATTTATAGGACTTTCTCACCAGAAGAAACCTTAGAATCAGTACTTGAAGATTATGATTGGCAACAACATTTTGAAGAAAAACCAGAATTAGATGAAGTTGATTGGTATCTTAGAGTACAAGGTATTAGAGATGATTATCCTCGTAGAAATAAACAACAAAATCTGGATTCAATCTCTGAACCAATAATAGATTTAGCATCTAGTATCCAGACTGACAATTCACGATTTGAAGAATAGATAAATAAGATAGAGACTCCTTTAGCAGAAGAAAGCAAACATATAGATAATTCACAGCCTGAAATTTAGGTAAATATGAATCCTAGTACAAGTCAGACTAGTGGTGTAAGTGAGGTATCACCAATGTATGATGTCCCTCAGTCAACTATATCTCAATTGCCAAAAAGAGAACCACTAAGATTATACCTACAGTAGGAGAAGGATATATGACCTATTATAGTAAAAAAGTAGGACTCCAATAACCCCCAAGAGTAATTTATAATTTACCACCTCAACATAAGGCAGGAAGTGAATTAACTATGACATATTTTCACCCTCAGAACTGGGAAGATGTAATAGATACATGGGAGGCTGATGTACTAAATGGATTACATAGATGTAATTATCAAATGACAGCTGAAGAAGTAGTAAATTTCATACAAAACCTGTTAGGACCTATAAAAAACTATTTTATAGATTGGAGAACTAAGTAGCCACAATCTTATCAAAGAATACTTGAATTAGCTAAGAATCCTCAAAATGTAACCAGTCAAATAAGACAAATAATCTTAGGATATGATCCTTATAGAGAACAAACAGAATTACAGGATCAAGTTATGAAAGATCTTGAACAGTTACAAGTAGATAAAGATCTGCTAAATATAGATACATTTAGCAGAAAGTATTTAGAGTTAGCCATGAAAATCGGAAGAAGTTAGAATTTAGAATTAAGTAATAAATATTTTGCTAAACTCCCAAATCCTTTAAGAAAAATAGTTGTAGAAAAATAGTTTGAATCTGTTGGAAGACAATCTGTAGTAGGAATTACTACTAGGATTCAATTCCTTTTTAACTATTTGAAAGAGCAATGCATGCAACATCAAATAGATAAGCAGATAAAAAACTTTAATTACTACAAAAGAGTAATAACTCCTATGTCATTATTTACAGGAAAGAAGCCTATAAGAAATGGGTTTTAAACCTTTTAAGTTGGTTTCTCATTGGGGGTTTTCCCTTCCTATAATACCTACTTCTTTTTAACTTTCTTATCTTTTCTGACAAAGTAAGTAGATTCTGAACTCTCTCCCTGATAGCTAGCTTTTTGTGAAGTAAGTAGCTTCCTTAGATGGTATCAGAGCCTATCTTACGCCCCACGTCTCGAGTTCGACTCCCGGCAAATGCCAATGGGATAAAATCCTACAGGTACGGATTAGAGTTGCGACACGAAGTGTGGTGGACAAAGTAAGTAGATTCTGAGCTCTCTCTCTGATAACTAGCTTTTGGTGGAGTAAGTGGCTTCCTTATAAGATACTGGCCAAGTTTAGCATGGACTCATGCAAGGGAGCTATAATCCCTTGCAGACATGAGTTGTCTTTTTGTTCTAAGAACTGTTCTAAGTCCCAAGAGGAAAAAGACAGGATGAGTAGGATTCCCTACGCTTCGGCTGTGGGAAGTCTCATGTACGCCATGCTGTGCACTAGGCCGGATATCTGCTTTGCTGTAAGCTTAGTTAGCAGATATTAGTCAAACCCTGGGGAGGTTCATTGGCAAGCTGTAAAGCATATTCTTAAGTACCTCAATGGTACGAAAGATTATATGCTGGTTTATAGGACTTATGACTTGATTCCTACTGGATACACAGACTCAAATTTTCAGGCGGATAAAGATGAGAGACAATTCACTAGTGGATATGTCTTCATCTTGTCTGGAGGAGCTGTTTCATGGAGGAGTATTAAGCAATCTTGTATTGCTGACTCAACCATGGAAGCTGAGTATGTGGCAGTTTCGGAAGCATCTAAGGAAGCAGTCTAGCTTCAGAAATTCCTTTCAGAATTTGGAGTTGTACCACACATGGACAGACTGATTGTAGTGTATTGCAACAGCTCTGGAGCAATCTCGCAATCTAAAGAACCCAGAAACCACAAGAAGGGGAAGCACATCCAGATGAAGTACCACATAATCCAGGATTTCATTCAGAGATGGGAAATCGTGGTGGAATAGATAGCTTCGAAGAACAACCTAGCAAATCCTTTCACCAAGCCTTTGGCTGAGAAAGTCTTCAAGAGACACTTAGACGCTATATGGGTGGGCACCTACGGACTTTCTTAGTCTTAAAGTGCAAGTGATAGATTATTGGAATATATACCCTCTAAACTAGATTATCGGATCTAATTATCGAATTTATTAATAAAAGAATTTATTCTCAAAATTTGTTTGTGAATTTACATTTTATTTGTGTACGATTTTTTGAAAATGACTCATTGTATTTAAGTAAGCGATCCGTATGAATGGTAGTCTTTCACAATAAGGTATGGATCATGGGTTACTTAACACATGAATATTTGTTCTTAACCGATTGATGAGAATGAGAATCTCATCATGTATATGTTATTGTGTTATGAATTCTAAATGAGGAATGGCTTACCTTTAGCCAGTAAGTAATCCACTCGCTTCATAGCATGAGCGTATTTCGAATACATAAAACAAAACCTGTAATAGTGGTTTCTGAAAGTACTATTTAAAAGAAACCCAGACTGTTACTACTACAGCGTGGACTAATACTCTACCGCTTGAGTATGAGTTGGTGATCTGACGAAACTAGAAGCATATACTTTGATATACTGTAATTGAGGTTCTTTCGTAGAACCAACATACTTGTATGTTGGGTATATGAGACTAGTTAGTTAAGACAGACTTGTACAAAATAGCTTCTACGTTATATCGTCCCTTGTGACTGTTCAAATGATCTAATTATCCAGGGCCCTGGGAAACATGACTTGGATATTTACTTTAGGGTAGCTCCCTTGAAAAGTAAAAACATTCCAAGAGTCATGGATCATTGGACTAGAGGTTTAAGGATAGTAGATGTCTATTAGAGAGGTGTTAGTACACTATTCCTCTCTAATTGCATGGCGATGCGTAAAGGGGTGTTTTAGTCATTAAACTTGTAAGTCGAAGACTTTGCTAACGCAGTATTGTCCTTGGGGTCAATATTTCCTTATGGTGATATTAAAAAATATTTAAAATGTAAAATATAGCTATTTACATAGCAGGGGTATTTTGGTCATTTTTATAGCCAAGACGATGTGTCTTTTGGTCCCCGGAATGGCCTTTAAGTCATGAAAAATTTAGGTTAAGGAATTATTTTATTAGTCTAATTTATTATTGGTCTGGAATAAAATAAAAGGTCCGAAAGAGAGTATTTATTTTATCTAGTTTAATTAGTTAATTAATTATTCAGGGCCCAAGGCCCAGATTAAATAATTAGAAAATTAATTTGGAACTAGATAGAATGTATGAAATTTTATTAGGTCCATTTGGGCATATTATTATTTATTGGATTGTTTAATAAAGTTTAGAAAATAAATAATTAAGATTTATTATTTCTGGGTATTCAAACCCAAGAATAAATAATTTATCTTGCCCAATGAATAAGACCAATGTAAAATAAAATTTATATAAATAAATAAACAAATTAATTAATACAAATTAATTAATTAAAAAAAGACAACAGATGGATCACGTGTTGTTTTGCGTGAAGATAACAGAAAGCATGGATGCTTTTTGTTTTTCACGCCGAGAAATAATTCTCTCTCGGTGTGTGTGTGTGTGTATATGGATGACAGAGGAGCGAAAGTCTATAATTAGCTTTTGATTTCGTAGCTTTGGTTTTATAGAAGCAATTGAAACTTGCATATTTTCATTTCACATTCCCTGAAGCAAAATCAATTTTCTAACTTTGGAAAAAGTTGATCAAAACACAAACTTCAAACCTTCACTTACTGTGCTACGGGCACCATTTCAGAAGATCGAAAGATTTGTGTGGATGAGACACTGTAAATGTTTGCAAGAGCGTGAGCCACTAGTCTCGAATATCATTATACAGACATCTACACCAATTTGAAGAAGGCTACTTTATCACAGAGGTAAAATTTTCGTTTTCCTAACATGACTTCGTTTTTATTAATTTTGCCATTTAAGCCTTCAATGTAAGGGTTCGATATTTCTTTTTTGGGATGTTGCCATATCATCTTCGCTTTCGAGACGTGACAATTCATGAGTCTAGGATCATTCAGAAGCAGCTACATAATAATCACCCTCACCATGCGAAATACATATTACAAGTTGTCCATGAGAATTAGTTTTATACTCATATATCATTCTATTTATACTTTATTTTACTATACTTTTTTAGGCACGATTGAACGTTGCATTTGTATAAATACCCGGCTCAAATGATGGGCCTAGCATTTATTACACCAATTGAATGACTCCATTATATTTTAAGCCATGATCCAATAGATTAGAGTTATCTAGTAATTTCCTAATCCTAGAAGGATTGGATTGTAATAACATAATTATATAAAGTAAACCTACGAGATTTGCATTGATATGGTACTATGCTCTTAAAATTGGTGGAGACTGTCAGAAGACATAAGCTGTGTTCGTATGGGTTTCAAGTTAGATATCAAGGTCAAGCATCCATCCTTAAATTCAAGGTATGATTATGGTTTGTTCATCTGATAAGCCCATAATTTAGTGCTAATAATTACTTTTTGTCATAATATATTTTTTTTCCTGAACTTTTACCATGCTATGTGCTCTCAGTATCCTTCTCCCACTCTCTCTCCCACACTAGTATATTATAATATTAAACTTAAACTCATAATTTTTATTAAATTTAAATTATACTTACATATATGTGTGTACATGTATATAATGCATTATAATTTTAATCTAAGTCTAGTCTAAGTCTGTAAGCAGTATGTTTATAAAATTCTACCGCTTGGGAACATTACCATTTTGATTTAGGAAGATATGAAAGGTCGAGAAATGTTTTAAGATTGAAGATTGCCTAATTCTTCCTCATAGGAAGAGAACATCTTGAAGAAAGATTTTTTTTAAAAAAAACTTTTTTATAAATAAAAGAAACTGCAATCATCATTCTAAGTGTGGAAATCTTAACATCAATCATCTCAACAAACTCAAGGGACACTTGAAGACAGAATAACTATTGGAAATAGAGAGGGCCAAAAGATCACAAACTAGAGAGAGAGATGTGGAGTCAAATCACTTGCTCTATTTTTATTCTTATATTGTAGATCAATCAAAGTTATTATTGAACTTCTATAGAACTTTGTAAAATAATTTATATTGTGAAAAAAAATTTCAAATCCAAAATGACTTATATTGTGAAACTTAGATAGTAATAAATGATCATCAAAATTTTTACTAAGTTTGTTCAAAAGTTTAAAATTCTTATTTTAATCAAACATGTATCTTATTTTATATTATCAAAGATTTTGACATTTTAATATAGTTATAGTTAGCAATTAAAACACTCCACACTAATCTAAAGTTTTGGATTTAATCAAACTAGACTGAAATAAAATATTTCTCAATTTTTTTTAGGGGGGAGGGGTGGTTGTTGGGGTGAAATTCACATCATAAAGCTAATTGGTTGCTATACTGATTCAATGATATGGAGAGACAACACCACCAACTCCATGCAATTTGTAGTACTGTGTGGGGGTGGAATTTGAAGCATAAGCCTATTCATACTATATGATGAAATATGGATTGAAGGGAAATAGAAGAATACATAAAGTGAAAACAAATATATAAAATATAATTCCAAGAATATATATATATATATATATATATAATTTTTTCTGCTTCCAGAATTTGAACCCGAAGTGTCCTCCCGCCAATGTTGCAGATTTCAATGTGTTGAGAAGTCGGTTAATTTTTATAAATTCAAAGTTGCACCGTCAACTAGCAACTAAATGTTAATAAATGCGGGATAAAATATACGAAGAATTAGATTGAGATGAGCTTGTTAAAATTTAATAAAATATTATTAAATACGAGGTAAATGTGAGACTCAATCAATAATAAGAGAGAGAAAATTGATGTATTGTGAGTATAGATCTATTATAATAGTATAGATCTATTACAACTTTTAGTATTCTATTATAGATGGTGTTAATTTCATTAATATTTCTAACTAATATGTTTAATGGTTGAGATTCATTTGGTCGTTCATTGATAAAATAGACATTTAACATAAATTTTTTTTAAAAAGATTATCATATTATCTATTTTATTATAATTATTAACCTCATTAATGTTAGTTAATAGGATCGACATACTTATGTGTCAACTAGATTAAACCTTGAAAATACGTGAAAACGGATCATACCTTTGTAGATATTGTCTCCACCAATACAATTCTTGAAGTCTTTGGCTTTCTGGTAATACTCCAGACTCCCAAGTTTTCTTCAATGTAATCTCCTTGGATCAGAAAATTACTAATCGTATTTTGTTTTTCTCTTTGTTGAGGGTGGACTCACACAAAAACTGAGAGAAAAACCCAGAGAACAACAACGACGTTTCTCACGTATAACGAAATAGAGTCATAAACCAATTTGTATAAATGACTCTATTTCAAAATACGAATCCTAATAGAATAAGAAAAGTATAGTTGAGTACAACTATTCCATCTAAAATATGATTTTTTTTGCGATAACATAGTGTTACCAATTCAATGGTAGTTACTTTGAGATTTATTATTGACTCCAGTAATTGCGATTAGACTAAGAGTACAGTTATATTCTTTTAGTGGAATGGACGTAATTAATAAATTATTTTTATTGACAAAATAATTTATTGAAATTTAGCCTAACTGTATCCGATCAGGTCCTTTCAGTGGCTCCTAATTATGGGATAATAATAAATTATAATTATTTATAATTTATTAATGAAAATTGTAAAAAATCAAAAATCGTATTTGAGATGGAATATGATAAGTGGAAATAGTTATCTCCAACTATACTTTTCTTATTCTATCAGGATTCGTATTTTTGAGGTAAAGTCAACTATACATATTGGTTAATGACTCTATTTTCGACATACGTGAGAAATAATATTCTTGTTCTCTCAATTTTTGTATGAGTCCACCCTCAACAAAGAGAGAAAAGAAAATTATGATTAATAATTTTATGGTCTAGGGAGAGTACATTGAAGAAGACTTGGGGGTCCGGAGCATTACGAGAAGGCCAAAGGCTTCAAGAATCTTATTGGTAAAGATGATATCTATAAAGGTAAGATTTGTTTTCATGTATTCTCAATGTTTAATCTGGTTGACACATAAATACTCGATCCTATAACTAACAATTGGTATTAGAGCCTAGTTTTGATATAGTTTTATGTGTTAAGATTAAATCTTTTATGCATATGTTTAGTTGAGTAAGAATAATACATTTATGTTCATGGTAAATGATTTGATTAATTCTATTCAAAATAATTTTATGGTCATAGTTTTTTATTTTGTATAAGTATTATCGAGTCTTATAACAAAAGGGATGAATTACGTCTCCATGATTCCCTTTTGAGTTATATTATTATTATTATATATATTTTTTAAATGTAAAGGCTACGGAGCTTGGTGCAAACAAAGAAGACAACAGGATTGTTGGAGCATGGAACAGCTGGCGAGCAGGCTTGAGCACTAGGCTTGGCTAGCACGAGCCAGGCCTGGGCGCTGGTCTTGGCTAGTGCGAGCCAGGCCTGGGCACTGGCCTTAGCTGGGCGTTGGCCTTGGTTAGTGCATGCCAAGCCTGGGCGTTGGCCTTGGCTGGCGCTAGCGTTGGCTCCCAGGTCACCAAATTAGCAATCCAAAGTCTCAACCAGTGCACCAGAGATAATCCTATGACAAAAGAGAGCTCCATCAAATTGATATTGTAGAATGATTGAAGAATTGACTATTTTGTTAGCCAATTAAATTTTCAATTGTAATTTTGTAATTTTATTTTTGAGTCTAGGTTGGTTATAAAATTATTTTTATTTTATAGTTTTTACTATTTAATTTGATTGAATTATATATCATTCATGTTAACATGCTATATAGTTTGCATTAACACCACTCTAGGTACTATTTAGTTATGCATAAATAAATTAATATTTTTTAAATTAAAAAAATAAGTGTAAAATTGTTAATTTTAATTAAACTTAGGCCTCCCCTATTAGCTCATTAGTAAAATTAACGTTTGTTTCGTACTATTTTAAATGGTCTCCCTATAGGAAGGCTACGTTTTATTGGTTACTAAATTAAGCATCAAAATTTTATTTTTTTTTTTTAAGTTTAATTCATTCATAATTACCCCATAGGTGATGTGATTGGATTAGAAACTTTATTAAAATTTATAGGGGTTACATTTAAATCAAAGACATTATAAGGACTTCTTATAGAATATCCAAATAATGTCTATGATGGCCAAAATATTTAACGACACTAAAACTAATATTGCATTTAGATACAAGATATATTTATTTTAGTGGTATGATTCAGGCCTAACTATAAGTTATATTATTATCTCTTATAGATATGCATATTACTTTGGAGTTTTAGGTTGTGGATCTTAACTTAACTATAAGTTGCATTGTTATCTCCTATAGAGGTGCATGTTACTGTAGAGTTTTAGATTGTGGTATTTTGATAGTAGTTTTTATTACTACTTAAAATATTATCATATTAATCATGCATCATGATATGCTAAATGGCTCATATATTTTATTTTATTTTATTTCAGAAAATGATTTCCAACACTTTATCCCAAATTTTAACAAAAAATCAACTGGTTGAAGAAAATTTTATTGATTAGAAATGAAACCTCATAATCATACTCACTCTTGAGAAGCTCAAATACGTGCTAACTGAACCATGTCCTGCTAAGCCTACTGAATAGTCCACGTGCGAACAAAAGGGGGCTTATAATAAGTGGTTGAGTTCTGATGAAATAGCTCACCGCTACATTTTGGGATCTATCTCAAATGTGTTGCAGTAGAAATATGAGAACATGACAACTACTACAGAAATCATGAAAAGTCTCCAGCAAATGTTTAAGCACAAGGGACGTTAGACCCGTCAAGCAACAATGAGGCATATAATGAATATGCGCATGAAATTGGGAACGCCCGTGAGGGATCATATGTTAGAATTGATCACTTAGTTCAATGAGACAAAGGTCTAGGGGCTGAAATTAAGTCTGAGACTTAAGTTGATATAGCTCTAGAAACTCTCCTAGAGATATTCTCGTAGTTCAAAATTAATTATAATATGAACAAGATGAAGATGTTTCTTACAAAGTTGATGAAGGAATTTGAGAGTGCCAAGGCTACTCTAAAAGTGGGAAATGGTAACGCTCTTGTGCTAACTCATGCTGGATCTTCCTCTTCCAAGTCGAAGGGCAAAGGAGGAAATAAGAAGAAGTAAAATAATAAAAAAGAGCCTAAGTAGTAGGTTAAGAAAGCAAAAGTAAATGAAAAGCCCAAAGGCAAATGTTTCCATTGCAAGCAAAAAGGACATTGAAAGACACAGTGCCCAGATTACTTAGCTAAATGCAAGTAAGGTACTAGTAAGTTATCCTATATTGAAACTTGTTTAGTGGTTGATTCTACAAATACTTGGATAGTATATTCTGGAGCCATTAACTATGTTTGCAATTCATTGTAGGGGTTCCAAGTAACTAGACATCTCAATGAAGGAGAGCATACTCTAAAGGCTGGCACAGAATCAATGATATCTGCAAGAGCTGTTAGAGATGTTTATCTTTATTTTGATAATAAACATTTGGTTTTGAAAGATTGTTATTATATTCCCAACATTTATCAAACTTTGATTTCGATTTCTTTGTTATTCAAACAAAAATATTCTGTTAAATTTTATAAATTATCAGTACAGATATTTTTGAATAACTCTTTGATATGTCGTGGATATTTAAATAATGATCTGTATGTTTTGAAACCTATCAACAGTTCATTATATCATATTGAAACTAACAAACACATTAAGTTATCTCCCACTAATAAGACTCTCTTATGGCATCTTAGACTTGTTCATATTAATCTAAATAGGATTCAAAGACTTGTAAAAGAAGGTCCTTTAAGTGACTTAAAGGTGAAACCTTTTCAAGTTTGTAAATCTTGTTTGGAAGGTAAAATGACCAAAAGATCTTGTTTGGAAGGTAAACTGACCAAATAGAGCTAAGGAAGTCTTAGAATTAGTACATTCTAACGTATGTGGACCAATTAGTGTTCAAGTTGGAGGTGGATATGAGTATTTAATTACTTTTACGGATAATTACTCAATATTTGGATATGTTTACCTAATGACTCATAAGTCTGATGCTTTAGAAAAATTCAAAGAATTTAAGGCTGACACTGAGAACCAGTTTGGAAAGAACATTAAGACACTTCAATTAGATCGAGGCAGAGAATATTTATCCCATGACTTTAGATCTTACTTGTCAGAAAATAAAATTTTATTCCAACTAAGTGCACATGGCACTCTTTAACAAAATGGAGTGGCAAAAAGAAGAAATAGGACCTTGTTAGACATAGTCAGAACAATGTTAGGCTTCTCTACACTCAGTACATCCTTTTGGGGATATGCTATACAAACTGCGACATATATATTGAATATAATTCCATCAAAATCTATCTCTAAGACTCCATTGGAATTATGGAATGGGCGAAAGCCTAATTTGATAGATATCCGTATTTGGGATTTTCATGCATATGTGCTAAAGGAAAAGATGGATAAAATAGATTTACAATCAAATTTATGTCTATTTATTAGATATCCAAAAGGAATAAGGAGTTACTACTTCTATAGTTCTCAAGATAAGAAAATATTTGTAAGTACAAATGCAATTTTCTTAAAGGATAAGTACATAGAAGAACGTGAATCCAAGAGTAGGGTTATTTTGAAAGAAACCAAAGGAGATAATCCCAAGCAAATGATTACAGAAACTCATACTCAAGATTCATGTAGTGGATTCGTATCTATGCCACCTAACATGCTAGATTTCAGTGGGAGAAAAATAGATGTTACGCCTTCTATACCTATTGGCTCTTCGGCATATAGAGTGGAAGAACCTCCTGCCCCTATTCAAAATCTAATCGTTGAGGAATCAGTAGATTTGGTTCCAATTAACGAGGAGGAGAAAAGTCCAATCATCCAAGAACCTCCACAGCTTAGACATAGTGGAAGAGTTATTCGATGTCCCACTAGATACTTACTCTATAGAGAAGTGTTTCAAGGTATCTCTTTTGAGGAAGAAGAGGATCCTACTACGTATAAAGAAACTATAGAGGACATAGATGTGGACTATTGGAAGAGTGTAATGGATTCAGAAATGAAAATCATGTACACTAACTCCGTTTGGGAACTTATAGACCTACCTAATGGGGTAAAACCTATTAAGTACAAATGGGTCTACAAAAGAAAGAGAGGAGTAGATGGGAAAATGAAAACTTTCAAAGCTAGATTGGTTGCTAAGGGTTATACCCAATGAGAAGGTATTGATTATGAGAAAACCTTCTCACTTGTAGCCATGCTAAAGTTTATAAGAATCATCTTATCCATTACAGCTCACTTTGACTATAAAGTATGACAAATGGACGTCAAGACAATTTTCCTTAATGAAAATCTTGACGAATGTATCTACATGGTACAACCAGATGGTTTTATCCACGAAGGTCAAGAACATAAAGTCTGCAAGTTGAATAGGTCCATTTATGGGCTTAAACAAGCATCTAGATATTAGAATATCAGATTTGATCAAGCCATTAAATCTTATAGTTTTAATTAGCATCCTAATGAACCTTGTGTCTATAAGAGAATTATAGATGGTAAGGTGATTTTTCTCATACTCTATGTTAATGACATCCTTCTCATTGGAAATTATGTAAGGACATTAACATTGGTGAAAAATTAGTTGGATAAACAGTTTGATATGAAGGATTTGGGAGAAGTAAGATATGTTTTGGGCATTCAGATTCTTCGGGATAGAAAGAATAGACAGATAGTTTTATCCCAAGCTTCATATATTAACAAAATACTGACAAGATTTTCAATGCAAAATTCCAAGAAAGGTCAATTGTCTTTCAGACATGGAATTCAGTTATCTCAGAAGTATAGTCCTAAAAATCTTAATGAAGTTGAGTACATAAAATAAGTTCCTTATAGATCAGCTGTAGGAAGTCTCATGTATGTTAGTACTCATCCAGACATTTGTCATACTGTTGGGATAGTCAGTAAATATCAGTCAAACCCAAAACCGAAACACTAGACAGCAGTGAAACATATATTCAAGTATCTTCGCAAAACTTGAGGATACATGCTAGTTTACTCAACTCTAGAATTGGTACCTATAGGTTTGTAACACCCCACGACTACGTACCCTAAAAGGGCGGGGATGTCGCCTCGTCCCATAGGACAAGGGGTCTTTAAAACGAAGTATAAAATACAAAGGCAACCCCCAAGAGATTCAACTTAGATAAATAAAGAAATACTCTTATTACATCAGGCTCAACTTGGAGCAAAATGAAATAAAAAAAATTAATCATTCAACAGTTTAAACAACAAATGTCTCCTAAGCAAAGATGACAATAATTAGAAAAGCTTCAACTATCAATACCCCGCTGACTCAGCACAATCTATCTCCTGAAAACATGATGTAAAATAGTGTGAGAATAAATCTCAGTAAGTCCTGTGTGTGCACATGGTGTTTAAAACTGTATGTGTATGTAAAGCGGAAAACATTTGTAGAAATATTTGGAAAGTCATAAATAATTTCTCTTTCGCAAAGAGTGGATTTTTCCATAATCATACTTTACACAAAACAATCATCTACTCGAATAAACAGTCATGTCACCACACGTTGGGCTCCATGAGAACAAAATGGCCAAGGCACCACACTTTGTGCATCTTGTCCGGACCAGATTACCACACATTGGGCGTTCTGATCAAGGTGAGTGTACAGCTCACCGGGTGAGATACTCCTCATTCTCTACACCAAACAAAACCATCCGGGTGTCCATGCCGGGAAAATAAATAATACCTTACCAGGTACACATGCTAGCTCGGACCGGCCTGACCAACCAATACTGTTGCCTTTTCAAGCAGAACTTATCTTCTGGAGGTGGCCTCCTGCCAGAAGACTTACTCTAGCCCTCCAAGACTAGTATTGTTAGCCTACCGTTATTGAGTACTCAACGAACATATCCGTCAATTCCTGATTCACAATATTTCCAAACCTTGGCTTTGTAAAACGTGATTTTCTTTAAAAGAGATTTCCAAAAGTTTAAGGAAAAGAATAGTTTTCTTGATAAAATCGTTAGTTTGACAAAACCGTTTAAAGAATAAATATCCACGTTTACAACCCCAAGCAAACATAGTTCAACAATAGCTTTACAAAGCTTCATAACATAGACTTGCCATCACAACATTTAACAAAAGAGTTTATGCAAGGACTTACTTGATATACCTCAGATAAATGAGATAAATTCACAGCTTGCTTTCCTCAATTATCCTCCTGATCTAAACCATATAATATCATGATCAGGGCTTCAATTAATTCGAACATGTGCCAAACTCATTTATTTTCATAACAATTCACAATCCCCTAAGATCATATACTATGGCCATATATTCAACAAGGTAATAGACATCATCTACTACCTTAAACCTTAATTCCCGCATTAAGGGTAAGTATTTTCGTACCTTACAACAACCGGGTAGCAAGATCCCGATGCTCCTATGGTGATTGTCCCGAGTTCGTTGGATTAGAAGAGGAAAGTTATCTCCTTTTTCCTACCTTATGACCGAGAATGCATAAAGAGATGAAATCAGCCTTGAGATGGCATGATTCCAAAGAAGAAAAGGAAGAGAATTGATGGAATAAAGGAATCAAGAAGTTGAGATGGTTTTTGCTTACCTTGGAGGGTGATCGGTTTTTGCTAGGTGTTATTCTTGAGGTTTTCGAAAATTTGTTGTGGAGTTCTTGCTGGAATTTTTATGTAGAATGGAGAGGATAGACGGCTGCTATGATTTAGAGTTAGAGAAGATTGGTTTAGGGTTAGAAGGTAATGTTTAGAAAGACTCCTAATGGCTTTAGGTTTCTTGGACAGCAAGGCCAAAAATTGCAGCTCACGGTGCCTTCTTGCTGCCGACTTTGAGAGGGTTTAACGGAGAAAATATTCTGCAATTTTGCTCCCTTGTGCTGGCCGAACTATTGCTCAAGAGAAGGGCTGATTGTGTTCAGAATTATGGGCCAAACAAAGAAAAGTTTGAGAAGGTTTTTAGGGCTGAAATTTCTGTGCACGTGCAGTAGTTTTGCTGTGCGAAATTGCTGAACAGGAGAGGAAGAATTTCTGGACTATTTCAGCTGTGGTTCTGCCGAAATTTCTAGAGAAAAAATGAGGGTTTTAGGCACTGAAAAATAGCTTGATCAGCCGGGGTTTTTCGGTGTGTTTGTGTCCAAAATTTCGATTGGAATAGGAGTACAAGGCTGGCCGAAATTTTCTGTACAAAGCTGTCGAAAATCCTGGTTTCCTAGCTGGCCGAAATTCTGGAATTTGTGTGAGTAAAATCTGGTTTTGCACAGCAAAGATAATCAGAATTGATGGAAGATGTTTTAGGGGATTTGAGCTAGGGTTTGAAGGGTTGGATTGTACTTAAAAGTGCTGGAATTTCGGACAGCTTATGTTAACACAAAGCTGCCGAAATTCTGCTAGGTTTAGGAAGAAAATCCTAGTCGAATTAGGATTGCAATAAAAATCTGATTTGCTAAATGATTTAGGATAAGATTTCCTAGTTTTGGAAGAGTTTAAATTGAGCTAAAATTCCTCTAAGAAGTGGCGGCACTTACTGGAATTTTTTTCCAGATTTTTAGCTTAGGTTCTAGGGTTAAAATCAACAAGGTTTCCTACTAGAAAAATGATTCATTAATTCCAACTATCCATGGCAAGATCTATCTAGCTAAATTCAAGCTGAAATTTTAATTATTAGCTAGGGGTTTTTCGAAAATCCTAAGGAATAAAAGCTGGAAATTAAAAGTGAACTTTATTCACATCAAGGTCCTTAAATTTAGGAAATAAATATAGAGACTTATTTCCTTGGAATAATGACACTAAAATTTCTCTAGGTTTGCTAGATCTTTTTCGGCCAAGACATGGAAACTCTAAGGAAAGGAATTTTCAAGAAGAGAAACTAACTTCACAAAAGGTAGGATTCGAACTCGAGTCACCAAAGGAAATCACCAACCTCTCCGCTATTCCAAAACAACTCCAATACTAATTTTTTCTACAATCAGTTCTCACCACCCCCCAATACTCATCCTTCCAAATCTTCTACCAAACCTCCCTTATCCAAATCTTTAACAACACAACTATTTCACATCAATTAATTCAAATGCAAGAGCAACGAAAAAATTCACATGCATTCATGCAAATAAAATAATTCTAAGCTACCACATAAAATGCAAAATGCTATGCAATGCATGACTTTTTCCTATAGTCAAAGGTGATTTTGGGCGGGGTATTACAAGGTTACACTGATTCTGATTTTCAAGCTGATAGAAATCTTCGCAAGTCTACCCCAAGCTCTGTTTTCACCTTAGGTGGTGGTGCAGTTGTATGGAGAAGTATCAAACAATCTTGTACAATGGAAGTTGAATATATGGCAGCTTGTGAAGCAACTAAAGAGGTGGTATGGTTGAAGAAGTTATTGATAGAACTTGAAGTGGTTCCTTCTGCATCTCAAGCCATTAGTTTGTACTGTGACAACAGTGGTGCAGTGACAAATGCAAAAGAACCACGCAACCATCAGCGTGGTAAACACATTGAACGTAAATATCTCCTATTTAGAGAGATTGTTCAACATAGAGATGTAGAAGTATGCAAGATTTCTTCTGTTGAAAATCTTGCTGATCCTTTTACTAAAAGTTTGTCTGCAACTGTTTTTAAAAGTCATATAGAAAGTATGGGTATTTCTAACATGTCCTATTTACTCTAGAACAAGTGGGAGAATTTTGTTAGATATGCCCATCGAGTAAATACAATATTTGTATTTTAAAATTAAATAAAGTATATTTTTATATATTTATATATATGAGCTTGTTTTGTTCACGAATTATTTAGATATTATAAATCAAGTGTTTATTTGGTAAACACAAAAAGACATGATTTATAATTTAATTCAGAATAAATTATCGCAATCTAAAATAAATTTGGGCAATTTATTTTGATGAGATCGTCTTAATTTTATTGCAGTCTGTCTTTGACTTTGGTAATAAAATTGCGGAGATATTTTGATATATTGGATGGACCATCAATTTTTATTTGTGGAATAGACCATACAAATAAAACATTAAAAGATTGTCGTACATAATATCTTAATCCTGAGCAAATAATTATTTATATTTACTAACTTAAAGTTTCTTGAGTTACCAAATAGTGAAATTAACTCAATACTCAATATCTCGGTTTCTTAGGAATTAAAGTGAAATAAATATGAAATAATTATTATGCAATATGGAATCCATCACCTTTAATAGGTAAGATCATTTTCTCATGAGTTCTTCTAAGGGACAGTTAAATATGAGCTCAATAATTCAATAGTGTCTATTGAATTCAATTTGTAAGTGTGACGTAGTCACATAGTACTATTAAATTAAAGATGAGAATTGAGGATTTGAATGAGGGGTACTGTGGTCTTACTGTCTTATTCAAAGTATTATATTGATCGACGGGGGGTAATCTATTAGATCGATCAATTTTTGGATATAATTATTGACTCCAGTAATTGCGATTAGACTAAAAATACAATTACGTTCTTTTAGTGGAGTGGAACGTAATTAATAAATTATTTTTGTTGACAAAATAATTTATTAAAACTTATTCTAACTGTATTCGGTCAGGTCCTTTCAATGGCTCCTAATTATGGGATAATAATAAATTATAATTTATTAATAAAAATTGTAGAAAACTAAAATTCGTATTTGAGATGTAATAGAATAAGTGAAAATAGTTGTACCCAACTATACTTTTCTTATTCTATCAAGATTCGTATTTTTGAGGTAGAGTCAACTATATATATTGGTTAATGACTTTATTTTCGATATACATGAAAAACAACGTTCTTGTTTTCTCAATTTTTGTGTGAATCCACTCTCAACAAAGAGAGAAAAGAAAAATATGATTAGCAATTTTTTGATCCAAGGAGAGTACATTAAAGAAGACTTGGGAGTCTAGAACATTACTAAAAGGCCAAATGTTTCAAGAATCGTATTAGTGAAGACGATATCTACAAAGATATAATTCGTTTTCACGTATTCTCAAAGTTTAATCTGGTTGACACATAACCATATCGATCTTATAACTAACAATTATCATGTCTGTCCTACCTATTTTTAGCATTTTAAGTATATGTGAAGAGTTGATGCATTGAAAATTGTTGTTGGTGAGCAATTCTCTTGGTCAGTTGTATTTACTCAGTGTATGCATTCTGCATCTTGAAATTTTGATTTTTGAGCTTTTTTCAGACCTTTCTGTTTAATTTTTAAAATGTTGTGGTTAACAGTCTCCCTTCCTCCCCCCCTTTTTTTTTTGGTAGGGGGAGGGTGTTTTCTCAACCTTGGAGAGATTGCATATGGAAATAATATCTGTGTCAATGAAGCTAATGAAGGCAAGATTAATCTAATTATTTTCTTTTTTCCATTAGGTACCGTAAACTTGTTATATAGACTGACAAGGAACTTATTAATAAACTATTAAAGAATAGTATCCTAACCCAGATTTATACTCCAATGGTAAGTTCATTGTCCCAATCGAAAGTGCGTTTGGTGTTCTTAAGAGAGACATTTGAGTTTGTTGCTCATATATTAATACAAGTTAAGCCTTTAATCCATTTGTATTTTTCTTTACAGATATAAATCATTGCGCAAGGATTGAGGGAAGCTGGCATTCAACAACCTATATAAATGCAAAAAAGATTTATTGATTACTCATGAATTAAGATAATATAACTTAGGAAGAGTTTGTTTCACAAAAATAGAATTTCATATAATAACTTTTCTCTACCTGTATAAATATATAAATAGACATATTTAGAAGATAATTGATTTATTATTTTTTATTATTTTTAAGATTGATTTTTAAATCAAAGAAACTTATACTTATTACTTTTTATTCTTTGTTGGATTGTATCTTTAGGTTAGGGACAACAAACATAGCAAAATTCATAAAAACATAAGGTCAGTTGCTGATTTTTTTAATATTTAAATGTATATGTTGTATTAATAGTAGAAGAAAATTCTTGTAATACTTAAAATTTAAAAAAAAAAGATGCTTTAAATTGTTTTGTTAACAATAACATTTGTCCAGAATTCTCTAACTAATAATTTATTTATAAAATTTATATATTTGTAAATATTTGACAAATTTTATTTAATTATCGGGCAAAATTTCTGCACGTAGCGTAGGGACATCAACTAGTTACACCTAAAAATATAAATAAGTGAGGAAAATTATACTAGAAAATTTCTAACAATTTCACAATTTAATAATTTTAAAATAAACAATAGAATAATGAAATTCTAAAATACAATCCTAATTAACAACTAAAATATATCAAAGTACAACATAAATAGTAAAAAACATAACAAATTATAAAAATATAGTATAATTTCGAAAAACTTATAAAAATATAATCTCCTAATATAATTTCATTCACTCAAAATTTAGAAAAAAAAATTATAAAATGAAAGATCAACTATGAAGTTCATTTTATTTTGTGCCATTAAATATTTTTTACATTTTACTTTGAAAATAAAATATAAAATCATTTCATAACAATACAAATTAATTCTAAAAAATAGTACATCTATATCAAATAAAACATTATAATTTATCTAATAGAAAATTTTAAAAGTATTTGACCATTTTTTATATTTTAAGTTATGATATTATATTCTTCAAATATCTTAATAATCATCATTTATAAATATATAATAGTATACACTCTTTATAACATATAGGAAGATTGCATCCGTATTCATGCATCACTTATGAGCAAGTATTTAGTAATCACATTTGCCTTAAGACCCTTAACCCAATAAATATAACAAGTTTTCGAATGAGTTTTAGACCTATACTTATGCACTATTTTATTTTTTCCTTCTTTCACTTTGTGAGATAAGATTGAGTATAACATTTATGAAAATACCTGGATCAAAGGATGGGCCTAGTTTTTATTAAGCCCAATTGAATAACTCAATTATATTTTAAGCCATGGCCCAATGGATTAGGGTTTTTTAGTAATTTCTTAATTCGAGAAGGATTGGATTGTAATAACCTACTTATATAAAGGAAACATACCAATAACCTACTTGTTGATAATTTTGAATTATTTATTAAAATTTGTCAAATTTTAGAAGGACTGGCGCATTAAATTTTACGGATTAGAATTTTTTAAAATTCAAAGATGTCAATTTTAATAGTATTTTTAAAATTGTGCCCATCCGATGAATTATGTGATAAGTACATGTCAATTTTAATAATATTTTGATTATTTCACATTACATATTAAGATATATCAAAATTTAAAAGCATTAGCACGTTAATTTTTGCGGATTAGAATTCCCCAAAATTCAAAAATACTTTGAACAACCTAATCTTAAAATCAAAAGAAGTACAATGGGCCGGTCGGCCCAACCCAATTGATTTATCAATTAGTCTCCACCCTAGCACAGCATAAATAGTTGATTCCATTTTTTTTTCAACTACAAATTTCATTTATAAAACTATTCTATCCGTTACGGGATATTATCCCACTTTTCAAATGAAGAGATCGAAAATTACAATATACCAAAGATGAAAATTAATATAGGAGTTTTCAATTTTTTTGCTTTTTAATTCATTTTAAAGCGATTGAAAATTACAATATACAAAAGGGTAAAAATTAATATAAGAGTTCTATATTTTATATAGCATATTTTAAAAAGAAATACAAGAGTTATGTATTTTATATATTACATTTTAAAAAACAATCTTAGGGTTTAAAGCACATAGTTTGAAAGGATTGGGTTCGTATACATATAATGGCTTTTTAGGGGAAGGATTAATTCTACGCTATTCAAGTTTTAAAAATTTTTGGTAGAATAAAAATAAAATATTACTTTTTAAAAGATATGAGTACAAAAATAAAAAATATATAATTTTTCCTAGAGAATAACTAAACATTCTTGTAAAGCAAATAAAAATTATCTCTCATGCTAGACTACAAAAATAAATCATATCTAGCCTATACTATATATTTATAAAATATACTAATTCAAATTTATCCGTCTTTTATAACAATTAAGGATATTGACACATAAATCATTTTACATAGTCCGACTAGGGGTAGATCTAGAATTTTCTCTAAAGCTAAATGCTAGAAAAAGGTTTTAAAATTTAGTATAGACGCCAATATAAATCTTTTCTTTAAAAAAAATAATTACAGAGATAAAAAAATATTTAAAAATAATTATTGAGATAAAAATATAAAGTTTTAGAGAATAAATAAATCTTTACTTTTAAAACCAATAAAACTAAACTTTAACTATAATACTACACATAGTAATAATAAATAATTTGAAAAAAATATAGTGAAATACATCAATACTACATATGATAAAATAAAATTAATAGACTAATATGCATTATAATTAATAGATCTTTTCTAAATGTGAAAGCAACACTAGTGATCTTTTTTACAAGAAATTATAAATCTTTTTAAAGTTTCAATGCAGACCCAAAAAAAAAATCTTAAGTTTTTATTATAGATTTAAAAATATTTTATACATATGACGGGGGCTGTCATGCAAAATAATCCGCTACTGAACTAAACACATCTAATATTTTTATACATAAGTGGATTATGCCCATAATTGGCCTCTGCCCCAAGTTTCAAGGAGAAAGGTGCACAAATAGGTTAAAATAAAAATCTCAATATTCAAGCTTGTTTAAGGAAAAATTATAGTGATCCTTACGATGCCTTCTTTCCAAAAATTATTTAAAAAAAAAAAAAAACTTGTGCAATTGGTATTGAATGTATCATCTTTCGCAAGGATTTAGATACTTTAATTCTTGAGAATTTTGGCATACAAATTTTATTAATGCAGACAATATAATTTTAAGTGTAGTTTCTGTTTGTTTTTTTTTTTTTTAAATATATAAGGAGATGGAAATGATATTTAAATATAAGATGTATTAGATGGTGAGGAATGCCTCTGACCATTTTGAGCGTTAGATGTAATCAATTTAAAAGGGTTGAATAAACTGCATGTTATGTTGACAGCTTAAGTAGATTAGTTGGATTTTGATTATGCAAATTAGTTTACGTACCGTAAAAAAATAAAACGAAATTCATACAAAGGATTATTCGTATGTAATTAGACGAATTAAGAGAAGGAAGAAAAATTAGTTATCTCGAAAACGTAGCTTTTAAAATTTTCTACTGCACGAATCTCTTTCTAAAATCGATCCAATCAAGTCACCAAATTCCAAATATAGGAATTTCTCTAATAAAAGTTCACACGAAGAACGTACTTAAGAATTACCAAAATTTTTTGTTAGAAAAATTTATTGACGGTTAGGCTTTAATTTTAAAAAAGAAACAAAAAAGAAATACATTGTTTTGTTCCAAAGTGAAAGAAGAAAATGAAATAGCTAATGTAATCTTCAGGGGAAAAATCGACCTACTGTGTACTATACACATATATATATACATATATATACATACATACATACATATATATATATATATATATATATATATATATATATATATCCACCATGAAACTCCACAAAGATTATTTCCTAAGCCTTTAGGAAACAATTTAGTTTTTCTTCCTAAACCTTTTAGGAAACAAGAAGTCTTTTCCTTTATTCTTTCTTTTATGGGTTTTGAATTTCTAAAATTACACTATGACCCTTTGAATTATAATTAGTTTATAATATAATCACAAACTTATTAAATAATTGTAATTTCATGCAAATAATTATAACACTTTATAATTAACCCATAATTCATATTTCTTCTCACAAATTAACCTCATAATATTATTATATAATATCTTGAGTACCAATTCTCTATTATGTGTGACCTATTAGGTTTTCTAGTCATTTGGTAGCTAATATAAATTAATTATATCATAATATAATTAATAATCCTTTTAATAATTAGAATTAATTTATCAATTCTAATTATGATTAAATTTATTAATTTTTTAATTAATAAATCCATATTTAGCATATCATGAGCAGTATCTAGCAATATATCATGACCACTAAAAATTGCAGAAAGTCAAGTGGTTTGACATGAACCTTTCAATAGCGAAACGTCAGTGCAATAAACTCATTTCACCATACAATATCTCATTCGGTTTAAAGTATGGAATTACTGTCAACTCCTTCTAGAATATTAATTAATTCTGGCACGAATATTTTAATACTTGTTCCTGAAATCCATTACTTATCATGTATATCAATTGAAACTATTTCCAACATATAGTCGCCTTGACTAAAAACTTCTTGAAAAATGATTCTTACAAGTGACCTTGAGACATTCACTCCTACTATTAAGAGTAGTGAATCCTTTATTGATCCTATCAACTACTTTCGTTTATTTCATGTTGTACCCAATATTCTTCCCATAAGCGGTCTTGTAAGGACTCAAAAAATTGGAATCAAAGTATAACGCTTAGCAAACAAAATACATTGGAGTTTTCAAGTTTAAGGATATTTGTACATTTGTTATAATGAGATTCTATCATTAGCACTAAATAGTTATCCCTATAATTATTTCATAGTTATGTTATCCAATATACTTGTTCAAATAATAAGCATCGACGTGTTAACTTTGAGTATCACAATACTTACAGATGTGAGAACCACCGCTTAATCAAATCAAGATGTATAATACGTGCTAGTCTTAGCGAGTTAATGATGTTTTATCTCATTACTACTGTTATTAGGGATAATTTAAGTACAAACACATTTCAGTATTGTAGGAACCTTACATCATGATCTCTATCATGATTTCCTTAACACAATATTGTACTTGGGACTTCATCTAACAACTACATACACATGAAAGTATAAATGAAATGAACTGTAGGATAAAGAATGCCTTTATTATTAAATATGCCATATACAATATACATGTGATTGTCTCTAAGGTATTACACTAATAAACTCCCATTTGCACTAGAGCTAATCATTCATGTATCTAATACCAAATGACTGAACATGTCTATTATGTTTCTTTTGGAGCAGTGCTTTCGTCAGCCAGTTCGCTATGTTCTCATCTGTGAGAACTCTCTCTATTTTTTATATCTTTCCTATCAATGATTTCATAAATCAAGTGATAGCGCTCAAATTGAATACGTAGCCTAATTGTGACTCATAGTTATCATTATTAAATTGAAAACAGGTATCAATATACCTTTTTAACTTATTGAAGAGTAAAGACAACATTTTTCATTAGCAATACGTCATCTACATAAAGTAATAGGAAAGCAATTGCATTCCCACTAACCTTTTCGTATACACAAGATTCATCCATATTATGAATGAAACTTGTTAGTCCAAATGGCATTCTCTTGTATTTTGATTTACAACAAACATTAATGTGGATTAACATGTGTATTTATATGTGATAGGATTTTTTAATATGACAATGTTTGACCTCGATTCTTCAAAGTCTTGCAAAGAGGATTGCTAAGCAACTCATGGTCGATAGAGTTTAAAAAGGATGGTCAAATGAATATTCAATCCAAAGAAGTTGCATATCATGAAGAATTTTGAAGAATCTTATACTAGGAAATTGTGGATAAGGTATGTTACTTGTATTTCCTATATCTCTTTACCTCGGTTTAATTTATTTCATATTGAAGCACATAAAAATGATTTCAAAAAGAGGTATTTTCAATTTAGATTTTTGGTTGAGTGATTTTGGACGGACCTCTGCATCCAAAATGCCCATTGAAGAGTCTCCAGGTGTTCAAAATATACTTCTGCATAAAGTGGCATTTTGGACTCACCTTTCGAATGTACAATTTTCTATCTTGTGAATCTAAAATTCTGGAAAGTCTAACAGCAACAAACTAGCCGTTACTAGCCATTACAATCCTGTTTTTTGTCCCTATAAAAGCCTTTTAAACACGATTTTCAGTAAGGAATTTGTGCTAATATTTTCAGAAACACTCTAAGACTTTCAAAAAATAAGAATCCCTCATCTACATTGTGCTTCAAAGTAAGATTTATTATTCCAAAGGTAAAAGGAAAAAGAACTCTAGCTGGTGTATATCTACTCAATCTGTGAGCTATTTCTGTATTTTCTCTATGATTTGTTTTGTATCAAGGTTTGGAAATTAAAATCCAGTTGGGGTGAGCCTTGATTGTTGTGTGTAAAGAGATTGGGTATAAAACCAAGTGTGGTGATCCTTTTGTGTATGATTGGTATCGCATACCACCATTAATTTGGGGAAAAAAATTTAGTGGTTGTGTTGAAAACGTTAAGTGGGTGTTTAAAGTAATAGATGTAGATCATTTGAGGATCGAACCATTATAAATCTCTGGATCTATTCTCTTGCACTTACTCTATACTTTTTGACTTCAAGTTTACTGTTCATCATATTTCAAAACACTACATTCCTTTTTGCATTCATTAATCTTATTAAAGGCTTTTATAGAGTGAATAGATTGTTGTTATCTTATTTGTCCATCTTCAATATAGTCTCAAATCTTATCATTTAGTAAAGCTGTGAAAGATTCATGGCTACACATTTAAAACTGCACAGTGAATCTGTTTTCAAACACACACATATTTTTTTGCTCCTTTTTACAAGTCATCAAAAGACTTTGAAAATTTGCATTTGTTTGCTATAAACCTTATTCACCCCCTTCTAAGGTTTATCAATTGGTATCAAAGCATTGGTCTACACTGTTTTCGGCCTAACAGCCTTGTAGGAAAGATTCAAATGGCAAGCACTTCATCCCTACCATATATTGAGGGGTCTTCAACAAATAGACCACCATTGTTCAATGGAAGCAATTATACATTCTGGAAAAACTGAATGAAGATTTGTGTATACTTAATCAACTTTGAGCTATGTAATTTGATAGAAAAAGGACCATTTGTCCCGTCTAAAATTGTTGAAGGCAGAACAATACCTAAACAGAGTAATGAGTATGATAGTGAATATAATACTAAAATGACACTGAATTTTCAAGTAATGAATATACTGTGTTGTGCTCTTGATACAAATGAATACAACCAAGTTAGTGGTTGTGATTTAGCCCATAATATGTGAAAATTAATTGAAGTCACCCATGAATGGAGAAATCAAGTAAATGAATCAAAATTGGGACTCTTAGTCCATGATATGAGCTATGCATCATGAAACTAAATGAGAACATTACTAATATGTTCACCAGATTCACAAACATAGTGAATAAATTAAAGGCTTATGGGAAAGTCTATTCCCTTGGAGAGCAAAATAGAAAAATACTTGATACCTTGCCAAAAAGCTGGCAACTTAAGACCTTGGTTGCGGAAGAATCTAAAAACTTAAAAACTCTACCAATTGTAGAATTGATTGGATCTCTCTTAACACATAAAATGAAACTTAAAAGGTTTAGAGAATATGATGATAATGATGATGATAAAGCAAAAGAGGAACTGTCTTAAAAGTTGCAAATAATGAAGCTATCAGTGAACAATCTGAAAATGATTATGGCACTGATTTAAACAATGAAGAATTAGCCATGGCTGCTAGAAAATTCAAAAAGATGTTTAGAAAAGACAACTTCAGCAAAGATAAGAAATTTGTCAAAAAGAAAGGACAAACTTCATCTTTCAAACCTCAGTGTTACGAATGCAAGAATACGAAGCATTCTATTGTTGATTGCCTAATAGCTAAATAAAAAAGAAGCAAGTAGAACAAGAAGAGAAGAAAGGATATTAAGACCAAGCAAGGAAAAGGGATGATCGAAACTTGGGATCAAGATGAATCTGAAATTGAAGAACACGGTGAATCTGAACCTGAAACAGCTAATATATGCTTCATGGGGTAACGCTTACTCCTTCTAATTCTGTAACTGAACTACATGATTCTACTTGTGAAAATTCAGATGATCTGAGTGAGCTTCTTATTAACATGTTCCATGAACTCAAAAAGCTGTCTAGGAGAAACAAGAAAAAAAAATGAAAATTGATTCCTTGTTAGATGACAATACTAAGCTGTTAAGCGAGAATAAAGCTCTAGTTGATTCCATTAACCGTTCATATATTGAGAAAGATGTTGTCTTAACTTCTTTACATTATGTGTCACTTGAAAATAAATGCCTATACGGCAAAGTAATATCTCTTAAAACTATGCTTAGTGACTTTTGTTAAGGTTAGTGGACTCCTAAACGTAAAAAACATCCACGAATCCCTTCCGAAGACCCAAGTAAACGATTAATAAGATCTAAGGTTCACAGAATTACCTCTGTTCAGTGTAATCAAGATCCTTCAATTTTGATTATACTGTCGTATGTACAACTCGAACGATCACCAGACGCTGCAATGCGCGAACGCCCTCTATCGGATGCACACGGTGAACTAACTCGTTACCCCGAGAGTGCTAGCGCCTAGGGTTTGAGAGGCTTGTTTTTCTTGTGAATAAAGGCACGAATATTTTAACAGAACGGCTCTCTTGAGAAGAGGGTTAGGGTTTTGTTAAAATCCCTTCGAACCTCTCAGAGTCCAACTCTGTTAATATCTTATCATATTTTATTTTAAATTCAAATTAAATTAAAATTGATATGATAAGATTCTACTATTATCTCGATAATTTAACTAATTAATTTATCAAATCGGATTCTTATAATCTGGACATCATCCAGATACATCGAATGTGGAAATATTTTCAAATTCATTGTATTTGATCAACTCTCTAGGTTCGATTGACTTAGACATATTTCCAGATTCATCGAATCTGGTTACCAGAAAAATAACCTAACGAGTTCGCTTGTTGTGTGACCTTATAGGTTCATTTAACACTGGCAGTATGCCTAAATCATATTTAAATGGCCCACAAGTTATAAGTGATTTCTAGTAAAACATTATAACTATCCAAGTTAAATGAAGATTAGTGATCTCTTTAAACCAAACCATAATTTTATATTTAGTCATTTTGTCACACGATATCCAGATTAAGCATAAGGCATGGAGCATATCATCCTTATTATGCTTAATCAATTATTTCTTGATCTCATAGTAGACTATTCAAACAAATGATATCAATATTTTAGATTAATATATTTGAGCACGGCCATGCATTTTAATAATCTAACTTATCAAGGGGCCCATAGATATCTCTCCCATAATTGAGAGGGACAAATTCCTTCACTATCAATCATATTCCTCTTCTTGGTTTATTCTATATCCAACAGTAGTCTAATTTATCATCTAGTTAAAGATAACTTTAGACAATATCAAAATATAGAATTCATCAAGTAGGAAACTATGATGAATTCAGGTTGAAGGACTTTTAATATCGTTATGGCTAGAAAGTACTTATGACATGTTCCATGAAGTACTTTCACATTAGGTCATATCCAATACAATGTTCTCTAATATTTATTTATATTTTGACTTGATATCACAAATATCCATGACTAGTAAAATATAGCCATCAAGTCACAAACATACTAATCTTAATTTATTATTGTTCCAATAATAATAATCGATCAGGGACAATTTTAGAATAGTCATTGTATTCATTGTATAGTTTTATTATCAAGTCACGTACTTGATAACCACAAAACAAAATGCACTATTCATGGAAACGAAAACCTCATATTATTATATAAAACATAACGACAATAGTATAAATACAAATTGACTCTAGGACATATCCCTAGCAGTTTGATGACATGAAAAAGAAAGTTGATGATCTGTCTACAAGTATTGAGAAGTTCACAAATGGCAAAAACAACCTAGATAAATTGCTTGGAATGCAACGTGTAGCTAGGGACAGAAATGGTCTCAATTATAGGTATGTGCACAAAGTTGGAAACTACAAATCTCATTTTGTGAAAGCTAACTCTTCATATACAACCCATGTTTGCTATACATATTATGGTAAAAGTGGACATAATGCATCTAAGTGTCATGTTAGGAAAAAAGTAAAATCTAAGGTGAAATTAGTTTGAAGAGTTAAAAGAACCATCACTATTCCTTCCTCTGTATAAGTACATTTGCCACAAAAAATAAGCTCTACAAAATGATTCTTAGACAGCAGATGCTCTAGACATATAACACTTTTAGAAAATATTCAAGCCACAAATCATAGATTTGCCATATTTGAAGATAAGAAGAAGAAAAAGATACTCGAAATACGTAATATTGGTAAGGGATCTTCTTCTATTATCAAACAAGTATTGTTAATTGATGAATTAAAATACAACTTGCTTAGTATTAGCCAATTATATGACAATGGCTGCAAAGTTATTTTTGAAAAGGATTCTTGCACCATTGTGGATAACTTTAGTAATGAAATATTTTTTGTTGCCAAACGGAGTGGAAATGTTTATGTGCTTTATCTTGATGATCTTATTGAGCATGATATAAGATGTATTTCCATAAATGATGATGATGGCTACCTTTGATATAGAAGGCTATTGATTTGCTAAATAGATTATCCTTAAAAGAGCTTGTTAGAGGACTGTCCAAAATGAAGTTTGACAAAAACCGATTTTGTGATGCTTGCCAATTTGGAAAACAAATCAAAACCTCTTTTAAATCCAAGAAAATGATTGCAACATCAAAACCTCTTGAACCTGTACATAGAGATTTGTTTAGACCAACGAGGACCACTAGCCTTAGTAGTAAGAAGTATGCTTATATATTAGTGAGTGATTTCTCAAGATTTACTTAAACCTTATTTCTTACGCATAAGGATAAAACATTTTCTGAATTTTCAAAGTTACTCAACAGTGTTTAAAATTTTCTTGGGTGCAAATTGATTTCTATAAGGAGTGATAATGGTAGAGAATTTTGCAACCATGAGTTTACAAAATTTTGCAAGTGGTGTTTCTCATAACTTTTCGGTGGCAAAAACCCCTCAACAAAATGGTGTAGTTAAAAGAAAAATAGAACTTTACAAGAAATGGCAAGATCAATGCTTTGTGAAAACTCCCTTCCAAAATATTTTTGCGCTGAAGCTGTGAATACAGCATGCTACATTGTGAATCGTATTATGCTAAGGTCATTTCTTAGAAAAAATACCATTTGAACTTATGTTTGACAAAGTCCCATCCATCTTATATTTCAAAGTTTTTTAATGCAAATGTTTTATTCTCAACACTAGAGATAATTTTGGCAAATTTAATAGCAAATTAGATGAGGTTATATTTTTTGGATACTCTTCCAATAAAAATGCATATATAGTGTACAATACAAGAACTCTATATATGGAAGAATCCGTATATGTTGTATTTGATGAATCTAACATATACGTCTCTAAAAAAGATGATGATGATGATGATGATGATGATGTAGGAACCGCAAAGGAAAAATGTAGTAAATAGCACAAAGCTCCATCACTTGACATCCATGCTAAAGAAGAGGAATTAGAAGAATAACAAGCTGAAGAAAGTGAGCAAAGAACTGAAGAGCATACTGATCAAAGCCTACCAAAAAATTAGAAGTACAAAACTAGACATCTAAAAAAGCATATTATTGGTGATCATAACCGTGGTGTCAAAATTAGACGGTACTATATTGATAATTTTACATTGCTTTCAAGTATTGAACCTGATTGCATTGATATGACTTTGTGTGATGATTTTTGAATTCTGACCATGCAAGAAGAATTGAATCAATTCGAAAAAAATCAAATTTGGAAATTTTTTCCTAGACCACTTGATCATCCCGTGATTAGTACCAAGTGGGTTTTCAGAAACAAACTTGATGAGTATGGTGTAGTTATTAGAAATAAAGTTAGACTTGTTACCCAATGATTCAATCAAGAAGAGGGCATTGATTATGATAAACCTTTTGTTCCCGTTGCTCGATTAGAGTCCATTAGAATGCTGCTTGCTTTTGCATCATTCGAATGTTTCATGTTCTATCAAATGGATGTTAAAAGTACATTTTTAAATGATTTTATTGAAGAGGAAGTGTATATGGAGCAACCCCCAGTTTTATTCATGAACATTTTTCAAATCATGTTTTTGAACTTTCCAAAGCTCTTTATGGTTTAAAACAAGCTTCATGTGCTTGGTATGAAAGGCTTAGTGGTTTTCTTCTTTCAAAAGGTTTTTTAAGAGGTATAATTGACAATATATTGTTCATTAAATCTGAAAATTTTGATGACCTCTTTATTGTTCAAATATATGTTCATGACATTATCTTTGGAGCTACTAATGATTTTTTATGTAAGAAATTTGTAAAGACTATGCAGTAAAAATTTGACATGAGTATGATAGGGGAACTCAACTTCTTTCTCAGGTTATAAATCAAGCAAACCAATGATGGTATCTTCCTAAATCAAGCTAAGTATGCTAAAGAATTGCTCAAAAAGTTTGGAATGAATAAAGCTAAAGGAATCAGTATACCTATGAGTACATCATTAAAGCTTAACAAAGATGAAAAGGGTAAGAAAGTGGATGAATCAAAGTATAGAGGTATGATTGGACGTCTTCTATATCTTATTGCTAGTTGACTCAACAACATATTCTTGGTTTGCCTTTGTACAAGATTTCAATCATGTCCCAAAGAATCTCACTTATGTACTGTAAAATGTATCCTTAGGTACTTGGTTGGAACACATAATTATAGTCTATGGTACCACAGACTAACTCTTTTGATCTTATAGGATACACAGATGCAGATTATGCAGGCTGTAAAGTTGAAAGAAAAAGTACCAGTGGACATTGTCAATTTCTCGGATATTTTCTAGTCTCTTGGTATAGCAAGAAGCAAGCCTGTGTTTCACTCTCAACAACTGAAGCAGAATACATAGCAGTAGGAAGTTCTTGTACTTAAATTCTACAGATGAAACACACTTTACTTGATTTCGATCTTAATTTTAAGTGTGTTCCTATTCTGTGCACAACACTAGCAATAAATTTAACTAAAAAATCTGTTTAGCACTCTAAAACTAAGCACATTGAAATTAAACATCATTTTATTAGAAATTATGTACTTAAATATGATATTTGTGTGGAATACATTCCTACTAATGATCAACTTACAGATATATTCACCAAATCATTGGCTGAAGAAAGATTTAATCATCTGCAAAGAGATTTGGGAATTACTAGATTGAGTAACTAACGATTTTGCCAGAGATTGGTTGTTTATTCTTGCAGAATTTCTAAAGATTTTTTTTTTATTTTGGATGGAGATGTTGGATGCAGTACTTAGATGATATGATTCCAAAATCCCTTCACTAGAATCATATCTTTAACTAATAACCTCTATATCTATATTGGATGGACATTTTGGACTGGCTTCAAGTCTAAAATGGCAACAGCCTAAAATCGTGTGTGACATATCTCTTAGGCAAATTAATTGGATGAAAAATGTCTAGGTCCAAATCTTTCTTTTTAAAATTCAAAATATTCGCACCTTTTTAAAATAGCTCTTTTATATTTTTGAAAAGTTACTTTTTCCTATGTACTTGATTATACTTACTTCTCAAATACCTCGAAAATCCAAAAAAGACTTTCAAAACTATTTAAGTTTCTCTCAATTTTCAAAATATGGAACCGTTAGTAACCTCTCTCTTTCTCTCCTTGCTAATCTCCATGCTCTCTGCAAAATCGGATAACCCAAACCTTTACCCTTTATCCACCATGGCTAAAATCCCTAAAACCAGTAAAGAAACCAAACCCAAATAAAAGAAACTCAAGTAATGCAAAGCAGCCGGAAAGAAATCTTTTGCTACCACCAAGTCGCTCACCAAAAAAAAGGGCAAAGAAGTTGCTAAAGAACTAACCTCTTGAACTGTGTCATCAGAACAACATCCTGAAGATGAAAGCTTGGACACTCAGGTACCCTGTTTTTTTTACTCTAAGTGTGAGTAACAATGAATAGGTGTCGAGAAATATGACCATTATTGTAGGCTATCGGGTCAACCCCGAGGCATTTTTAAATTATATGAATGTGCTAAATATGTTTGAATCAGTTGGCCGGGGAGATCTGTTGTTTGTAAATGAAAAACTATACACTGTGTTGGTCTTGGAATTTTACTCAAATTTGAGAAAAATGAGACGCGAGGAAAAAGGGGATGGGTTCATGGTTCAGTGGTATACATCACGGGTGGAATATACGAACATGAAGTTTGATCATCGGATGCTAAACAGAATCTTTGGAGTCAGAGATGGTGGAATTTAGTTTTTTGAGATGAACAAATTTCTGGAGGAGTTTAACTTGTTCGATTTGGGGAGATTTGAGGGCAAGTTTACTAGAGGCAAGAGTTTTAAAAACTTGAATGATCGCAACACAAAATAGCTAAATGGAATTGGGAGAATACTACACCACATGGTTTCAACTATGGTGACACCCAGTTTTGGGCACAAAACCTCCATAAGCATCATGTAGATGATATTCATGTGATAGGGTAGGCAAATTAGCTTTGGATTTTTGGCTGTGAAGTTGATGCTCCAATCAAGGAAAACCTCGAACAAAGCTTTGCCATATGGAAACCTTCTGACCAAAGTCTTCAAACTCTTTAATGTGGATCTCAGTACGATTGCCCTTGGACACTCCAAGATGAATGTCTACAGCACAAATTCATTTGAGAAAATGGGGTACATTCAAGTGGATAATCAATGGATATTGCTTAGAGAGGCCACTGAAGAAGAGAAAAAAATTAGTGAAAGTCAAAGCTGAAGGAAAGAAAGCTATACCTGCTACCTCAAATGGGACAAAACGCAAAGTTAAAATAGCAGAAGAGTCCTCCAGTAAAGGCAAGCAGAAAATTGAAAAGAGTGGACTGTCGCGGAGCATTTTAGATGCTCTGAATCTTTTGTCTGAAAAATTAGATGGTTTCAGTACCGAAGTTAAGACTGAATTGCACAATCTGAGCACTCGATTAACTGATGTGAAAGGAAGGTAGTCCAAAGCAAAGAAGGATACTGGAGAGGTCTCAAAAGAGCAAGACACTTCATAGAAGCAAGAAAATGAACCTGTCATTCCCTCACCAAAAAGGCCAGTGAAAAACCTACTGCTACTGAGAAACCCACTATTGATACGATTCCAGTTCCACAAACTGAAGAACTTACAGTTGAAGATATTCCGTTTTAGCCCACTGAAGAGATAACTATTGCACCTTCTACTGAAAAAGTTACTTTTAAGAAAGACAAATCAGTTACAACTAATAGCTCATCAGGTTGCAAAAAGAAGCATGTTGTAGTCAAAAGAAAGTCCAATAGACTTGCTGGACAATATAAAAAGGAGGGTGCAAATTCTAAACCTGAGACTGTAATCATTACATGAGATATGACACATGAAAAAAACTGACTGATGACTTCCTTTGATGCAACTTTATTCATTTCTACTACCATGATACTCTGTTTTCTACTCATCTATTTCATGTTTCCTGAACTCTATTTTCTTGAACACTTTTTATTTTAACCATATTGTTGATCTCTTGTCTATTTTGATTACTTCTATTCTTTTTGCCTACTAATATTAGACTGCTTATGATTATTTTTTGATTGATGAAACAGGGGGAGAAACCTTGGTATACTATAGATATGAATTGTGACTGTTTTGGTGAACTTTTGTTATCATAATTATATGTTTCATTGGTCGTGTTAACTGCAGTGTTTTTGTGAAGACTGTGTTTGTTGTGTTGTGAACGGAGTTGTGATTGTTGTTGGATGATGAATTGAGAAAAATATAACAAATTATGGTGATTGTGTAGATTAGAATGAGGACATTGAGTGGATGATTATGGTGATTGATTTGTATTGATTTTATTGGCTGAATAGTGAATAATGGTAGGACTGTTTTGTGTTTTGTTTTGAAACTGTTGAATGCTAATTTTGGAAAAGTGAAATAAGTGTTTTGGAATGCTTGTTGCGTAAATGTCTACTTGATATGACTGCTGGTTTTGTTAAAGCATTGGTCTAATTGTTTTTGGGAAAAATCTTATTTTTAACCTTGCACAGACACAGGGGGAGTTTTGGACCCTGGGAAGTTTTTCTTTTTAAATCCAAACTCGCAGTCCAAATTGCTTACAGAGGTCAAATTTTTATTTTAGATGCACATTTTGGAAGTCTAAAATCTTATATCCTAGTCTATTTTCTAATGCACTCCAACGTTAGCATTTTTCTATCTATTACTTATATACGCATACATAGGGGGAGCATTATTTTATATATCCTATCTTCAACACCTCCCCATGTACATTCTTATATACTTAAGTTTTGTTAGTATTGTGTCCTAGAGGCAATCACTTGTACTTTGTATATGATAAATTTATTTTATAATACAAGATATTATTTATCTTTCAATTTATTTTCTTTACTTTCATGTAAAATAGCTATTAGATAAAGTCCCTAGTATAACATTGTGTTAAGAAAATCATGATAAAGATTATGATGTGAGATTCCTACTACACTGTATAGTGTTAGTACTTAAATAATCTCTAGTCGTAGTATTAATGAATGAGACATTATTAAAGCATAAAGATTAGCACGCAACTTCTTGATCTGATTAGGCAGTGATTTTATATCCGTGAATATTGAAATAGTCAAAGTTAACACGTAGATGCTTGTTAATAGAACAAGTATATTAGATGACTTGACTATGAGATAATCGCATGGATAACTATGTAGTGTCAGTGATAGAATCTTATTATAACAAACGTGCAAGTATCCTTAAACTTAATATCTCCAAGGCACTTTGTTTACTGAGTATTGTACTTTGATTCTAATCTCTAGAGCCAGATCGAGAGCCGCCTATGGGATGGATATTTGATACAATGTGAGGTAAACAAAAGTAGTTGAAATGGTCAATAAAGGATTTACCACTCCTAATAGTAGGGGCGAATATCTCACGGCCACTTGTTAGAATTACTACTCATGAAATCCTTGGCCAAGGTGATTATGTATTGGAAACAGTTCTGATTGATACATATATAGAGTAGTAGATTTCTAGTACAAGTACTAATATATTCGGATCAGAATTAATATATATTGGGAGGGAGTTTGTGCTAATTCCGTACTCCAAATCGAATGAGATATTGTATGGTGAAATGAATTATTGCACTGTAGTTTGTTATTGAAGGGTTCATATCAAGCCACTTAACTTCTTGAACTCTTGGGTGGTCATGATGTGTTGCTAGATAGCACTCATGATCTGCAGAATATGAGTTTATTAATTGATGAATTAATAAACCAATCATATTTAGAATTTATAGGTTAATTCTAAATTATTAGGATTGTTAATTTCAAAGACGTTTGGATTAATTCATATTCGCTACCAATAGATCGGGAAACTTAATAAGTCACAAACAATAGAGGATTATGTACTCAAGATATTATATGATAACATTGTGGGATTAATTGTGAGAAGTAGAAGTTATTTAGGTTAAATTATAATTTGTTATAATTTTTGGGCTAAATTATAATTGTGTGAACTTGTAGGTTCCAATTATAATTTAATGAATTCTAATTTGATTAGAATTCACATAGCATTATATCGGTGTGATTTTGGGATTTTTTCCTTAGAATATGCCGTGGTTGTTTTATCTTTTAGATACACAGAGAAAAATTGTTCTCTCGAAAAACAAAACACACGACTCTTTCTTTCTTCTTCTTTGTGATTTTACCCTAGCCGCCATTCTCTCTCTACTAGCACAGAGACTGTGTTTTGGCATTCTTTAGAGCATACCGCGTGTGGATTATTGTTAGAGTCAATCTCACTTTGAGATTGAAGAGGCGAGACAAACCAGTTGCTGTTTGATTGAGGGGTTGTTGGATTGCGCCTTGGTCATTCAACATGAAGAGAGAGTTTTGAACGATAGAGGTAAAACCTATGTCTTTCTTTTGCCTGTTTAAATCATATGCATGTGATCTTGGGTTGGGATTTCTGCTACTATAAGTGTTATAGTATTTCAAAAATCCCAACAAGTTTCACATTCTTTTGTGAGTAATCACTATTTAGCTATTTTCTTATGAAATAGTCCTTTATAAGGAAGAAATGAGGGTATAGAGGTTGGTTGGACCATTAGCTCATTGAGCCCGATTTATGAGACTATACTTAAGTTTTTTTCTATCTTATCTCATAATCACTCTTTGAGTTTCATAATGAAATATCGTGCATCAAATTTATATAAACTTTTATATCTCTCGGTTTAACATGATTCATATAAGCTTATATTGTTTTTCTTATCATAATCCATAAAATTTGTCATCACTCAAAAAGAGAGAGATTGTTAGCCCAAATGACATTCTCCTGTGTTTTAATTTATGATAAACATTGATGTAGACTAACATATGTATTTATATGTGATAAGATTTTTGGATATGACATGTTTGACATCGATTCTTCAAAGTTTTGCAAATAGGATTGCTAAGTAACTCATGGTCGATGGAGTTTAAAAAGGATGATCAAATGAATATCCAATCTAAAGAAGTTGCATATCATAAAGACTTTTTGAAGAATCTTAGACTAGAAAATTGTAGATAAGGTATTACTTGTATTTCCTATGTCTCTTTACCTTGGTTTAATTTATTTCACATTGAAGCACATAAAAATGATTTCCAAAAGAGAGTATTTTCAATTTAGATTTTTGATTGAGTGATTTTGGACGGACCTTTACATCCAAAATGCCCACCCAAGAATCTAAAGGTGTTCAAAATATACTTCTGCATAAAGTGGTATTTTGGACTGGCCTTTCAAATGCACAGTTTTCTATCTTGTGAATCCAAAATTCTCAAAAACCTGACAGCAACAAACTAGCAGTTACTAGCCATTGCAATCCTACCTTTTGCCCTTATAAAAGCCCTTTAAACACGATTTTTAGCAAGAAATTTGTGCTAACACTTTCAAAACACTCTAGGACTTTCGAAAAATAAGAGTCACTCATCTATATTGTGCTTCAAAGTGAGATTTATTGTTCCAAAGGTAAAAAGGAAAAAAGAACTCTAACTGGTGTATATCTGCTCAATCTGTGAGCTGTTTCTATATTTTCTCTATCATTTATTTTGTATCAAGATTTGGAAAGTAAAATTCAGTTGGGGTGAGCCTTAATTGTTGTGTGTAAAGAAGTTGGGTGTAAAACCAAGTGTAGTGATCCTCTTGTGTAAGATTGGTGTCGCCTACCACCGTTAATTTAGGACAAAAAATTTGTGGTTGTTGAAATCCTTAAGTGGGTACTTAAGGTAGTGGATGTAGATCTTTTGAGGATCTAACTATTATAAATTTCTAGATTTATTCTCCTGCATTTAATCTTTACTTTTTTACTACAAGTTTACTATTCAACAGAATTGAAAACACTACATTCATTCTTGCATTCATTGATCTGATTAAAGGCTTTTATAGAGTGAATAGGTTGTTGTTATCTTATCTACTCATCTTCAATATAGTCTTAAATCTTATCATTCAATAAAGTTTTGAAAGATCCGTGGCTACACCTTAAAAACTACACAGTGAATCTATTTTCGAACACACATTTTTTGGCTCCTTTTTACAAGTCATCAAAAGACTTTGAGAATTTATATTTGTTTACCATAAACATTATTCACTCCGACTCTAAAGTTTATCAAAACCAAATTCTTTAACTATTTCATCAAAACAGATGTTCCAACTCCTACAAGCATTCTTAAGTCCATAAATGGACCTTTACAGCTTGCACACTTTTCTGCTATCATTGGATATGAAACACTCAACTTGTGTCAGATACACCTTTTCAATCAAGTTTTCATTTAGGAAAGTTGTTCTCATATCCATTTGCTAGACCTCATAATCATAATGAGCGGCAAGTGTTAGAAGTATTCTTATAGATTTCAGTATAGCAATTGGCAAGAAGGTTTCGTCATAGTTAATATCATATTATTGACGATAACCTTTAGCAAGCAGCCATGCTTCATAGGTAATCATTTTACCATTCATATCAGTTTTCTTCTTGAAAACTCATTTTCACCCTATGGATCTTATCCCTTCAGGTAGATCAATCAAAGTCTAAACTTGATTGTCATACATGGAATCCATTTTTGACTTTATGGCTTTAAGTCGTTTGTCAAATTCTGAACTATTCAGAACTTCTTCATAAGTGTTAGGCACATCTTCTTCTATGAGTGATACGTCATTGTAGCTAGTGATGAGAAATTCATATCTCTTAGATGCCACATGAATCCTATTTGACTTACGAGGTTCTTGTGTATTAGATGGTTCATCTATTTTATCAATAGATTCAGGATCAACTGGTTGATTATTGTTTGTATGAGCTTCTTAAACTTCACTAAATTCAATTTTGCTCCCACTCTCTCCCATAAGTATGAATTCCTTTTCTAGAAAAATAGCATGCCTTGAAACAAACACATTATTTTTCAATAGGGAGATAGAAATAATATCTATAAGATTTTTTTGGATATCCTACAAACAAACTTTTGCCAGATTTATTCCCTAATTAGTTTGACTTTCTCCTCTTCATATAAGCAAGACATCCCTAAATTCTTATGTGAGTTATCTTTGGACTGTTACCATAAAATAACTCAAATTAGATAGTATCAACCGTTTTTTATGGAACTTTTTTTAGAATATAAATAGTAATTTTCAGTGCATATCCCCAAAACGATTTTGGTAGATCAACAAAAGCCATCATGGATCAAACTATATCTAATAAAATTTGATTTCTTCTTTTAGATACACCATTATACTGAGGTGTATGTGGTGGAGTTCATTGAGTTAATATTCTATTATCTCTAAGATAACTTTGAAATTCTTGACTTAAGTATTCACCTTCTCGATCGGATCGTAGAGTTTTAATACTCTTACCAAGTTATTTTTCTACTTTATTTCTAAATTCTTTGAACTTGTCAAAGGCTTCAAATTTGTATTTTATTAAATAAAAATTCCTAAATCAAGAATAATCATCAATAAATGTTATGAAGTATAGATAACCCCTCTTGCTTGTATTGATATTGGGCCACATACATCAGTATGTATAAGTTCTAATAACTCTTTGGTTCTTTCTCATTTTCCTAGAAAAAGAGATTTTAGTCATTTTTCCTAATAAGCAAGATTCACAAGTCTCATATGATTTAAAATCAAATAAGTCTAAGTCACCACACTTATGTAACTTAGAAATGCGATACTTATTTACATAGCCTAAACGATAATGCTATAAGTAAGATGGGTTTGTGTTATCTTTTTTTTTTTTTTTTTTTTGGCATTTTATTGTTTATATTGAGAACTTGATTTTCCATTTATAGAATATATAAACCATTCATCAAAGTTGCAGTACCATAATGGATATCATTTAATGAAAAAGAACAACTTTTATTCTTAAAATTTAAATGAAATCCAAGCAAATCTAAACAAGTAATTGATATAATGTTTTTAACTAAAATTGGTACATAATAGCAATTTTCTAGTTCTAAAATTAATTTGAAAGACAATTGTAGATGATAAGTCCTCACAGCAAGTGTAACAATATTTGCTCCATTTACTATACGAAGGTCCACATTACCTTTCTCCAACTTCTTACTGCTCTTTAGTCCTTACAAATTATTGCACAAATGAAATCCACATCCGGTATTCAATATGTAACACCCCACAATATGAGTGCCCAAAAAAGGCAGGGATGTCGCCCCGTCCAAAAGACCAGAGGTCTTTATAATTAGGAAAAGAAATATCACAAGTCCAAAATAATTCAAAACTTATTACAACTGAAAACAACGTTTACAAATATCTCATATTACATAAAAAGAGTAATCCTCAGTCAGGATCTAAAAATAAAGAAATAAAGACAGGAATCTTCTAGTAACACACAATCTTACCAAAGTTGGCAGTTCCTGAAATATGACATCGAAGGAGTGTGAAAAATACATCTCAGTAAGCCCTGTGTGTGCTCATGATTAAGTGAAAATGAATTTCATGAATGCATTTTGAAAACAGTTATCAAAAGTTGATTGCAAGTAAAACATTTTTCATAAACAAAGTGAGTGGTATCAACCATATCCAAAATCACAATAGTTTATAATAAACAAAACCACTCAAAACAAATGGCTATGAAACTTTGCATCATAACCTTATCATAAAACTCTGCATTATGACAAACATTGTAAAATTCTGCATCACAGTATAGTGGGTGTACGACCCACTGGGTAAAATACTCTTCTATCTCTTACCCCAACATACCAGATGTCTATCCCAGAATATTAACCCACTTGGACTGTGGTGTTAGCTCAGACTGGCCGGACTCACTAGTACTGTCGCCTAATTGAGACCGAGTTTACCTCTCGGAGGTGGCCGCCTACTGGAAAGCTGGCTCGCTCCTTCTCAAGCTAATGCTAGAAGTCTACTCTTATTGAATACTTAGCGTTTCATCGCATAGATCAAGATCCAATCTCAATGAAAATAATTCCAACAAACTTGGATATGCAAGCAAGAATACTAAAAGTTTAGTTGTAAATTCGTTTTGTAATCAAAAGTGATTTTCCAATAAAATCTTTATTTGATGGAAACTTTTAATAAAAACTAGTCAAGCTTACATTTCAGATATCCACATCATCGAGACAATAAACATTTCCAAAATAACTTGCAATTCAAAACTTTTATCACAAACATTTAATTCAAGGACTTACCTGACTTTTCAGTCTCACAAATAGGAAATTCTTCCAACAACACGCTCAACCGAATTTAGTTTCATCTAAAGAAAATACAAAGACCATGTCACAAACTTTTCTATGACCCTTAAACTATCATAGCATCCAACATAGTATATCTACTATCATCTTGACATCAAATAGTTCAAAGTGACCAACTTCTTCACTTCAAATATAGCATGCCAAACATGGGATACATCATGCCACCCAAACAATGTAAAATTAAAACAATCATGAAAGAATTGGTTCTAGAATCTAAAACCGGCTAGGTACTTTATTAAATAAATAAATAAATAGTTAAATAAATATCTAGATACCTTCAAATAAATAAATGATTAAATAATTAATTAATGAAATAAATAAATACGTAAGTAAATAAATAAGTACATAAATAAATGAGTAAATAAATAACTAAATAATTATAATTAAATAACTACATAAATTATTAAATAAATCAATCAATTTATAATAGATAAATAATTAAAGGACCAATTTATAAACTCGTTTTAACTTTGGGAAGACCACTGGATAGAGACCCATTTAGTTAATGCAAACAGTTTGGCAAATTAATTCATAAGCTGTTAGTTAATGGGTACAGAGTATTATATAAAGGCAAGTAACAAGTGTACAATTAGTTTAAATAATAGATAGTTTTAAAATTATAGGTTTTGTTCAAACTGTATCTTTCGAGGAACCACTCCATATCAGATGAATGGCTCTAGAAAATAAAGCTGATAGAACCCATGGCTATTAGATACTAAAATCACCAAAATGCTTAGCAGCGTAAAAAAAAAAAAAAAAGACAAAAACAACCCAGAAACATTTCACAAAAATACAATTAGCTTAAACAATCTAGTGGAAGCTATACAACAATTCATTTTTCCCCTCTTTTTGACAGCATGCTTTAACCCCAAAAATAACTCTGAAACATTAAACAACAATCCCACAACCATAAACATACTCCAGCAGTAAATCACAGTAACAAAAGCAAGCCAAGTCGGGGGGATCATCATCAAAACTTTATTTTCATGGTGAGTTTATATTCATGCTAATCTATCCGTTCACAAATATCATATCAACAACATTTAATGTACGAAAAGGAGATAGAAGGGATTCATAGAAATACTTGAAGATAGAGGCCTTCAAGTCCGGACCTAAGCCAAAATGGGAAGTATCCCACGAGCCTTAATAGCCTGATCGTTAGAGGGAAAAGAAAGAAAAATGTGCAGAAGCCTTGGGTGTGTATGGTGTTTCATTTGATAGAGAAAGAAGAAAAACTAAGAGAGAGGCGAGAGCAAGCTTGTGGAATTTCTCAGGAGGTTTTGGGCTCTCCGTGCTAGTCTGTGACCAGTGGAGTTGGGATAAATCTCGGACACCGAAGTCCCTGGCTTTTGAAAGTCAAATTTTCTTGTTAGGATAGAGTCCCACATGTTTATGGAATTATCTCTCTCTATGTAGAACTAGAGGAAAAGGAAACACAAAGAAAAAAACTCGGCGGGCTAGCCCAGGCACTGCTCAGGTCGAGCCTGGCTGCGCCCAGGACATAGCTAGGCACGGCCTAGCTAGCCGTGCCTAGCTATGTGTTGGGCAATGCCGGGCATGGCTGATGCATAGCCACGCCAGGCTATGCACTGGCCTCCCGAGGCTTTGCACTAGCCGGCCAAAGCTTTGATGCAAAATTATTATTATTATTATTATTATTATTATTATTATTATTATTATTATTATTATTATTATTATTATTAAAAGAAGTCAAACCTTTTATATGTAAAATAAATTCCAAAACAAATGTTTTATTTAGATTTCGAAAGTTCAAGGGACTGTACTTTAAATATTATTTTTGTTTTCTAAAACTCCTTGGTAAAATATCTCTAGTGTATAAAGTCCAAACAACGAAATTATATAAAACTAAAAAATAAAATAAAATCCTTTTAGAATTCAACTTAGGAAGAGAAAAGAAAATAACATTATTATTATTATTATTATTATTATTATTATTATTATTATTATTATTATTATTATTATTATTATTATTATTATTATTTCTTTATTTTCACAATAATAAATAACAAAACAAGATATTAATATTTTGGAAGAAAGGAATTAAATTTCAAGCAATAAAAGTATTACCTATGTAAATTTTTTGGGCTAGAAAATAAAGGAAATAATTTTTATAAATTCTTGAATAAATACCATAAAGTAAAAATTAGCTCACCAAGCTGTCTTTAGGCCAGAAGGAACAAAAAGGAAAAGAATAGAAAAAAATTTTAGAGGCGTTGGGATTCGTACTCAAATCACCAAGAAATATAATCCAATCTTTAACCACTAGACTACATGAACTCTTATGTCTTTTTCCCCAACAAATTATCTTTACTCCCTCATCTAAACATCACACATGCTCCCAAGCACCCTTAACACATGCTCTGGATCGGGATTATACTTCTTCAGTTGTGATACATGATACACATTGTGTATTTCTGTTAAACTTCCGATAAATTCAATCAATAAGCTACTAGTCCAATCTTTTCAACTACCGAAAATAGCCCTAAATACTTCAGACTCAACTTCTCCCCTTTCGGATGTTTCAGAATTCCCCGACTAGGGGTCAACTTCAGGAAAGTCTAATACCCCACTTGAAACTCCAACTACCGTCTCTTGTTATTTGCATAACTTTTCTGACGACTCTGAGCTACTTTCAATCTTTTTTTTATCACCTTAACTTTGTCTGTCATCTCTTAAATATTTACCTCCCCTTTCTTACCAACTTGTCCCTCTTCCATCCAACCCCAAAATAATGGTACTTGGCACTTCATCCCATGCAAAGCTTCATACAGAGACATTCCTATTGATGCCTAGCAACTGTTGTTATATGCCAGCTCCGCATAGGGTAATGAATCGATCTACTTATTTCTGAAATCTAAGATACACACCCTCAACATATCCTCCAAAATCTGAATAACCCTCTCAAACTGTCCATTAATTTGAGGATGTGTTGTGGTACTAAACTTCAATAACAAGCCTATAGACTTCTGAAATTTACTCTCTTGAAGTGAACCTAGGGTCTCAATCTGATACAGTACTTGACGGTACCCCGTGAAGCCTTTAATCTCCCGTGTGTAGGTTTGGGCCGACTTCTCTATCGAGTCCTTCATGTTCACAGGTATAAAATGCATGGATTTAGTTAATCGATTCATGACCACCCAAATTGCGTCTTTCTGTGACTTAGCAATGGGTAATCCTGTGACAAAGTCCATGGTCACTTGCTCCCATTTCCACTTCTAAAGGTTGCAATAGCCTCGTAGATTTCTTATGCTCCACTTTGACCTTTTGACAAGTCAAGCACTTCACCACGACCTTTACCACATCCTTCTTCATTCTAGTTAACCAATATACTTTCTTTAAATCCTGATACACTTTTACCTCTCCCGGATGAATGACATACTTACTTCTGTGTGTCTTCTCTAATATCCTCTTCCTCAACTCTTGATCTTGTGGTACACAAATCCAATTGCGAAAATAAAACACTCCTTTCTTATATATTCGAAAATCTTGACCTCTACATCCGATCTCCTTATCCTTAAAAGCTTGGAATTCTATGCTGCTTTTCTGTGCTTCGGTATTTTCTGGCATCAATTCTGGCACCAATCTCATATTACTAATACGAATCTTTTCCCCATATACGGTTGTTTCTTGTTCTAATAATTCTTGCACCACTCGAACTTCTTGCATTCGTACGCTAGTCATCTTAACCTTTCTGCTCAACTCATCTGGCACTACATTAGCTTTCCCCTGATGATAGTTTATAGGGCATCTGTACTCTTCCAGGAACTCCATTCACCTCTGTTACCAAGGTTCAAGTCTTTCTGTGTGAAGATATACTTAAGGCTTTTATAATCGGTGAACATTTCATAGTCTGTTCTGTATAGATAGTGTCTCCATTTCTTCAAAGCAAATACTATAGTTCTAAGCTCCACATCATGAGTTGGGTAATTGACTTTGCGTGGCTTTAGTTTTCTTGAAGCATAGGTTATCACCTTCCTTTTTTGCATTAAGCTCGCTTCCAAACCCTCTTTTGATGCGTCCGTATATAAGGCGTAAGGTTTATCCCCTTCAGGTAGGATCAATACAAGGACCATCATCAATCTTTTCTTCATCTCTTGAAAGCTTTTCTCACACTTCTCATTCCAACCTTCCTCAAAAGTTGAGTCATTGGAGAGGCCAGGGTCGAAAAACTCTTGATAAACCGACGATAATACCCTGCTAAACTAAGGAAGTTATGAATCTCAGAAACACTCTCTAGTTGCTTCCAGTTTGCCACAGCTTCCACCTTTGTAGGATCCACCTTAATTCTGTCTTTGGATACCACATGTCTAAGGAATGACGCTGAGTCCAACCAGAACTCACATTTGCTAAATTTGACAAAGAGCTTATATTCTCTCAGCTTCTCCAAAACCAATCTCAAATGCTCAGCATGCTCCTCAGGACTTTTAGAATAAATGAGAATATCATCGATGAAAACCACAATGAACTTATCCAAATATGGCTGTAGACTTTGTGTATCAAATCTATAAACACCGTGAATGCATTGGTTACCCCAAATGACATCACTACAAATTCATAGTGGCCATACCTTATGTTAAAAGCTGTCTTGGGTATATGTTCCTCATTAATTCGCACTTGATAATATCCTTGTCGCAAGTGTAACTTGGAGTAACTGCTGGATCCTTGTAGTTGATTGAATAGCTCATCTATCAAAGGTAGTGGATACTTATTCTTGATCGTCAGATTATTCAAACCCCTATAATCAATGTAGAGTCTCAATGTCCCATCCTTTTTCTTCACAAATAATACAGGGGCTCCCCAAGGTGACGTGCTCGGTGTAATATATCCCTGATTCACCTATTCCTTCAGTTGTTCTTTTAACTCCTTCAACTCAGTAGGGGCCATTCAATATGGTGTTCTCGATACTGGCTTAGCTTTTGGTACCAAATCCACAGTGAACTCGACTTCCCGAGAAGGTGGAAGGGATGTGAATTTAGTAGGGAAAACATCTTGAAATTCCTTTACTATCTCAGTATTCTTCAAAGTACACTGATCCTAAGGTTTGTTTATCAGGTAGGCCAAGTATCCTGTCCATCCCTTCTTCAACATCTTCCTAGCCTTCGTCCTAGCTATTAAAAATTTTAACTCATTCACACATTTCCCATTAAATTCTAGCGCATCACAACCTAGCCTAACAAATTACATCGTCTTGATCTTGCAGTCAACCCTAACTCCATGCTTAACCAACCAATCTATACTCAAAATTAGGTCATATTTCTCAATAGGTAAGACAATGAGATCTGCCTTCAGAACTTTCTTTCCCATTTTAATTTCACATCTTTGCATCAATTTCCCCACCTCTTCCGTTTTTCCTAGAGGGGTACTCACCAAAAAGGTATCGGGTAGTTCATTCCCCATTCCAACTTAAATGTCGTGTACAAGATTCATTTACATATGAATGAGTGGACCTAGAGTCTATAAGCACATTAACAGTATAATCTTAAATAGAGAGCTTACATTCCACAATTGTTGCATCAGCTCCAACTTTATCTCGATTTAAAGCGAACACCTTAGCCTTTACTTGAGGCTTTTGTCCACTGCTCCCAGAAGCTCTTGTGATCATTCCCCTATTACCGCCAGTAGGTGGTGCAAAGACTTTTTGTCCAAACCTCGATGGCTTAGGATAATTGTTCCGAAGATAATTTGGGTCTCCACAGTTGTAGCACTTCCGGGTTACTCCCTTCGACCAACAATTTTTCTCTACATGACCTTACCTCCTACAGTACTGACATGTGGGCAAATTAGGAGTTGTGCCTGCTAGAGTGGTTCACACCTGCTTACCCTTATTACTCTATTGTTGTGTAGCTGGGCGTTTGTGAAACTGCTGCCTAGTTGGCGGCCTTTTCTGCTGGAATGGTCTGGGCGCTAGTCGATGCTTATCTTCATTCTCCGTTCTAGTAGCGGCATCCACTGTGGCTGCATAAGTTACTGGTGGAGAAAATGCTAGAGCACTTCTTAACTCCTGCCTCAATCGTTTAATGAACTGCCTTGTTTGCTTTTGTTCTGTATTCACCAGGAACTTACAGTATTTGGACAGTTGCAAGAATCGTGCAGCATACTGTGCTACAGTCATACTTCCTTATCTCAGGCCTTGAAATTCATCCTCCCTATTCTCCATAATTCACTGTGGTATGTACTCTACCCTGAATGTCTCCGTGAACTTGCTCTATGTCTATTCCTAATCAATCCTTCTCCACTCTTCCTGGACATGTTGCCACCATGGCCTAGCCGGTCCTCTCAGCTGAAAAGCTGCAAACTTAACCATCCTCTCCTCTAAGAATTCCAGGGTGGAAAATGTATTCTCCATCTGCTTTATCCATTGTTTCGCTTTCTCATCTTGTTCGGTCTTTCCTTGGAAGGTTAGTGGCTAGGACTTCAAGAATCTCTCCAATGCCGAGTCGTCTCCCTTAGCAGTTTTCTTGTCAACCTTCTCTGATAGAGAACCTCTGTCATCTTGTGGAAGGCTTGACCTACGGTCACTTTCGGGGGTCCCTCAAGTGCCTTCTCAAATTCTTGTCCCTCATCCCCTCTTATTTCAGGGGTAGAATGCTGCATCGGTACATACTGTGGAGTTGACAATGCGCTCTCCTAAATAGTCTTGCTACGAATAGTGACTCTTCACCTTGGTGCCATATTGAGTCATACAACATTACCAAAAGACGAGTAAATGTGCAGGTATGCCATGACCATAAATGGCACAAACAAGTCGTGAACATCTCATAATACAAAATATCAAACTCAACTTTTGCAAAATAGCAAATGAAGTAACCCGGAGATAGATAATTATTTAGAAAAGATAAACTTGCTTTTATTCAGATTGCATAATTCAACAAAAGGAAAGGAAGGCATGCATAGCACCTTTATAATAAATGTAAAAAAAAATTCTAAAATACTACTCAACAAGGAACACCTTTTATTAAACAAAAGAAAATATGGGCTTCCTAAATTTCATCACTAGTTCAGCTTAGACTCCTCACTCACTCTTTTTTTCTTTGAGGTTCAACAAGCTATCCCCCAGTATTTTTAGAAAAGTCTATCCCTTTTCCATCTGCTAAACCCAAAGTCCAAGACTCCCTAATGACCCTACCGTCACTCCCTACAACCTCAATGGGTCTCCTGGAACTCTCTGCCTCCGTGAGCCTTGCTTTCCTAACTCGCTCATGCTGTTGTTCCATGAACTTCTCATACTTGCTTTTAGGTTCCTCAAACTCTAGACCTCCCGGATCATCACTATCCAGGGTTAGGTCCTCTTTCTTGTCTTCTACCTCTACCTCTTTCGACTCCTCTGGCTCAAACTTAGATGGGAAAGGGTGTACTAGTAATGGTGGTGCATTGGGCCTACACATGAAAGGCCATTCTCTTACCATAGGTGGGAATCTTCTAGCCATCCTAGTCATAATCAACACCAAAAGCTAGTAGGAAATTTAAACACTTAAGTAAGAAATCTTATCAATCATATATACCGCGCCTAGACCTAGTCTCTGATACCACTTGTAACACTCTACAATATAAGTGTCCAAAAAGAGCGGGGATGTCGCCCCATCCAAAGGACCAGGAGTTTTTATAATTAGGAAAAAAAATATCACAAGTTCAAAATAATTCAAAACTTATTACAACTGAAAACAAAGTCTACAAATATCTCAAATTACATAAAAAGAGCAATCCTCAGTCAGGATTCAAAAATAAATAAATAAAGACAAGAATCTTCTAATAACATGCAATTTTGCCAAAGCTGGTAGTTCCTGAAATATAACATCAAATGAGTGTGAAAAATACATCTCAGTAAGCCCTATATGTGCTCATGATTGAGTCAAAATGAATTTCATGAATGCACTTTGAGGACAATTATCAAATGTTGATTGCAAGTCAAACATTTTCCATAAACAAAGTGAGTTGTGGTATCAACCATATCCAAAATCACAATTTTTTGTAATACACAAAACCACTCAAAACAAATGGTTATGAAACATTGCATCATAACATTGTCATAAAACCCTGCATTATGACAAACACTGTAAAATCTTGCATCACAGTGTAGTGGGTGTACAACCCACTGGGTAAAATACTCTTTCATCTCTTACCCTAACATACCCGATGTCTATCCTGGAAGATCAACCCACTTGGACTGTGGTGCTAGCTCGGACTAGCCGGACTCACTAACACTGTAGCCTAATTGAGATCAAGTTCACCTCTCAGAGGTGGCCACCTACCGGAAAGCTGGCTCGCACCTTCTCAAGCTAATACTCAACGTTTCATCACATCGATCAAAATACAATCTCAATGAAAATAATTCCAACAAACTTGGATATGCAAGCATGAATACCAAAAGTTTAGTTCTAAATTCGTTTTGTAATCAAAAGTGATTTTCCAGTAAAATCTTTATTTGGTGAAAACTTTTAATAAAAACCAGTCAAGCTTGCATTCCAGATATCCACATCATTGAGATAATAAAAATTTCCAAAACGACTTGCAATTCAAACATTTTATAGCAAATATTTAATGCAAGGACTTACCTGACATCTCAATCTCACAGATAGGAAATTCTTCCGACGACACACTTAACCCAACTTAGTCCCATCTAAAGAAAATACAAAGACCATATCACAAACTTCTCTATAACTCTTAAACTGTCATAGCATCCAACATAGTCTATCCACAATCATCTTGACGTAAAATAGTTCAAACCGACCAACTTCTTCACTTCAAATATAGAATGCCAAACATGGGATACATCATGCCACCCAAACAAAGTAAATTAAAACAATCACCAGAGAATGGGTTCTAGAATCTAAAAACGGCTAAGTACTTTATTAAATAAATAAACAGTTCAACAAATATCTAGATACCTTCAAATAAATAAATAAATATTTAATTAATCAAATTAACAATTAATTAATTAATTAATAGATAAATAAATAAATAAATAGGTAAGTGAATAAATAAGTACATAAATAAATGAGTAAATAAATAAATGAATGAATAATTATAATTAAATAACTAAATAAATTATTTAAAAATTTTAATTTATAATAGATAAATAATTAATGGACTAGTTTATAAACTCGTTTTAACTTTGAGAAGACCACTGGGTAGAGACCCATTTAGTTAAAGCAAATAGTTTGGCAAATTAATTCATAAGCTGTTAGTTAATGGGTATAGAGTATTGTATAAAGGCAAGTAAAAAATATAGAGTTATTTTAAATAATAGATAATTTTAAAATTATAGGTTTTGTTCAAACTGCAGTTTTCGAGGAACCACTCCATATCAGACAAGTGGCCCTAGAAGATAAAACTGATAGAACCCATGGCTATCAGATACTGAAATCACCAAAATGCTTAGCACCTCAAAAAAAGAAAAAAACCAACAACCTAGAAACATTTCACAAAAATACAGTTAGCATGAACAATCCAGTGGAAGCTATACAACAATTCATTTTCCCCTCTTTCTGACTGCATGCTTTAACAAAAAAAAAAACTCCAAAACCTGAAAAAAATTATCCCACAACCATAAACATACTCCAGTAGTAAATCACAGTAACAAACGCAAGCCAAGTCAAGGGGGTTCATCATCAAAACTTCAACTTTATGCTAAGGTTATATTCATGCTAATCTACCCATTCACAAATATCCGATTAACAGCATTTAATCTAAGAAAATAAGACAGAAGGGATTCATAGAAATACTTGAAGATAGGGGTCTTTAGGTCTTAATGGTTCGCCAGTCTCGACCTAAGCCAAAACAGGAAGTATCGCACAAGTCTTAATAGCCTGATCATTCAGAGGGAAAAGAAAGAAAAATGTGCAGAAGCTTTAGGTATGTGTGGTGTTTCGTTTGACAGAGAAAGAAGAAAAACCAAGGGAGAGGCGAGAGCAAGCATGTGGAGTCTCTCAGGAGGTTCCGGGCTCTCTATGCTAGTTTGTGACTAGAGGAGTTGGGATAACTCCCGGACTTCGATTTCCCTGGCTTTTGAAAGTCAAGTTTTCTGGTTAGGATAGAGTCCCATATGTTTTTTGAATTACCTCTCTATGCGTAGAACCGGGAGAAAAGGAAACACATAGAAAAGAACTTGGCGGGCTGGCCAAGGGAGCTACCCAGGCCAAGCCTGGGTGCGTAGCTGGGCACGGCCTGGCTAGTCATGCCTGGCCATGTGCTGGGCAAAGCCTGGCACAGCTAGTGCATAGTCACACCAGGCTAAGCACTGGCGACTATGCTTGTGACTATGCACTAGCCTCCTGAGGCTTTGCACCAGCTGGCTAAGGCTTTGATGCAAAATTATTATTATTGTTTTAATAAATAAAAAAAGAAGTCAAACCTTTTATATGTAAAATAAATTCCAAAACAAATGTTTTATTTGGATTTCGAAAGTTCAAGGGACTTTTCTTTAAATATTATTTTTGTTTTCTAAAACTCCTTGGTAAAATATCTCCATTGTATAAAGTCCAAACAACAAAATTATATAAAGCTAAAAAAATAAAATAAAATCCTTTTAGAATTCAACTTAAAAAGAGAAAAGAAAATTACATTATTATTATTATTATTATTATTATTATTATTATTATTATTATTATTATTATTATTATTATTATTATTATTCCTTTATTTTCACAATAATAAATAATAAAACAAGATGTTAATATTTTGGAAGAAGAGAATTAAATTTCAAACAATAGAAGTATTACCTACGTAAATGTTTTGGGCCAGAAAATAAAGGAAATATTTTTTTTTTATAAATTCTTGAATAAATACCTTAAAGTAAAAATTAGCTCACCAAGCTGTCTTTAGGCTAGATGGAACAGAAAGGAAAAGAATAGGAAAAAATTTAAAGACGTTGGGATTTGGACTTAAATCACCAAAGAATATAATCCAATCTTTAACCACTAGACCACATTAACTCTTGTATCCTTTTCCCCAACAAATTGTCTTCACTCTCCTATCTAGACATCACACATGTTCCCAAGCACCCTAAACTCATCACAATTCACTCCATTCAAGGGCAAAGAATATTACCGACTCACTAAATGATTCCAAACACATCAAGCATAAGAATGAATACACACATCCACCTACCCACATCCATAAAATAATTCAAATCATTGTACTATAAATTTTAATGCTCATGTAAAATGTTATGAAATGCTCCCACCCCATTCCAAGGTTAGGGTTTAGACGGGGAATTACACAATACTCATATTTTAATATTAAAGGTAGTATTAATCTCAATCATAAACATACCAAGAGTAGAAGTAGAATTGCTCACAATTCCTTCTTTTCTTTAACAATCTCCAAGTAGCTTTTGCAGTTGTACCTCCAATGGCCCATTTTCCCACAATAGTGACATGGACCTTTGGTAGCTGTCTCTTTCTTCTTCACACCACCTTTAGGTTTAGTTGGATTTTTCTTTTTCTTTTTAGAAACAATTTTCTTCTTAGAAGAAGAATCAACTAATAAGACTGCATTATTTTCTTTCTTTATAGAAGACTCCACAATCTCAAGAAAGTTGATCAACTCAAGTATAGTGGTCTCAATCTTATTTATTTGGTAGTTCATCACAAATTGTGAAAAACTAACTGGCAAAGATTGAAGAATTAAGTCTATACTTAACTCATGATCTATAGTGAACCTAAGTGATCTAAGCTTCTCAATTAATCATAACATCTTAAAATGGAATAATTGTTTAGAGATCTCATATCTCTCTGTTCTTACTTGTTTACAAAAAATATTTCTTAGATGGAAAATAACAGTATGAGCATCCATATGCTTATGTTGTTTTTTAAGCTCAGTGGTCATTGACGTCAATATAATACAAGATGTTGTGTCACTGTCTTCATGCTTATTGTGGACTCATGCTCTTCAACAAGAGCATCATCAGCTGGTGGTGGTGGTGGAATTGGAGCATCTAACACGTAGAGTAACTTTTTCGATTTGAGAACGATTCTCAAATTTCTATACCAATCCAAGAAGTTTGATTCAGTGAGCTTGTTTGTTTCCAAAATGCTACGTAACTTTAAATTCATTGTCATGATGCAAATGGCCTAGATGAAATATAAGAGATATTAAACTATGTATGTGTACATGGAATGCATTTAATTTGGTCTTTAATTAAACGCGTATTTAACCAACTATTTTCTTTAAATCAATAGCCCTCACTATTGACTTGGAAAAGCATGTTGGAAGCTTTTCTAGTGGATCGGTATCTAAATTCTTCAAAAATGACCTTGGGTATGCCCAACAAACTACTCTTAAGTTCAATGGTAGATATCTAATACTAATTATGTCAAATATAACTATTGGATCGTTAGGTGATTAACATCTTTTAATCTTAAAGCACTTAGTGCTACTCCAACTTAACCTCTAATATTCTTTATGCTTGGGTAGGCCCAACCATAATAAAGATATCAGTTAAATCTAACCCATTAATCATGAATCATATTTCATAACTTGAACATGCTCAATGTCGAGTACGTTTGGGTATGCCCAACAACCTAATCTCGAAAAAGAACTCTCGCTTTTACTATATTAATAGAAAGCTTTAGATTTAATATTGTTTGAGGGATTTTAATTATTTAATTAGTAGTCTCATCATTTGGTATGAAAAATATCAACACTTTGACATAATTGTAATAGACTCAATTACATGATTTGGTTATGAACTTTTCAAGATTAATTTTTTTGAGCCAATAAGGAAATTAATTTCGGTCAAAACTTATGTGTTCATGCATGTTTTGAGAAGAAAGTCTTACCATCTTCTTACTTCGCCTTGGTCGCTATCTCCATAAATTTGAAAAATAATTTCTAATCTTATCTAAACTATGTAATCTAATTACATAAATTCATAATAAACAAACCTTGAGTTATATTCAAAGGGAATTAAATGAGAAGAGAAATTAAAAGAGGCAAGACACGCAAGCCCTATTTATTCAAAACAAAGCAATAAAATGCATAATATAATATTAATTAATCAAAATTAATTGGTCTAAGTCTATAACTAAGCCAACATGCCAAAATCATGATTACAAAATAAAATAAGCAAAATAAAACATAACATACAATTCTAAATTCACTATTTTGGAAATAAAATCTAAAATCAGAATTTTAGAAAATATATTAATTTCTAAAATAAAATTTTAAAAATTAATAAAAGTTTCCAAAATCAAATTTTGGAAATTATATATATATATATATATATATATATATATAATATAATATAAATTTTCAAAATCAGTATTTTAGAAAAATAAAATAATTAATTTTTCAAAATCTTTTGGATCCTTAATAAAATAAGAAAAGAAAAAGATTTTTGTATATATAAATAATGTGCAACCCCACGCGGCTGATGGAAAACGAGAAACAGGGGCATGCTCTGTACGTTAAAAAAAAATTGGAGAAAAATAAAATGCGAGCCTTAAAGGCTATGCGGAAGTGTGAAGATCATACATTTGCGTTCCTTAACCCTCCTAGGTTGCTAGGAACAGATTGAACGGCTGGAATCGCTTCGCTTTACACACTTGAAGGAGCTTCCGGTTGAACACCCGCTAGCCTTCTACTTCGCCTTATTTGCATTAATGCTTAGCTCTCCAGCTCTCGAGATATTCCTCAACCTAACCTCTAGTTGGTGAACACTATGGTGAAGAGGAACGGTCTCAAAACTCATTGGTTCACTCGCTATTGATTAGCGAAGAAACCAAGAAGAAAACAAGGTAGAGGGAGACGTGAGAGAGCTGCCAGAGAGAGATACACGAGAGAGGCACACTTGTGTGTAAAGAGAATTAGGGTTTTCTTTTCTCAAAGAGTTGTTTTATAAGTTCGCCAAAACTAAGTCTCGCAATATCTGATAAACATATCCCCGAGATTTCAAAACACCCGGATGTTATCCTGAGAATCAGTTTGGCCTAACCCTAAACTCCTCTTAACCGTATCTGGAAAAAACCCTAAGGTCCAAGCTATTGGGTCAGAAAAATATTTATTATTTTTCTTAGACCCAAAAGGCCCAAAATAATAAATATTAATTATTTATTTCCTGGGCTTACATAAGTAACCCAATAAATAATTAATGAGCCCAAATGAACCATAATAATTAATCTTTAATTGGAGTGTTTCCGCTTTCCAAGGGAGCTACCCTAAAGCAAACATCCAAGTCATGTTTCCCAGGGCCCTGGATAATTTAGACCATTCGGACAACCACAAGGGGCGATATAGTGCAGAAACTATCTTGTATAAGTCTGTCTTAACTAACTAGTCACACATACCCAACATGCAAGTATATTGGCCCTACGATAGAACCTCAACTACAGCAAATCAAAGTATATGCTTCCAGCTTCACCAGACCACCAACTCACACTCAAGTCGTAGAGTACTAGTCCACGCTGTAGCGGTAGTAGTCTAGGTTTCTACCATATAGTACTTTGAGAAACCACTACTACAGGTCCTGTTCTACGTATTCGAAATACGCTTATGTGATGAAGTGAGTGGACTACCTACTGGCTAAAGGTAAGCCATTCTCCATTTGGAATTCATAATATAATAACCTAAACATGATGATGTTCCCAGTCTCATCAATAGGTTAAGAACAAATGTTTATGTGTTAAATAACCCGTGATCCATACCTTACTGTGAAAGACCACCATTCACATGGATCACTTATTCAAACACAATGGCCCTGTTCTAAATGAAAATCGTGCACAAACAAAAAGTAAATTCACAAACAATTTTTGAAAATAAATTTTTCATTAAAATATTCGATTTTACATCAGAAACCTAGTCTAAGAGGGCATACAATCCAACAATCTCCCACTTGCACTCTAAGACTAGGTAAGTCCATAGTTGCCCACCCCTATGGTGTCTAAGTGTCTCTTGAAGACTCTCTCAGCCAAAGGCTTGGTGAATGGGTCTGCTAGATTATTTTCTGAGGTAATATACTCCACCACGACTTCCCGTCTCTGGATGATATCTCGGATCAGGTGGTACTTCCTCTCGATGTGTTTCCCCTTCTTGTGGTTCCGAGGCTCCTTAGATTGCGATACTGCTCCAGTGTTGTTACAATACATCACAACCGGTCTGTCCATATGTGGTACGACTCCAAGTTCTGAAAGAAACTTCCGGAGCCAAACTGCTTCCTTGGATACTTCCGAAGCAGCCACATACTCAGCTTCCATGGTTGAGTCAGCAATACAAGACTGCTTAATACTCCTCCATGAAATTGCTCCTCCAGACAAGGTGAAGACATATCCACCAGTGGATTTTCTCTCATCCTTATCCGCCTGGAAGTCTGAGTCTGTGTATCCTGTAGGAACCAAATCATCAGCCCTGTAAACCAGTATATAATCTCTCGTTCCCTTGAGGTACTTGAGAATATGCTTTACAGCTTGCCAATGAACCTCCCATGGGTTTGACTGATATCTGCTAACTAAGCCCACGGCAAAGCAGATATCTGGTCTAGTACATAGTATGGCGTACATGAGACTTCCCACAGCCGAAGCGTAGGGAATCCTACTCATTCTGTCCTTTTCTTCTTGAGACTTAGGACAGTCCTTCGAAGAAAATGACAACCCATGTCTGCAAGGGATTAGAGCTCCCTTGCATGAGTCCATGCTGTACTTGGCCAACATCTTGTCAATGTATGTCGTTTGGGATAACCCTAACATTCTCTGCTTCCTATTTCTAAGAAGCTTAATCCCGAGAATGTAGCTGGCTTCTCCCAAGTCCTTCATACTGAATTGACTAGACAGCCAAACCTTTGTAGATGACAATGTCCCTGCATCATTTCCAATGAGTAGAATGTCATCCACATAGAGGACAAGAAAAACCACATTAATGCCTTCAAGTTTCCTGTACACGCATGGTTCATCTTCGTTTTGAATAAAACCATAAGACTTTACGGTCTCATCAAAACGAATGTTCCATACTCTCGATACTTACTTAAGTCCATAAATGGACTTCTTAAGCTTGCAAACCATGTGTTCCTGGCCTTCAGCAATGAAGCCTTCCGGTTGGGACATATAGATGTCTTCGCTAAGATGGCCATTTAAGAATGTCGTCTTGACATCCATTTGCCATATCTCGTAGTCATAGTGACAGGCGATGGCAAGGAGGATGCGGATGGATTTAAGCATGGCTACCGGGGAAAAGGTTTCCTCATAGTCGATACCTTCTTTCTGAGTATACCCTTTCGCCACAAGCCTAGCTTTGAAGGTTTCCACCTTCCCATCCGCTCCTTTCTTCCTCTTGTATACCCACTTGCACCCAATGGGTTTTATCCCTTCAGGTGAAGCTACAAGATCCCAAACCTGATTGAGGTACATAGACTCAATCTCGACTTTCATTGCTTCATGCCACAGATTTGCATCGGCATCAGCAATAGCCTCCTCGTATCTAGCGGGGTCTTGTTCCTGATGGTCGGAGACCAGCTCAAAGGCTTCTCCAGTCCATCTATCCGGAACCCTAGACACTCTCCCACTATGACGAGGCTCCATTTGCACAGGCTCTTGAGGCTGTGCCTCTTCTTGTTCCAAAATTGGGTCAGAAGAAGTTGATTCCGTAGATAACTTCTCCTGAAGTTCCAACCTCGTTGAATCTTTAGTGGAAGTACTTTGATCATCTTCTAAGTATCTAGCATTGGTACTGACTAGTACCTTCTTCTCCTTAAGATGATAAAAGTAGCCACATTTTATCCCTTTTGGATACCCAACAAAATAGCATAATTCTGATCTTGGTTCCAACTTGTCTCCCTTGATCAGTACATAAGCTGGACATCCCCAAATCCTGAGATAATTCAGACTTGGCTTACCCCCAGTCCACATCTCATAGGGAGTCCTAGGTACTGACTTGGAAGGCACCAAGTTCACAATATATGCCGCTGTTTCCAGGACATATCCCCAAAAGGACACTGGAAGAGTAGCATGAGACATCATGCTTCGGACCATTTCCATCAACGTCCTGTTCCTTCTCTCAGCTACTCCGTTCTGCTGGGGTGTTCCCGGCACAGAGAGTTGGGATACTATCCCATGATGTACCATGTAGTCCTTGAATTCACCTAGGAGACACTCTCTACCATGATCCGATCGTAAGGTTTTGATTAATTTACCTATCCGACGCTCCACTTCAGCCTTAAACTCTTTGAACTTGTCAAAAGAGTCAGACTTGCGTCTCATCAGGTAAATGTAACCATACCTCGTACAATCATTCGTGAACGTGATGAAGTACTCAAAACCTCTCCTAGCTGGTGTAGACAATAGACCGCACACATCAATGTGAACAAGACTCAACACCTCTTTGGCTCTATCCGCCTTTGGTATAAATGACCTCTTGGTCATCTTTCCCATCAGGTAGGATTCACACTGAGGCCAACTTTCCAATCTCAATGAGCCCAAAGGCCCATCATGGATTAGCCTCTGAATCCTGGTTGAGTTAATATGACCCAACCTTAGATGCCAAAAATATGAATCATTGATATTGATCTTTCTCTTCTTAGTTAAAGGTTCAGACTGAGCGTTATTTGATTGTTTGTTAATAGGGTTTAAAAAGAATAAATTTCCATACATGTGCCCAGTACATAAAATTTCTCCATCTCTACTGATAGAAATACCAGAATGGAAAGATACAGAATATCCTTGATTAATAAGTTTTACAACTGAAATCAAATTCTGACGAAAATCAGGTACATATAAAATGTCTTTTAAAACCACTATCTTATTACAATAAAAAATAAGATCCAGCTCTCCCACTGCAAGGGCCCAGACTTGTGCTCCATTTCCTACTCGAAGCCCATGTTCGCCCTTCTTGAGTCTTCTTATCTTCCTAAACCCCTGCAAGAAGTTACAGATATGATTAGTGGCTCCTGAATCAACAACCCAAGTGGAAGTTGATCCTACCATTGATATGGACTCTAGATAGTAAACATTACCTGTGGGGTTTTTCTTGGTCTGAAGATCTGGACACTCCTTGTTCCAGTTTCCCTTCTTGCCACACTTGAAGCACTTGCCCTTTGGTTTGTCCTTGGACTGGTTCTTGGACTGGGTTGCTGCATTCCCCTTCTTCTTCTTGAACTTTCTGGGTTTGGGCCCAGTTCTTGAAGAAGAAGTCCTAGCAATCATGGCCTTTAACTGTGGCTTCATGACCTTTTCCGCTATCTGGAGCTCTTTCATCAGTTCAGTTAAACTCATGTTCAACTTATTCATATTATAGTTTAACTTGAACTGAGTGAAAGAGCCCAGTAGAGATTGAGAACCATATCCACTTGGCTCTCGGGGTCAATGACAGCCCCTAAGATTTCCACCTCTTCGAAAGCAGCAATCATCTTGAGCATATGCTCTCGGACTGATGCTCCCTCAGCTATCTTAGTGTTTACAATTATTCGAAGAGCCTCCTGCCTTGCGGGCTGGCTCTTGTCTGCGAACATAGTTGCCAATGATTAACTTATGTCATATGCAGAAGCCATGTGCTCGTGTTTTGACTGGAGCACATTAGACATGGAAGCTAACATATAGCAACGTGCCATTTCGTCAGCTTTCTTCCACACCTTTTCAGCCTCTCGCTCTTCAGTTGTGGAACCTTCCCCGATAACAGGGCAAGTTTCGTAAAAGACATACTTATACTCCTCGGCTGTGAGTATTATATCCAGGTTCCTTTTCCAGTCCACATAGTTTAGACCCGTTAGCTTATTCTCCCTGAGAATAACGGCTAATGGACTAAAAGAATCTCCCACCATTTCTGAAAATCGAAAATAAAAGAAAGAATTTAGTTTGTGAAAACAAAATAAAATTTGTGCACTGAAAATAATTTGGCTCTTAGGAAAACTGACATAGCTTCTTGGGAAGATTAACAGTTTCCTAAGCTAAGTGTATTAACCACCACAAATTAATTTTCCTTCTAGGTAATGATCTAGAGGATAACTCCATCGTGGGATGGCCATTTTCTCTCATTTCCTATGAACATACCTTGCACTATAACCTCCAACGTGGGCTGGCCGATCATAGTACGTGCCCCGGGTTATTAATTACATCATTCCATTAGATCTAGATCCTTGTGATATCCCCATCCTATACGGGTTCACTCCCAGGGTGACGCGAGGGGACCCACGATCTCTAATGAGGACCGTGATGGAAGCCGTGGGACCGTTGGAACCCCTCTCCCACTTAGTCTTTTAAAATAAAGTTTTTCTGAAAAATATCCTTTTGAAATTTCTATTAAGTTTTTCTTAACTCAAAAATAAAATATCTAAGTCCAATAAAATCTCTATGTCAAGGCTTATATCATTTGAGAGATTTCCTCCATGGAATAATTTTATTTAAGTTAAAACTTAATGATTTCAAAAATTTTCCAATTAAAACTTTCTAGAGACTTTGGTCTCAAGCTTATTTGACAAAATCATTTTTCTAGTCCAAAACAAAACAAAATGGCTCTCCATTTTAATTTACAAAAATATCTAAATCCAATATATTTTCTATGTCAAGGATTAAATCCTTTGAGAAAATATTCAAGGATTAATTTTTATACCAATTAAAATAACCATTTAGTTTTTAAAGAAAAATATTTTTTCTTGCCAAAACAAAATGTTCCCAAAGACTTTGGTCTTTGAGAAAAAGCACACATAGGTACATAAAAAAAATAGCATGCTAGAAAACAATAAACGTTTTCATACTTTTCTATTTTTTAAACTTAAGTGCCCAAATAATAGAATTAAACACATTAATTAATTAATTAATGATCTTGTTTAATCCTAAAATCCCTTACTAATATTTTTCATGCAAATATATTCCAAGAATATAAATATTGTAAAAATATTAACTTCGCCTGGTATGGGACCTAAAACGAAAAAGGAAAAAAATAATAAAAAAAAAATTTGACTGGCGGTCTACTGCACCGGCCGCACCGGATCCGCGCCCGGGTGGCCTGCGGTCCACCACGGCCGCTGTGCACCAGCCGTACCTGATCTCCTGCAGCTTCAACCCGTGGAACCGCCCCGCACCCACGTGCCCTCCGCTGCCGACCCGCGAACTCGCCCGATTACCCGCGGATTGACCCGCACGCCAATTGAATTTCAATTGCAACATCAGATTGAATTCGGCTTCAATTCACTGGCAATTGGCTCGGCTTCGCGGCTCCAGCAGCACGGCTCCACTCACAGAACAGAAGCGGCTCGGCTCCAACGCGGCGGCTTATGAACAGTGTCATCTTCTTCGTTTTTTCACCCGCGCGAATTTTTCTCTGCAGTTCATTCTGGTTCGATTTTTTCTTGGCTTCTTTGGACATTTTTACTTATAAAAACTCATCCAAAATTAAACCACAACTGCCTATACCCATTTAAATTGGGTTTACACGATTAAACTTCAAAGCAAGAAAAATTTTACAGAGACCTATGCTTCCACTGTGAAGCTTACAAAACCATCTATCCCATACCAAAACAGCGAAGGATCATAAGTATAATCATCTTCTCCATTTTATTAACTACCATACTCCCTATATTGATCAAAACCAGTGGCTCTGATACCACTTTGATGGAAAACGAGAAACAGGGGCATGCTCTGTACGTTAAAAAAAAATTGGAGAAAAATAAAATGCGAGCCTTAAAGGCTATGCGGAGGCGTGAAGATCATACCTTTGCGTTCCTTAACCCTCCTAGGTTGCGTACGAACAGATTGAACGGCTGGAATCGCCTCGCTTTACACACTTGAAGGAGCTTCCAGTTGAACACCCGCTAGCCTTCTACTTCGCCTTGTTTGCATTAACGCTTAGCTCTCCAGCTCTCGAGATATTCCTCAGCCTAACCTCTAGTTGGTGAACACTATGGTGAAGAGGAACGGTCTCAAAATTCCTTGGTTCACTCGCTATTGATTAGCAAAGAAACCAAGAAGAAAACAAGGTAGAGGGAGACGTGAGAGAGCTGCCAGAGAGAGATACACAAGAGAGGCACACTTGTATGTAAAGGGAATTAGGGTTTTCTTTTCTCAAAGAGTTGTTTTATAAGTTCGCCAAAACTAGGTCTCTCAATATCTGATAAACATATCCCCGGGATTTCAAAACACCCGGATGTTATCCTGAGAATCAGTTTGGCCTAACCCTAAACTCCTCTTAACCGTATCTGGAAAAACCCCTAAGGTCCAAGCTATTGGGCCAGAAAAATATTTATTATTTTTCTTGGACCCAAAAGGCCCAAAATAATAAATATTAATTATTTATTTCCTGGGCTTACATAAGTAACCCAATAAATAATTAATGAGCCCAAATGAACCATAATAATTAATCTTTAATTATTTATTTCTTGGGTCTATATAAATAACCCAATAAATAATTAAACATTATTTATTTCCCCTAGTTTAAGCCCAGGTTAATTTCTTAATTATTCATACTGGACCTAGGTCCTGAATAATTAATTAACCAATTAAACTAGATAATTAATTTCTCTCAACTCCTATTTTATTTATTTATTTATTTTATTCCAGTCCAATAATAAATTAGACTTCCTGAATAAAATAAAATAAAATAAAATCCTCTTCAACTGAGACCAATTCCTCAACCCAAAAGTAGTTAGGACTTACGGGCTATCCCGATGACCAAAAAGACATATCGCCTTGGCTGCTAAAATGACCAAAATACCCCTACTATATAAATAGCTGTATTTTGCATTTTAAATATTTCCTAATATCACCATAAGGAAATATTGACCCCAAGGACAATGCTGCATTCGCAAAGTCTCCGACCTACAGGTGAAATGACTAAAATACCCCTCTACACATCGCCGTACATTTAGAGAGGAAGAAGTGTACTAACACCCCTCTAAATGACATCTACCATCCTTAGGCTTCTAGTCCAAAGATCCACGACTTCCTGGAGTGTTTCCGCTTTCCAAGGGAGTTACCCTAAAGCAAACATCCAAGTCATGTTTCCCAGGGCCCTGGATAATTTAGACTATTCGGACAACCACAAGGGGCGATATAGTACAGAAACTATCTTGTATAAGTCTGTCTTAACTAACTAGTCACACATACCCAACATGCAAGTATATTGGCCCTACGATAGAACCTCAACTACAGCAAATCAAAGTATATGCTTCCAGCTTCGCCAGACCACCAACTCACACTCAAGTCGTAGAGTACTAGTCCACGCTGTAGCGGTAGTAGTCTAGGTTTCTACCATATAGTACTTTGAGAAACCACTACTACAGGTCCTGTTCTACGTATTCGAAATACGCTTATGTGATGAAGTGAGTGGACTACCCACTGGCTAAAGGTAAGCCATTCTCCATTTGGAATTCATAACATAATAACCTAAACATGATGAGGTTCCCAGTCTCCATCAATAGGTTAAGAACAAATGTTTATGTGTTAAATAACCCGTGATCCATACCTTACTGTGAAAGACCACCATTCACATGGATCACTTATTTAAACACAATGGGCCTGTTCCAAACGAAAATCATGCACAAACAAAAAGTAAATTCACAAACAATTTTTGAAAATAAATTCTTTCATTAAAATATTCGATTTTACATCAGAAACCTAGTCTAAGAGGGCATACAATCCAACAGCGGCTTGCACTAGCCCCTCGCAGGCTTGAGCACAAATCCCGCGCGGGATTGCTCAAGCCCCAAGCGGGCAGGGGCGGACCTACGTTGTGCTTGGCCCCCCCCCCCAGAATTTTTTTAACAAAGCTATATATAAATATATATATATATATATATATATATATATATATATATATATATATATATATAACTACAGGACATGGCTCCCCCCATAAATTTTTTAAACATAATTATATATATATATAGCCCCCCCCCCCCCAACAATCCAATCCTGGGACCGCCCCTGCAAGCAGGCTTGTGAGAATAAAAGCAATTGCAATTGCTAACAACAAAGTCAATGGCATGAATTGCAAAGCAATTTTCCTCCTTTTTGTGTTTTTAACTTTGATATTCCTTTTTTTTTTTTTTTTTTGGTTCCTTTCGGCTTACAATAAGCCGACCGAAAAGCAAAACTTTTCTTTCCTATTCTGCATACAATTGCGGAAACAAATCCTAAGGAATCAAATTCCTTTTCTGGAACAATTTTCTATTGAAACAATTAAATTGGAAAAATTTTCCAATCTAATTTCCAGAGAGCCGTTTTCCTCTCTTTTATTCTTTTCTCCAGGAAACAATTTCCTAAAGACTTCATAATTCCCTTTTTTTTCTTCTTCATCTTCTTTCGGACAAATTTTGAAACAATTTCCAAAACAAATTTTGGTTACTGGATTTAGAAAATCATTATTTCTAAATCAATTCATAATCAAATAATTTTTTGTATACCAAAATATGTTCCATCGAAAACAAAATTTTCAAATTTCAAAATAAATGTAAAATAATTTCACTGACCCAAAATTAATTTGAAACAATTTCAAAATTTAGAATATTTATGAAACAATATCATAATACCAAATTTATTTTGAAATAATTTCAAAATAATAATTAATCTGTAAAACACATACAAGAAGGCTCCGATACCACTATTGAATTTCAATTATACAAACTAGCTTACACGCAGTAGAAAAATAAAATGAAATACACGCAAATGATCACTCATATATAATTAAATAGATTAGGAGAAGAAAGAAAAAATAGCTACTTTAAAAACATACCATTTAAAATTTTCTTCCGCTCGAATCCCCTTTTAAAGTCGATTCAATTGAGCCACCAAATTTCAAGCATTGAAATTTTTCTAATAAAAGTTCACACGAGAAACGAACTCAAGAACCACCAAAATTTTCTATTAGAAAAATTTATTGGCGGTTAGATTTTAATTTTAGAAAAGAAACAAAGAAGAAACTCGTTGTTGTGTTCTAACGTGAAAGAAGAAAAGGAAATAGCTAATGCAATCTTTAGGGAAAAAATCGACCCACTGTGTACTACACACACACATATATATGTCCACCATGAAACTCCACAGAGATTGTTTCCCAAACCCTTTAAGAAACAACTTAGTTTTTCTCACACGAAACTTGTCTCTCCTGTTTTCCTAAACCTTTTAGGAAACAAGAAGGCTTTTCCTTTATTCTTTCTTTTATGGGTTTTGAATTTTCAAAATTACACTAAGGCCCCTTAAATTGTACCTGGTTTATAATTCAACCACAAACTTATTAAATAATTGTAATTTTACCCAAATAATTATAATACTTTATAATTAACTCACAATTCATATTTTTCTCACAAATTAACCCCATAATATTATTATATAATATCTTGAGTACCAATTCCTTTATAGTGTGTGACCTATTAGGTTTTTTAGTCATTTGGTAGCTAATATAATTTAATTCTATCATAAATAACTAATAATTCTTTTAATAATTAGAATTAATTTATCAATTCTAATTAGAATTAAATTTATTAATTCTCTAATTAATAAATCCACATTTAGCATATCATGAGCAGTATTTAGCAATATATTATGACCACCCAAAACTCCAAAAAGTCAAGTAGTTTGACATGAACCTTTCAAAAGCGAAACGTCAGTACAATAAACTCCTTTCACCATACAATGTCTCATTCGGTTTAGAGTATAGAATTAGTACCAACTCTCTCTCTAGAATATTAATTAATTCTATCTCAAATATTTTAGTACTTGTTACGGAATCCATTACTCATCATGTGTATCAATTGCTATTATTTTCAACACATAATCGTCTTGCCCAAGGACTTCTTGAATAATGATTCACTACAAAAAAAAAAGTGACAAATACTACGGAAACAAAAATGACGGTAAAAAAACCGTCGTAACAAGTTAATTTATATGACAGTTTAGAAACCGTCGTATTTGTGAGGGTTTATACTATGGTTAAACTATAACCGTCGTATTTTGTAATCAAATACGACGGTTTATCGAAACCGTCACAATAAAGTAGGCCAACTACGATGGTTTAACGTAACCGTCGCAATAGAGTAGGTCAAATAAGACGGTTTATCATAACTGTCACAATAGAGTAAGTCAAATAAAACGGTTTACCAGAACCGTTGCAATATGTGGCCTAATATGATGGTTTTTATAACTGCCGTTTTTGTCTAATTATAACAAAATCCCTCAAAATTATTTTAAATTTTATCTGATTATTTTTAAATTTAATCACAATACTATTAGTAATGATTACAATAAATTTAACGGTTGAATCGTTAATTTGATATCTTTATATTTATAAATACTAAGATATCTTTCTATTTTATTCATATTACTGTACAAATGTGATAAAATAAAATGAATGACCTTCAAATTTGGTCACTAAACTTGCTTTAACTTTATGAATATATTTAATAGTTAGATCATTGATTTTTCAAATAAATTTTTGTTTACATCTTAAGCTTTCATATATTTGTATTAAAGAGTATGAATTAATTTTAATTATTAGTTATTCTATTATGTATGTGTGTGTGTGTGTGTGTGTGTGTTATTTATATATTGTATAATATATCCTTATTAGTTAATGAGTATTAGATTAATATGTTACATAATATAAATAATTTTTTAATAACAAACATACATATGTGTGTGTACATATATATCTATATAGCTAGTTAGAGTATACTATCTTTTAATTATTACATTTAATAATATATATAGACATTCTATCTATAATTTTTATTGTAAAATTAAACTTTATATAATTTTATTTATCACATTAGTAATATATATATATATATATATAACAAATAAAAATTATTTTTTAAAAAATTAAGATTGCAACTTATTTCGACGGCTAATCATTAGTCGTCGCATTAGACGCATATAATATGACGGTTAATGATTAATCTTCGTATTAAATGCATTTAATACGACGGTTAATCATTAATATATAGTTTTATTTAGAAGAAGAAAAATTATGTATAGTTTTATTTAGAAAAATCATAAATATATTTATAACCTAAACATAATTTTCTCCTAAAAAATTGTGTATAGTTTTATTTAGAAGAAGAAGAAAAAAAAAAGTTAAAAGTCCTCCAAATATAATTTTACTAATTCAAAAGAAAAATTGAAAAGCTAAAGACACTAAGAGAGATACAAAATTTTTTCACAACATATTTTCACACTAAATTTTCTTTACTTTCCCTTTAGTTTCCTAACTTCACCATTCCTTTCCTTCTCTGTATTGTATCCATCGCATACTGCTTGGGTTGGGAACTCTCTGGTTACCATTTTTCCTTTGCTCCAAAATCCATTCCTGAAAATTTGTCCTCAATATTTCAGAGTTTGAATCTGAGAAAAAATCCTTAACATTGCAATCCTTGTCACTAGCAATCTTCTGGTCGTCAAGAAAATTTTCTGAATAGCAGAAGGGTCCTTCCAGAGACATATGAGATCATCAATTACCCGAGCAACATTCTGTTGAGTCATTGGGATTGCTGAAGTGTCCTTGGCAGAATGGTTTCAAAATTGCGGCGGCTTTCTTCTCCATTGTAGAGGGTTTTTACTGTTGTTGCGAATTTGTCTTGAAGTTAGTTTAGGGAGGTGAGGAGTATCAATTATGGGTTTAACTTTTTCGCTCTAAGTTGTTTAATCTTTGTCTTGATACATATGGGGATGTTCTTGTTTAATCAATTTTGAGGAAGTTCTTAATTCCATTTAAAATTTTATGTTATTGGTTTTGTTTTCTTTAAGTTTAATTAATTTAGCCAGATGAAAGGGCGAAAATTGTTGGATTTGTTACTTGCTTAGGTGCGATGGATATATGATTGAATTCATGTTTTACAATGGCGAAGTGCAATTTGATAGAGTAAAGTTTGTAATATTGGATTGAAAAGTGTTTTACAATAGCGAAGTGCAATTTGATCAAGTAAAATTTGTAATTCTTTCGTAAGTCTAGGTTTACAAACTGAGAGCAAAAAAGGCATTTTAGCTGCTAGTTCTGGTTATGTACAAAAATTTTTGCTCTCTGTTCTTCGTAGCATCAGTTATTAATAACTCCGTACTTATTTACAAATTGGTAGTCTCAAATGTATACATATGTTTCTTATGTTGTTGCCTTGTAAAATTGTCAAGTTGAATGCTCTACCATGGCTTACATGGCAGAAGAGATTGTAAAACTTAATGGATATTCAAATGGTGACCAAATTTAACCAATGTTCTTAATTCGTTGTTTTTTATTTATGCTTAGCTGATTTTGCCTTTACCTTAGCTGTTACTTCCATTGTCTAGTTATCACCATTCATAAAGGCAAGATTAAAGAGATTGAGCTTCCAGTTGCACAAGTTGATGTATTAATTCCTGAGAACCTGAGTGGATGGGATTCTTTTTGCTTTATGAAAATATGCTAAATAAGGTCTTTGAAAGGGCAAAAAAATTCCTGAGAACCTAGTGTATTAATCTTTATGCCCTTCTAGGAGATGAATAGATTTCAGTTAATCTCCCACTCCAATTTTCTCTTTTTTTTTTAAATTTTGTTCCCTTTTCCTCGTTACTTTCTTTGAAAGGAGATGAACTTCAAGGAAATCTACTTTCTTTGATGTAAATGAAAAACAAAGCTAATTAAGTAGTTTATTTGACGTAAATAAAATTATTTGGAAATTCTTTGAAAAAATGTTTTAAGTCACTTTGACACAAATGATTTTGGACTTCATTATTGAAAAACTGTTATTTTTTTCTTCTTAATTTTATTCTTAGTGTGACTAATTAAGTAGCATTTGATATGTGTCACAAGTTAAAGATACAGTTGTTTCTTTGACTGTTCAGAAAAGCATTAGTAAGGTAAGATAATTATTTTTATATTTCATTACTAGATCCCTGTGAGTGATGGATAATCATTCCTCGTGAGTGATGGGTGATCACTTCCCGTGGGGAATTGATGATTACACTTAAGTTAGTTTTATACTATATAGACTTAAACTAGTTTTATTGAATGATTAAATTATTTTTATGAGTTTTTTGTTGGTTGAATTGCATAATTGCACATTTTGAGGTAGTTTAGTGCTTAAAAAATATTCAATTTTTCAATTTATAGGGAAAACTCTGTCAAAATTTTTTTTAAAATTTTTTACAAAGAATCTGAATAAAATAGGTTTATGAGAATATTTTTTACAAATAATTCTTACCCCATAAAAATAAGTTTTAGGAGTATAAATGATAAGATTACTTCATGGCCTAGATTTGAAACCACAGTTCTGTAAGGATTAAGAGTATTTTTTACTCAGTAATGTGATGTAACAATACTAATGTTTTTTTGTACATTAAAAGTATTTTAGAGTTTATGATAAAAATGTACTAAATGAAATTTCATTTTCCTCTATTTCCATTCATTGTTGAATATGTTTATTATAACGAAACTTGTAGATTGACTAAAAATATGAATAAATGAATAGGAAGATGGACTGTTCGTGGATTGAATTACATGACTGTTTATGTGATGAATACAATAAGGGTTTGGATGCCTTTATAAAATTTGTATTAAGAGACGAACCTGATGGATCCAAAATCCATTGTCCTTGTTTGAAGTGTCAGGATATGTATTTTTATAGTACAATAGAGGTCAAACAACATTGTCAAATGTGGGGTTTCATGCGTTGGTACAAAAAATATTTTAGGCAGTTATGTTCCAAAATTAACAAAGAGGGGCGTCTTGAGAATCTTTGAACCGGTTCGCAGTTACAATATGTTTTCTTGAGAAGTCATTCATCCCAAGTTTTTTTGATTTAATGGAATATTTACTAATACATTTGGCCAATGATGCATTGTCAGCTGGCCCAATTCAATGTCGTGTTACATTGATGTAATGTCTATGTTAGTGGGTTCTAGCCAATTTCGACCTCCTCAAACCATATAGAGAGTCAGTTTCACTTTGAGTCTTTTTGTTTCTTTTTTTATTGCCATTATTTTATTATTTCTAATTTTTCATATGTGTCTACATACAGTCTCCATATGTCTGTCATAAATAGAGAGTATTCCAAATCTCGATTACATGAAAGACAACGTATTCATTCTCAAACGTTTCACACTTGGCTTACTCAATATATAAGTACAATATATGCAATATAAGTAATAGTAATTTAGAATATATAAAGAAAATTTGCTATAGTAGCTATACCACCATCTACTGCTTCTACGACATCTCTGGGTGTTCGTTCCACTTCTCGACTCGTTGGATCGTGTGATACTGATGAGATTGCTCATGATGACTGATGTATTCTCATTTTCTTCTTATTTTACATTTACTGCTGTTTCTAATAGATTTCTTAACATATTCTACTTGTTATCTATTTAGTATTACTTCTCTTGTAGAGTTAATGGATTATTTATGATTTCAATATTCAAGAGATTCATTTTGATTTGTTTGGCATTAAGCAAATTGTATTTTATTGTGGTTGGTGTTGAATGAGTTGAACGGATTGTATTTGGTTTGAAATTGCAGGTTGATAGGGCTAAATACCAATCAACCATTTTTTTTTTAATCACTAATCAAATACAATAGCTAGAACCGTCGCATTTGTTAAAGGCAAATAATGTCGCATCTGATTAACCAAATACGACGGTCACAAAAACGATGATTTCATAGCAACCAAATACGACGGTTCCGACTGTTGTATTTGTTTAAAAAATGCAATAGTTTCTTAGGTATTACGACGATTTGCCTAACCGTATCTTTGAGCCTTCCGCAATGATTAAATACGACAATTTTATAGAGTCGTCGTATTAGAGTGTCATATTAGGCAAATACGACGGTTTGGTTGTCATTGTTGAACAAAAACGACCAGACTTTATATGATGGCCACGGAACCGTAGTTTAGTCGTCGTATTTTACAAATACGACAGCTCGGCTATCAAATACGATGGCTTCTTGGCCGTCAAATTTTAGCAATTTTTTAGTAGTGATTCCTACAAGTAGCTTTGAAATATCCACTCCTACTATTAGGAGTAGTGAATCGTTTATTGACCCTCTCAATTATTTTTGTTTACTTCACATTATACCTAATGTTCATCCCATAGGCAATCTTGTAAAGACTCTAGAGATTGAAATCAAAGTACAATACTTAGCACACAAAGTACTTTGGAGTTCTCAAGTCTAAGGATACTTGTATATTTATTATAATGAGATGTTATCACTAATACTAAATAGTTATCCATGTAATTATCTCATAATTAGGTCATCCAATATACTTGTTCAAATAACAAGCATTTACATGTTAACTTTGAGTATCACAATACTCACAGATATGAGAACCACTACTTGATCAAATCAAGAAGTATAACATATGTGAGTCTTAACGCATTAATGATGTCCTACCTCATTAATACTATAGTTAGGGATAATTTAAATACAAACACATTTCAGTATAGTAGGAATCTCATATCACGATCTCTATCATAATTTTCTTAAGACAGTGTTGTACTTGAGACTTTATCTAATAGTTACACACACATGAAAGTATAAACAAAACGAACTGTAAGGAAAAAATGCCTTTATTATTAAATATGTCATACACAATATACATGTGATTGCCTCTAGAATATTATACTAACATATTAAAGATTCTCCACTAAATGAATTGTTCTTTTTTAACAAGATGGTATGGGTTTGTCTCATAATTAAATTAAGTATTTAAATTAACTAATTACTTCATTATCCAATTATGTGTTCATGATAATAAATGTTATTGAGTGTTTATTTAAGTAAATACATTTGATAATCGATTATTTTTTTCACTTATTTAGAGTTAAATAAAAAGTTATTTAAATTTGAAATTTGAATATGTTAATGATTACATGCTTATTTAATTGTTAATATTTTTTATTTAATTTAATTTCTTTTATATAATTTACCTTCTAATTCTAAATTTCTAATTTTATCTCTCAAAAAAAAATTTGTTGCTTTTTTTTTTTTTTTTTTGTGGTTTAACTAAGGATATCTTAGGCACATTGATCCAAGATTATTGTTTTCATAGCTGAAAATATGAAAGGTAAAACCTCCCTATGGATGCATTTTTTAAGGTTGGAAGTTGTGTTCTCACCCTTTTTTGGGTACTTCCTCTTTAAAAGGAAAATTTTGTCCCCTAATTCATTCTCAAGATGAATACGTAGGCATCACAAAAATCTTTCCTTTGTTTTTTACTTATTGTTTTCTTTCTTTTTATCTCTTTTGACTAATTTATTTTATGGAAAATTCCAAAAAAGAAAAAAAATCTCAAAATCAAATGTTGTAACTCACAATAGCCAAATTCTTCTAGTTTGATTCGCTATACTAGCCCGCCAACATGAACAAACGATATTTTTTAGGTACATTGTTGCATTGGACCAGCCATATCTGCAACTGCGATGGAGGAAGAAATATTCCATTATCTTTTGCATATCCCACTCTTATTTCCACATAAAAATTGATTAAAAAAAAAAACCATACATAAGTTTGTCTATATTGCCTATATTTGGCAGGCCACCTTGTGAGTGTCGAACAACATCTATGTTTCTTCGTTTCATTTGTTGGCGTATTAGTGTCATTCCTTGTATAAATATCATATATTCTCAACTTTGGCAGAAGATATCATAGAAGAAGAAAACAATTTCAAGAACAAAAAAACGCAGTTAACATAGCAATGGCAAACAACAAAGCAACCATCTTTCTGAGCTTTGCTTTTTTGCTCTTCTTCCTCTTCATCATCTCCATTGCTGAAAGTAGGGTTCTTACAGGTGAGTTCGATTATAATATTGCTCAGTCAATTCACATATTATGATTGCTCCAACTTTTTGAATCCATCTTATGCACTGTCACTGTAAAACAATTATATAGTAGGGTTATGGCTATAATATGAAATGCATTGTCGTAAAATAGTAAATTAATTAGTTAAGATATACTCCTTATTAAGTAAAAATTTCTCAACACATGTTGGAAAACATTATTCACAAATAAAATTAGATTCAAAAGGAATTTTGCTCTGATGGCATTTTATAAATGTGGTAATGTAATATTCATCGGCCAAAATTATGTCTTGGAAAAGAAGCTGAAACTTTCTCCCTCAACTTGGGTTAACAATTCCATGATCCGCGCGGTTCATTTGTGGGGTTATCTTTACTTTAACCACCTTATACTTTTTTCACATATTCAATAAATGTAACATAAACTGTTAGATATCAACTGTATGAGAAACATGAGTTTTAATTTGCATAGATATATATATAAATGGGTTTGGCAATCAACAATTATTCAATTGTGTTCGCAGTATGAAGTTTCTGCTTCACAAAGATAGAATTAGAAATTTGATTTTAAAGAGGCAAGTCATAGAAAAACAAAAAGTAAAGGATAATAATATAAATTTTGAAAATTTTTTATAGGGATAGAAGGTAAATTTTTATAGACTCTTTTTTTTTTAGGAAAAAAATTTTAATATTTTAAAGAAAAATAAGTAATTTTTAAAGATTTCGAAGGGTGGATGCAACACCTGCCCCTCTAGATCCGTCACTACTGCTTCGTTACATGCTCTTGTTTTTCACATGTTCGATAAATTTAGACCCAAGAAAGGAAAAAAAGAAAAAAATGGTAGTTGAAAGTTTCTTGATTGGTAAGGATATTTTAGAGTTAATGCATAAATGTTTGCTTTAAACTTGGTGCAGCTGGGGTTGGGATTATCCCAACATCATCAGGTACCACAATTTTGATCTGTGACAAGATATATGGGGCACAAAGTGGTGATACTTGCTTCGGCATTGCCCAGAATTTCAACTTGACAACTGAGTTCTTCAGTTCTTTGAATCCCAATCTCAATTGCCGCAGTATCTTTGTTGGTGAATGGCTTTGCATTGATGGATTGGTAATTTGAGCTGATGATCAGGATATTTTTACCCAAGAAATAAAGATAAACAGTTCTTGATTCTATCATGTAAACTTTGTTATTTTCATCACTACTCATGTCTCTTTGTTTCGGTAATCGTTGACACTGAATAAGCAACTTCTTGGTTCATTTTAGAACCTACATCCTTATATTATTGAAGTATTTAAATCCAATAGTTTAACAATTTGTACTAATATGTTAGAAGTTTATTAAGCGTACATCCATCCTATTTATCTACATATTATACTTTTTGTAATTTGAACGATATGTTGGTTTAGTAAATACTTGTAATTTTTTAGTCTATTTATTAAATCATAACTATACTGTTAAAAACATGTAAAATGATGAACAATATGACACAATACACACTATCTAACCAAAAGCTCATACTATCTTCAAGGTTTGTCATTGTTGATCCCAGATTTGTTGGTTGGAATCAATGACGGAACCAAAGGAGGGTGGGGGGTGAGCGGCATCCGTCCTTCTAAAATTTTTTAAAATTACAAAAATTTCCTTAAAAATAAAAAATTTTAGTATAATTTTTTTAAAATTTTATCATTCTCTTTCAAAATCTTTTAAAAAATTATACTATTGTCCTTTTTATGTAATTTGCTTTGACAATCGTTAACTTTTGGCTCTGTCCCTGATTGGAATCAAAGGAAGTGAATTGATAAGAATGAAGTGTAGAAGTATGATATAAACTAATGATAGTTGAGGTAAAAAAGATACTGCACATAGTCCTTGAAAAAGTTGCAAGAGAGAGCAAAAGGGTTATTATTATTATTATTTTAATAAAAAATTTACCCATTGTACGGGTGTGATGTCAATTGATGGCCTTTCTCTAAGACATGGAAATTTAAGTCTAGTTTGCAATTCTTGGGAAGGAAAAAAAAAAGAGAAAACATTAATGAGAAGAAAAAAAAGAAGATATTGTGTATGCTGTTTGGTTGTTTAATCTTAAAAAATGATTTTATTTTGTTTTATTTAAGAGTTAGAGGAGAAAAGAAGCCATATGATATTTTAGAAGAATAATTTATGTATCTATCTTTATATCTTAAATAATATATATTTGAAACCAAATATTTGAGAATTGTTATAAAATTAGGGTAGTGTTAGAATAAAATCTACACACTACACACTAAGAAAATTCTAACTATTCTTTGCACAAGAATTTCTCTTCAAACTTCTCTCTTTCTTTCTCTCACAATTCTTTCACTAATCTTTCTTTCACAAAATGATGGTGTATTACAAGCTTAGAGAATAGCTCTATTTATAGAGCTCTAATTAGTGAAATACATCATGGAATATATCATCTTCAATTAATGGTGTCTCCACTAAATGGTGGACATCCATAAAAATCTTCTAATAATTCACATAAATCCATAATTAGTGGAGCCTCCACTAATTAATGGAGATTCCAATAATTCATAACACTCCCCCTTGGATGTCCATCCATACATAAAGAATATGCCTCGTTAAAACCTTACTAGATAAAAACCCAGTGGGAAAAAAAATCTAGTGAAGGAAAAAGAGTACATTATTCTATATGTATGTTTATTACTCCCCCTGATGAGATGATTCCTTTAAATCTTTAAACCGACGCATACCGATTTTATATCTCAACTTTTCAAATGTTGTCGTCGGTAAAGTCTTCGTGAAAATATCTGCGAGGTTGTCACATGACCGAATTTGTAGCACATCAATTTCACATTTCTTCTGGAGTTCATGAGTAAAGAAGAATTTTGGTGAAATATGTTTTGTCCGATCTCCTTTAATATATCCTCCTCGTAATTGAGCTATGCAAGCTGCATTGTCTTCATAAAGAGGAGTTGGAATACCTTTGATTGATGATAATCCACAACTTTCTCGGATATAATGAATCATGGATCTTAGCCATACACATTCTCGACTTGCTTCATGAATGGCTATAATTTCAGCATGATTTGAAGAAGTAGCTGCTTGGAGATATCGAAGGACTTGTTTAATTCCATTCCAATGTCGTCGTGTTGGTGAAGAACTAAATCTTGCTAATAAATTGACAGCGAAAGCAATATCAGGCCGTGTGTTATTAGCAAGATACATCAATGCACCAATTGCACTGAGATATGGTACTTCAGGACCAAGGAGTTCTTCATCATTTTCTTGAGGTCGAAAAGGATCTTTATCCACATTTAATGATCGGACGATCATTGGAATACTCAATGGATGTGCTTTGTCCATGTAAAATCTTTTTAGCACTTTTGCTGTATATGTTGATTGATGAATAAATGTTCCACTCTCCAAATGTTCAATTTGTAAACCAAGGCAAAATTTGGTTTTACCAAAATCCTTGATTTCGAATTCTCTTTTTAAATAATCAATTGTTTCTTGGAGCTCTTCAGGAGTTCCAATAAGATTAATATCATCAACATATATAGCTAATATCACAAATTTAGAACCAGATTTCTTAATAAAAACGCATGGACATACCTGGTCATTTTTAAATCCCGCTTTCAATAAATATTCACTAAGACGTGTGAACCACATGCGCCCGATTGCTTCAGGTCATATAATGATTTACGCAACTTGATGGAGTAATTTTCACGAGGATAATGTTTATATGCTTCGAGCATATGAAATCCTTCGGGATTTTCATGTAAACATCATTTTCTAAATTTCCATACAAGTAAGCGAGTGACAACATCTAATAGGCGCATATCTATCTTTTCATGTACTTGCCAAACCGATAAGATATCGGAGTGTAATAGCATCAACAACAGGAGAATAAGTTTCATCATAATCAATACCTGGTCTTTGTGAAAAACCTTGGGCTACTAATCGCGCTTTATATCGAACGATTTCACTCTTTTCATTGCGCTTTCTCACAAATATCCATTTGTAGCCAACGAGGTTTTATACCTTACGGTGTTCGGACTGTAGGTCCGAAGACTTCACGTTTTGCCGGTGCATTTAACTCCGATTGAATCGCATCTTTCCATTGCAGCCAATCTTTTCTATGCCGACATTCATCAAGCGATATTAGTTCGGGATCATCATTATCCTGTGTAACATCAAGAGATATATTGTATGCAAATATATCATCAATAACGGTTTCTATCCGATTCCAACTTCTACCGAAGTGGTATAATTGATAGAAATTTCGAGTGTTACTTTCATCAACTTCGGTTCTTTGTCATCGGTTCTCTCTTGGTCTTTATCATTCTTTTCTTCAATATGATCTTCTGGATCATTTAATCCTCTTTTCTTTCGAGGATTTTTATCTTTAGAACCAAAAGGTCGGCCATGCTTCTGGCATGCTTTTGGCTCAGCAGCTATAGGTATAATATTTTGTTCTGCTGGAACTTCAATTCGAATAGGAGCATTTATAGCTGGCATATGCGATTTTAAGTGTCTGGCATTTGATTTGCAATGCTTTACAAATGAATTATCTTTTGAACTTCAAGTTCACATGCGCTTGTATGCGGATCAAGATAATTTAATGATGTTGTCCAATCACGATCTTTCTTGTACTGTTTCTGTTCTCCCCTTAATTTAGGGAATAATGATTTCATAAGAGAATAAGAAAATAAATATAAGAAAATGATGACAAACAGGAAATGCCAAGAAAAATATATATATATTTTTTTCACTCTTACCGGTACCGACTTTTCATCTTCCTCTCTTGTCTTTTCTTCTCCTCCGACCCTCTACCTACCATCTACCTCTTCTTCTTCTTCATACAGATATATATATATATATATATATATATATATATGTATCGATATATATCTCGGTTATCGAGTCATTAGTAAACATCAAAAACAAAAATCACAAAGCGAGATATGGAGACTCGTAATTCATTTGAGACATGGTCAAATTTTGACTTAGTTTCTGCAGCAGATGTTGATGTATTTTCATTTCCAAACCAACCGTTTTTGCCTAATTCGAACACGGAAGATTTTGATATGTTTTCCTTTCCAAACCAACCCTTTCGCCTAATTCGAACGCAGAAGATTTTGATATGTTTTCCTTTTCAAACCAACCGCTTCGTCTAATTCGAACGCAGAAGATTTTGATATATTTTCCTTTCCAAACCAACCACTTCCTCCTAATTTCAGGTGAGATACCTTTGATGGCTTCCATTTGTTTTTAGTGTGCTTGATAATGAAATTAAACTCTCTTTTGGTTTGTTTTTGATGTAAATCAGTGGAAGTTTTGAACATACCGCTTTGGACCAAGTTGATCTGCCCCTACAAGAGACTACTTTTGATACTGTTCTTCTTGATGCTATTCCTTTGAATGAGGATATGCTTGTGCATGATCCTTTCTACTCTCTAATGGATTTTGAACAAAGCCATAATATGTTTCCGAGTTATTATACATTTAAACATGGATTTTGAATGGTATTACCTTTATCGATATTATTTTCTTTTTCTAGGAGAAATAATGAGTGGTCTTGGCAACGAAGTCGGAGTAAGTACTCATGAAATGCATAATATCGAAGTTCAAGATATTATTGCAGACAAAATTCCTGGGGAGAAGAAGATGATTAAGAGGCAGAGAGAGAAGAAGGGCAATAACTCCCAGACACTATCAAGAGAAACAATTTCGCAGTACTTTTACCTACCAATCAAAAGCGCAGCCAAAGAATTGAATATTGGCATAACCCGTCTCAAGAAAAGATGTAGGGAGTTAGGAATTCGTCGATGGCCTCACAGGAAATTGGTGAGCTTGGAGACCATAATCAAGAATGTTCAGGTTCTCTCTCATACATACTTATAATTTGTAAGTATGAAACTATGAAAGATTTATAAGTAAATAACCGATGATATCACTTCGATTTACAGGATATGCAAAATAAAGAAGAAGGAGGACATATGGCCGAGAAGAAATTACAAGAAGCCATTGCGATACTTGGAATGTGAAAAACGAGTTGGTGGAAGAAAGTCCTAATACGCGAGTTAGAGGACCAAACACGAAATTGAGACAAGCATGTTTCAAGGCCAAATATAATAAGAAATATAATAAACTTAAGGAGATCATAAAATCTCAAGACTCATTTCGCAGTAATTTTACGGCTACTTCTGCTGCTAGTCTCGATGCTGGCTCAAAATGGAAAGAAAAGGAGGAGGATGTCGAAAAAGAGGAGTTGAAGTCCATAATTACTAATTGTTTGTCGTCCTCTAATGTAAATATTGAAAAAGAACAATTACAAACCTTCATCTTACATTTGTCGACTCAATTACAAAAAAGCAACTATAAGCATGTATCATTAAGTTCATATGAACACTAGTGCTATGAATAAAAGATGTGATGCTTATTATTAATGGAAATATCTTTTTCCCTTATTATCTTTTCTGTTCCACTTCGGTGGCGGTATTTCTCCGTGATAAGGGAAATATCGAGTGTGTCCATGACCATAACCACGGCCACTGCCACAACTACGACTATAACGATGGCTTCTACTGGAGCCAACAACATTCACTTCAGGAGTCTTTGTTGAGCCGGTTCATCCGGCTTCATGATTTCTCAATAATAACTCATGTTAAAGTTGTCAATTTTGGATACCCTTTTTATCGATATTATTCTCGTAGAACATGAAAAATGGAGAATGTCTTCTCCAATATAACTTCATCGATAACTTTTTCTCCGTAAAATTTTTAACTAAGATGTAGTTTTATACATCACGGAGTTCACGGTTTTACAATCTTGCAACTTTAGGTGCAACCATTCATACCGTGCGATGGGTAGTACGACCATCTTCGGTGGTCAAATCTTTTTTTTTTTTTATCCACATGACATATGGATCTCCTTTTTTTTAGCATTTAGATGCATTTTTGTATGACATATAAATTTTTTTTTCAGAAATATCAAGGGTTACAAATTCGAATTTAGCGAGATCAATAAATGCGTACCTGTCTTCTGGCTTTAATAACGGCAGAGACTCGTGCTGATAACGTGTTATAAAATTAGGGTAGTGTTAGAATAAAATCTACACACTACACACTAAGAAAATTCTAACTATTCTTTGCACAAGAATTTCTCTTCAAACTTCTCTCTTTCTTTCTCTCACAATTCTTTCTCTAATCTTTCTTTCACTAATCTTTCTTTCACAAAATGATGGTGTATTACAAGCTTAGAGAATAGCTCTATTTATAGAGCTCTAATTAGTGAAATACATCATGGAATATATCATCTTCAATTAATGGTGGACATCCATAAAAATCTTCTAATAATTCACATAAATCCATAATTAGTGGAGCCTCCACTAATTAATGGAGATTCCAATAATTCATAACAAGAATTATTTTTTAGTCATTTCTTTCTCCCCATATGGATCGAAGAAAAGGCCATTTATCCCTTCTTTCTTCTTATCCTCTCTCCAATTGAATTCTCAAACGAAAACTAATAATTCTCTTATCCTTCCAAATCTCTTCTCTTTTCTTCAAATGGTAATTTCCAAACTAGCACTTAATTTGCTGATAATGTTTTCCTACTTAGTAAGAGGAGTGGTACGGATTTTGGGTTTTGAGTTCAAAAGGGAGTGAATGGGTTTTGGGTTCAAGGTTTAAAGAGGAGTGGATGGTGTGTAGCGGTGGGGTGGACTGGTAGTGAAGGAGCAATGACGATGGAAAAACAGAAGGAGGGAGGAGGAGAGAAGAAGAAGGGAAAGAGGGAGAGCCGGAGGAGTGGCGTTGGTGGTGGGGTGAAATTCAAGTTTTAGAAGGTGCTAGGTAGGAGGAGAAAGGAGAGAGAAAAAGAGACAGAGGAGGGAAATAGGAGTCAGGTTGAATTTTGAGATAATAAGACGAGAAGAGTTTGATATATTTAGATCTTGTTCCAATAGAACTTTGAGTTCCGCTTTAAATCAAGATTTGAATTCAACTTCCTAAAAATATTTTAAAGTTTGAGTTTAATTTAAAATTTAATTAATTTAAAGATTGAAACATCAAAATAAAATATGAATTCGAAGTGCTATAAAAAAAATGTCTTTTATTAATATTTTATTATATATATTAAAGAATAATAAAAATAAATTACATAATTAATTAATATAAAAAACTCATAAATCAGATATATTTGTGATTTTTCAAAAATTCAAATCTAAATAGTAATATTTAAATTCGAATTTAAATTTGAACTCGGAGACTAAGCCTAAATAGCCTAATAAACATTCGGCTCAAGTAAACCCTTAGAAAGGAAGGAAGAAGGGGAAAAAAAAAGAAAAAGAAAACCGGAGCTGCCATATGTAGAATAAGGGTTGGATGGGGTTTTCAATTTAGAGGATAAAAGAAAGTTATATTATTGTAAAAAAAAAAAAAAAAAGAGTTATGTTAATGATAGGGGTAAATGAGATGTTTCAATTTTTGCTCTCAAATATTATTTTAATCTCTGGTAAAATAGGACCTCAAAATAGGTCTGTTTAAAAAGTAACCCCTTAAAAAAAAATAAAATTTTAGTATTAGTACGAAGAGGCAGAGTTGTTGTGCTTTATTATAATTTTATGTTCCAAAACCATTTTAAGTTGTTATAGTATAAAAACTTTTGCATGGTGTTTATTTATATTAAAAAAAAAAGGTTCAGACATATAATAACTACAATTGGATACAAAAACTAGTGATAAACTCTTGATTTGTTTTACCTTTCTATCACGCTAATATATTAGGGAAAAAATGCAATTGGCTAATATATATATACTAGTTGGGGTTAATTAGTGCGTGGTGTGGGGCTGGGGTGCGGTGTGGGTCGGGTTGAGGATATAATGGGCCACAATCGTTATTACATTGGGCCAACACACTTATTTCCTATTGAGGGCGCCCGGTAATTTTACGATTCATAATTAAGCTCCACTTCATTTGATCCATTAAGCTTTAAATCAAATCGGAGCGTCTGTAATAGCCGTTTAGGAGCCAACGGCGAGGATGGAGCGGGCACCAACGTTTGATTTTTCTCCAACGGTCAAAAAACTCAAAAAACGAAAACAAAAAATACCGGATAAATTTTCCCATTATTCTACACCATTTTCTCTTGTAACCCCTCTCTCTTAGTGTCAAGAAATTCTCCAATAACTCATCAAATCCCATCTTCCTTTTCTATTCAATAGAATTTGTGAAAAATCTTGAAAACACATTTGAGAAAAATGAGTGTTCTACGATATCCAGAAAGCATGAATTCAACTGATCTTCAGATTTGGGATAATGCGGCCTTCGACAATGGAGAATCAGAAGATTCATCAGCGATAGTGAAATCGTCCTGGTCTCCTTTGAAGCCGGCTCTTCTGAGTTCATTGGAATCATTGGATTCCTTTTCGAGTAAAGAAAATCAGACTCCTCTGTTTGAGAATAACTCTTTGACAGTCAAGTCTCCAGTACCCCTCAAATCGATTCATCCAATTGGGGTTCTCGAAAACTCAAGAATGAAGTCAATTAAGACGAATTCCAAAGTGGGTTTTGTGGAAAAATCAGTTCTCAAGTGTGGAAATGAAGGAGATGTTCGTGATGAGAAGAAGATTGATCAGGAGATTGAGGAAATTGAGAAGGAAATCAGTCGGTTATCTTCAAGATTGGAGGCTTTGAAAGTTGAAAAGGCTGAGAAACTTGTGAAAACTGTTGAGAAGAGAGGAAGGGTTGTTCCGGCAAAGTTTATGGAGCAGAAGCAGAGTGGCAAAGATGCAGAGGAGAAGAAAAAGATTGAAGAAGCTTTGTCAATGAGTGCGAAATCCAAAGTCAAGAGAAGGGGCCTTAGTATGGGCCCATCAGAGATTGTTGCTGGAGCAAGAAGGGGCATGAGTTTGGGGCCTGCAGAGATTTTTGCAGGTGTGAAGTCAGGGCAAATTGGTAAGCAAGAGTCTACGATTACACCTATTCAAAATAGGCGAAAGTCTTGCTTTTGGAAGCTGCAAGATATTGATGAAGAGAAGGTAACTAAAGAAAGGAGAAAGAGCCTAAGCCTTAGTCCAAAATCCAGAAAGCCCAATGCCAAGATTCAAGCTTCAAGGCAGGCTGCCACAACAGTTGCATCAAGGAAGACTCTAAAGAAAGAAGATGCAGTTGTAAATTCCATACAGCCAAAGAAGCTGTTTAAAGATGGTGATAAGTCAGCTACTACCAGTAAGAAGCCACTGAGACCAGGCAGGGTTGTTGCAAGTCGGTATAATCAGAGCACAAATCAGGCGTCAGCAATGAGAAAGAGGTCTTTGCCAGAAAATGATCAGGATGAAAGCAAGAGATGTGACAAGAAACGCTCTTTATCAGCTGGAAAGTCACGTGCTACACAGTCAGAAATCAAGAATTTTGCCACCGAGGGCCGGGTGAAAAAGCGGTGGGAAATTCCCAGTGAGATTGTAGTTCATAGGAGTTCAGAATCTGAAAGTTCTCCACCAACCATCAATGTGGTGCCTGATCTGCTTCCAAGAATTAGGATTGCTCGGTGCTTAATTGAGACTCCCAGGGATTCTGGACCTGCTAAAAGAGTGGCTGACTTGATAGGAAGGAAATCATATTTTTCCATTGCTGAAGAGGTGGAGGAGCCATCAGTCTGTCAAGCCTTAAGTTTTGCAGAAGATGAGGTTGAATAAAAATGACTAAAGTCATGGAGATCTCTCCATCATTTCTAGTTTCAAATATTTTTAGTAAATTGATCACAAGATTAAACTCTAGCAACGAGGTAAGCATTCTTTTGCTTCCTCCTAAGTAATATGGGAACTGAGGATTAGTCTCTTGCATATGGTATATCTGAAATAAAATTGTTATGTTTTCTGCCTTTATTTGATTAATTGCTTCTTCAATATGACAATTAGATGAGAATACCTTTGTATTCTATGAATGAATGGTTTCTTTGTCATGTCATTGTGGTAACATTTTTAATCTTGCTTCCTAGAGTTACTTTTTGTTGAATTTACAAGAGCCTAAAAGCTTTTAGATTCTTTACTATGACTACATCTGATAACCGTGGAGTAGGAAAGTTGATCTTTTCATATTAAAATGTGTTTGTTATGCATGAACTGTGAAAGAAGGGGGGGGGTGATTGGAAAGATGGCAAAATATTCAACATCAAGCTGATACTAATTCTGATGGATGTTCTTTGTTTTAAGCTTCACAATCACTAATAGTTGGAGAATGTTGCTAACTTTATGTTCGAAACATTGCCAGCCATTTGGACTATGAAAGAAGAGGGGGGGGGGTGATTGGAAAGATGGCAAAATATTCAAATGATGTTGTTACTTTTTGTCTTTTCATGTTACAACTAGACAATACTAATTCTGATGGATGTTCTTTGTTTTAAGCTTCACAATCACTAATAGTTGAGAGAATGTTGCTAACTTTATGTTTGAAATATTGCCAGCCATTTGAAGAAGAATCAAGTTTGCTACCCCTCCTCATCCCCCTTCCATTAAAAAAGCACAAACCTAAGACTCAAAGAAAGATATTGTTATCACTCAACTTGTTCCCAGCATGTTTTGGATATGACATCCATGTATTGTCGGTTGATGCAGTATTTATCTGCGTTTCTGAGTGCAATGCTATGAAATGATGCCCTTATCACCTTGACATTCTTCCTTTATTTCTTTTCTTCTTGAAACCATATTTCTTTTATATCTGGCCAAATCTAAACCGAATTAAATCTAGCACTATAAGAAATTTTTGTGCGGCAGCAGTTGTGAGGTTCATAACAATACCATGACTTTATTTTGCAGCACGAAACAGAAAAAAATATTTATCCATGTGCATCAAGCCACTAATTTATGAAAGGTTATTTATAGAGGTTATTTATTTTTCTTTTTGTTGGTGTATGAAATCACCTATTGTATTGGGGGATGGGAGATTTCTTGCTTCATGTCGTAGCAGATGTGAAACTCAGACGTAGATCATTCTATGTAATGTCTGCTCAACTAGCTTATTTCCATAATTACATTTTTAAATGTGAATGAAATGTATTATTTGGAAGGAAAAAAAAAACTGGAAAAGAGAAACAAAGTCTGGAAATTAGTAATGTTACTTAGAAGAGGTTTTGTTTTCTGCATCACACACAATACTCTATTATCCAGTATATTACTTCTTAACTGCATCCAAATTTACTGAGGTCATTGATGATGGATATTAAATTTGAGAAATGAGGTAAGAATCCCTGTGCTTCCTTCTCAGTGATTTATGAGGTCAAAGGATCAAAATCTTTGGTATGATACATCAGAAATATGCTTGTTGCTTTTTCTCTGGCCTTGTTTGATGAAATATTTCATCAAACATATGTTTGATGAAAAAGTAGCAAACATATGTTTGTTTTCTCTAAACTAATGGCAAGATTCAGTTATTTTATATGTTTCCCATGGCATGATGGTGAAAGCTTTAAGCTTGCTTTGCACTACTCCTTGTTGAACTTATAGGGGTCCAAACTTTCCATTATATCCAGTATTACGGAGCACATTTTGGAATTTATTTTTGGGCAACTTCCCTAATGGAGAGGGAAAGACATTGAAATCCACAAAGAGAGGGGATACTTTATTACTTGGTTGCTTTTTCTAGTAACTGTTTTTCACTGTGAGATTCATTCTGCACATAATTTTTTGCTGAAATAAGAGAGGCTATTGTTTGGTTTAAGCTTCGCAGTCATTGATCATGTTGGGAGGGGTTTTGTTTGGAAGATACAATGAACTATGTGTCTGAAACATTTCCATCCCTTCACCTGATACAGGAAAAGAACTCAAAAAACCAGTCATATTTCTTAATTTCTAAGGACCCCACCCCCAGCCCAAAGAATGACGGTCAGATATGAGTTTGATTTATGAGAAAGAAAGTAGTCATCCTGATATGTCTCTGTTTATATTTCTGAGTGCAATACTCTGAAATTGATTTCATTTGAAGGCATTCTTTGAGGAAGATCTTCCGGTGAGGTTGTAGTAACTCTTCATACCGACCAGTCAGCTGTGTAATCCCTTTCATAACTGTGTTCTTCCCTTGTGCTTTGGCTTTTGATCTGGTACTCTTTGCATCTCTGGCCTGATCTGAACCTAATTGGATCCAGTATTAGAAGAGATGTGGCGCAGCCGCGGCCAGGGTACAGATTGAATTGCTAGAGATGTACTCAACAGAATTATAGCATCCGTATTTATATTCAATCATTTTCTTGGTGGTGAGAGACCAAGATTATGAAGAGAAGTGGAGAAGAGGAAGGATGAGATTAAGGCCATTTTGAACAGTTCTGATTTCCACATTATACACAGACAATGTGGGATCAAGGAGACTTCAGTCCCAAATAATTTGGAAACAGAAGAAATCAACTATGTAGCCTTTGGCTGGAGGAAATGGATCACCTAGATCATGTAGAAGCAATGAGATCTGGACCTAGATCATGCCTAGGGGATGTGGCCATTCAACCACTTGTCACCCTTGGTCTGGTCCTGGATATATGTTCAACTTGATCATTTCTATTCAACGAATTTTTAGAAGGTGAAAAAAATATATTGGAAAGAAACTGGAAAAGAGAAACAAAGGTCCGTCGTATAGACTAACAATGTTACCAAGTTTTTCTTCTGCATCACACACAAAGATATCATAACATCTTAATTCTTTTTTAACTAATACTAAACACTAGTAATGAGGCAAGTTACTTTTTCTCTTCTCCTGTGGTATATGAACTAAAGGAGGAAAATCTATTGTTTATTGTGTATCTGCAATTAAGCTTATTGCTTTTCCCATCTTTATTTGCTGAAATATTTCATCCATATGAAAATAGAGAATGTGTATTTTGCTTTCTCCAAAGTCTAATGAATGTAGACTCTTTTGCGTTATATATTTGTTATGCTAGTCTAGTGAAAGAAACATCTAAGTCTTGCTTTCAGCTTCTAGTGTTTTATTGAGAATTTTTCGGGGTTCAGAAGTTTTCCGCTTCTGTATTGTGCTTATATCGGGTAAATCATGATTAGGAAATAGTAGCTTTTAATATTTGAGTGCAATCTGACTCAATATATGAAGAGGCAGCATAGATACCATTCTTTTATCTTTGATGTGATCTGAACTAAACTGAGTCCATCGTTGGAGTCTTGGTGCAGCATGGAATCATGGTTTTATTTGCACCTGAGCTGATAAATATTGCTGCAAAGATTGCTAGAGACTATTCCTCTGTCCATGTGGTAGACCCGAGCCATCTGCATCGAAGCTTGACTGCTTTTCTTTTTGTACTTAATCAATGCTAAAGAACACTGGAGAAAGTGAACAAGATAAGATGCTAAATCTGCAACATTACAAGAATATGTCTGTGATGGCCCACATGAATACACGTTATATCATCCCTAGCAAATGGGATCATGATACCTGAACCAAACCTCATGGGAAATCCAAGAACCACTGGCATAAGAAAGTCTTTCATAATTCTGTAATTGAAATGCCAAAGCTACAAAAACATGTATGATGACAAAGGGTTCATATCAACTAATACCCCTTTTCTTTCCGAAATTCTAGCACAGACCCAATCCACGTGGATCATATACATTAAAAATTTATACTTTATGCAGTAAAAGTTGTACGGTACAACTCCTCAATACATGTGGTATACGGGTCTATGGTTTATGCAAAAATTTTCTTTCTTTTGAAAATTTTAGTATGGACTCGGTTCACATGAACCGCGTGTATTGAAAAGTTATATTTCATGCAATAAAAATTGTACGGTACAACTCATCAATGCATGCGGTTCGAAAATTCTAGATATACCTAGTTCATGTGAACTACATACATTAAAGAGTTGTACTTCATACAATAAAAATTATACAAATTCTTAACGAATGTGATCTACGGGTTTTACAGGACATGCGCAAGAATTTTCCCTTTTCTTTAGCCAAATGCCATGCAGCAATATGCATGTTCCCGAATACAAGCCATGGAAATTCTCCATTCATTTTCAAAATGTGATGCCTAGGGATAGTCTGATAAGTACATTTAGGTTTGGTTCTAGAGTTTCTTTTGATGGCTTCTATGTATATTTTAAATAAGAAGGGCATATTCGCATGATCACATCTTGATTGGTGATAATAAGGATATGAAATTATGAATGTCTTTTGAAGTTTTTAGAGAATTTATCTTAAATTTTTTTTAAGGTTTTTATGGATAACTCAATCCAAATAACTTCTTAAATTTTTTTTTAGACTTAAAAAATCTTAATATCTTTTTGTAAATATAGTATTTTTTTTTTAATGTGAACTTGATTGATAAATTAAATGAACTAATTATTTCTTTTTTTAGTATTTTTATTATTTTTAATAAGAAGAGTAGAATATATTATTTCTTCCGTCCCTTAATATAAGTTGCTAGTAGAGATGATAACATGTTGTCTTCCCCCATCTCGGCCCATTCCTGACATGGGGAAGGCGGGGATCCTTGCCCCCCCCTCTCCCCTTGCAGGGGCCAAAATAATTCTCAGTCCCGACTCGACGGGGAAGCGGGTGCCCAACGAGGAAAAATGAAAATTATTTATAATTAAAATTTTAGTATAATTATAACAAAATAAATTTCACAAATTATATAAATTAAAGAATTAAATTATACAAATTACAAAATTTTAGACCATAATAAACTTCACAATTTACTAACAAAATGATAATAAACTCTAAATAATTGAATTAAATAAACCATAACAAATTATTAATCATAAAAAATTTTAAATAACTTATACTTTATATCTATACACACTTATAACTTATCTATTTAAATACTAATTATATATATTTCATACATAATTATAAATTATAATTAGTATGTATATAGAGTATATATACACACACGTGTGTGCGTGCGTGTTACATACATATACATATACATATGTATAAATTTATAAAAAATTATACTTTTTATTATAATATATATATACATATGTGTGTGTTACATATATATACATATACATATGTATAAATTTATAAAAAATTATACTTTTTATTATATAGTATATTCTATACATATATAAATATAATATATATACATATATAAATATAATATATATTATATATACTATAATGTATATACATAATATATATACATAATGTATATTCATATAATATATATTCAGAAATATGTAATGTATATACATAATATATATATATATATATATATATATATATATATATATATTAAATAGTGGTGGGGATTGGTGGGGCAGGTGGGGGCGGGGATTGTTCAATCCCCGTTTCTGGTTGGTGGGCCGAGCTATGAAGCCTAACCCTATTCCTATCCCTATCCCCGATTAAATCAGGGACTCCTCGGCCCAATAGGGTCGGGTTGAGCCTCTGGTTTAAACATTGAAATTACCATCCCTGGTCGCCAGACTTAATTTCATATGTATTACTCTCTCCGTCCCACTAAAATTGACAGTGGTTGACTTGGTACGATACTTAATGCAAAAGTAAATGTTAGAATATAATAATAATATAATATAATATAGTATAATAAAAATAAGAAATATATGAGTCCCATAATACTTTATGTCAAATCTAAATATATAAAAATAATATATGTGGGATATATTGATTATTTTATAATAAATTGTATAGTAAAAATTTTTCTTTTAAGGAAAGCGTCAATTTTTTTGGGACAGCCCAAAATAATAAGTAGATCAATTTTGTTAGGATGGAGGAAGTAAAATTCTTTAAAATAAAATAATTTTATATTTTTTCTTCATAAAATACCTCTATTTAAATTTTATTTGTGATAATAATTGAGATTGAAAATTTCATTATTCTTCTCATCAGAAACAACACAACATCAAAAATCATGCAACATTCTTTTTGCAATCTTTATGCTTCTACTCTAAAGTTTTAATTTTCCCATCATTTTTTTAAAAGTACCCAATGAGAATAATAAATTTTAGCAAAAAGTGAAAGGAAAAAGAATAATAAATAAGGATAAAAAAATAAAGTTAAGCTCAAAACATTTTTTAAAATACTAACATTTTATAATTTGAGACAACACAAAGAGAATCTACAATTGATTTACATCCAAGGATTTGGAGATTATGGCAATATTGGAAGGGCTTCGCCTTGCTAGAGGCAATGTTAACATTTTATATATAAATCAAGGATAAAACTTATAATTTGAAAATTTTTAATTGATTGAATTACTTACAATCTTATTGTAAAAAAATTATAAAAAAAAATCTAAACATCTTAATATTTAAGTAATTAAAAATAAAAACTTGTCTAATCTGTTATGAAAATATTAAGTGGCTGTTCATTTTCTTCATTTTATCCATTTATCTTGAAGATAATGTGACTATTCGTTTTTCTAAGGTTATTAATGGATGAAATAAGATAGTATTTATTAAATTCATTTCTTATCCTTTCAGATAATGTATCGAAATCTCTATAAATAGGGGTCATATGTAAACAAACGAACAATCAATAAGATCGTATCTAAGTAATTCTCTCTTTTTTCTCCTTTTCTAGTATCTTTACTTTACAATTTTATATTTACTGATTCTATTTTGAACCAAATTCACAACACGTTATTAGTACGAGACTTTACTAAAATTGTTTTACTGAAGGTTATAATCATGGTGACACTATTGAAATTGTTCTATTGAAGGTGATAACTAAGCCAATACCATCGAAGTTCTCTCTCGATCCATCCAATCAAGAAGTCTGGTTTTTTTTTTTTTTAAGTTTTCTAGAACAAAAGAGAAAGGTATGTACTTTTCTATTTGACTTTTTATTCACATGGTAAATCTCACCAAACTTGAGTTTGTAGCCCTTGATATTATTGGGAAAAACTATTTATCTTGGACACTAGATGCTGAAATGCATTTAGCTGCAATTGGTCTGGCAGATACCATTGTAGAATAAAATCCATCATCATCACAAAATGATACTAAAGCTATAATTTTTCTCCGACATCATCTTCACGATGACTTAAATGTTGAATACCTTACCGTAAAAAATCCACTTATTTTGTGGATTAATTTGAAAGCAAGGTTTGATTACCAAAAGATGGTCGTCCTTCCAAAAGTACGGTATGACTGGATGCACTTGCAATTACAAAATTTTAAATCCGTTAGTGAGTATAATTCTACTATTTTTAAAATTAGCTCGCAGCTAAAACTGTGTGGAGAAAATATTACTGATGAGGATATGTTAGAAAAAACTTTCTCTACTTTTCATGCCTCGAATGTGCTCCTACAGTAGCAATATCGAGAATAGGGATTCAAGAAGTATGCAGAATTGATATCTTGTCTTCTCGTAATTGAACAAAATAATGAGTTATTAATGAAAAATCATGAAACTCGACCAATAGGTTCTACTCCATTCCCAAAAGTAAATAATGTTAGAACTCGTAATTTTGGCCCTGAAAGAGGTCGTGATCGTGGTCGTGGTCATAGATATGACCGTGGCCGTGGACGTATATATGATCGTGATAAAAATATTCATTATGATCGCAATAGTTAAAACAAAGTTACGAGAAATAATGACAACCACTAGAAATGGCCAAAAACTAACGAGAAAGGAAAAGGAAATGATATTGTTCTTAAAAATTATAAAGATAAATGTTATCGCTGTGACATAAAAGGTCATTGGTCTCGTACCTATCGTATTGCAAAACACCTTGTTGATCTGTATCAGGCGTCTATTGAGAAGAAAGGCAAAAATGCTGAAGCAAATTTTACTCTACAACATTCTCTTCATGATGATGATGATACCAACCTTGACGATATTGATGTAACTCATTTGGACGTGGCTGATTTCTTTGAACATCTTAAAGGAAGAATTGAGAATTTGATTGGTGATGGAAGTGTCCAGAAGAATTAGAAGTTTACTTTTAATATGTTTCTTTTATATTTTATATTTTTGGTATTGTAATAGTAATTAGCGTTTAAAGTTTTTATTGTTTGAGCATTTAAATTTATAAATGTTTTTGTTATGCCCAAATGACTATTATTCCGCTTACTGGATACATAAGTGGTATTGAAGATATATGCCTAATTGATAGTAGTACAACACACACCATATTAAACGATAGAAAATATTTTTTTTACCTGTAGATGGGATAAACAAATGTTAATACTATAGATGATAGTGTAAAGTTGATTGAAGGCTTTGAAAAAGCTAATATTGTATTACCCGGAGGAACAAATGTTGTTATTCCTAAACGTTATTTTCTTCAAAATCTCGAAAAAATTTATTAAGTTTTAAAGATATTCGCCGAAATGGATATCACATTGAAACAATAGAAGAAAATGGTTTTGAGTATCTTTGTATTACTCAAATAATGTCGAGTAAGAAATCTTTATTAGAAAAGCTACCATCTCTTTCATTTGGCCTATATAGCACAAAAATCCATGCAATTAAAATGCATCATTCAATAAATCAGAAATTTATTGATTCTGCTACATTTATCAGTTGGTATGACCGTTTGGGTCATTCAGGAACTATTATGATGCGAAGAATAATTGAAAATACGTATGGTCATCCTTTGAAAAATCAAAGGATTTCTAATAAATTTTGATGTGCTGCATGTTCTTAAGGGAAATTGGTTATTAAACGATCTTCAATAAAAGTGAAGTTTGAATCTCCAGTATTTCTAGAAAGAATTCATGGTGATATATGTGGACCAATTAATCCACTATGTGGGCAATTCAGATACTTTATGATTTTAATTGATGTATCGACCCGATGATCGCATGTCAGTTTATTATCAACTCACAACTTGGCGTTTGTGAAATTGCTTGCCTAAATAATTTGCTTAAGAGAGCAATTTCTAGATTATCCTATCAAAAGGATCTGTCTAGATAATGCTGGAGAATATTCTTTCCAAGCCTTTGATACTTATTGCATGTCAACTCACAACTTGGCGTTTGTGAAATTGCTTGCCTAAATAATTTGCTTAAGAGAGCAATTTCTAGATTATCCTATCAAAATGATCTGTCTAGATAATGCTGGAGAATATTCTTTCCAAGCCTTTGATACTTATTGCATGTCAATTGGCATTACTATTGAACATCCAATAACTCATGTTCATACTCAGAATGGTCTAGCTGAATTATTTATTAAACGGTTACAATTAATTGTTAGACTATTATTAATGAGAACAAATCTCCCTACAACTGCTTGGGGACATGTTATTTTGCATACTGCAGCACTTGTGCGCATAAAGCTAACAAGTTATCACAAATTTTCTCCCTTACAATTGACTTTTGGTTTCGAGCCAAATATTACTCATTTGAGAATTTTTGAGTATGCTGTATATGTACCGATTGAGCCAAATCAACGTACCAAAATGGGTCCTCAAAGAAGGTTGGGGATATATATTGGATATGTTTCTCCCTCTATAACCAAATACGTTGAATCATTGACAGGTGATGTATTTACAGCAAGATTTGATGATTGTCATTTTGATGAAACTTTATTTCCTAAATTAGGGGGAGAACATAACCACATAAAAAGGTGCTTTCCTGGACAACATCATTGAATTATTTAGATCCGCGTACAAGCGCAAGTGAACTAGAAGTTCAAAAGATCATTCATTTGCAAAGACTTGCAAATCAACTGCCAGATTCTTTTGCTGACTCTATAAGGGTAACTAAATCGCATATTCCAGCTATAGATACTCCTATTCGAATAAAAGTCCCAGCAGGATAAAATACAATTCCTATAGCTACTGAATCAAAAACATGTCAGAAACATGGACGACCCATTAGTTCAAAAGATAAAAATCCTCGAAAGAAAAGAGGATTAAATTATCAGAATGATCCAATTGAAGAATTAGGAAAAAGAGATCAAGTGGAAACTGATGAAAAGATCTAAATATCCGAAAATAGTAAACAGAATAGTGAGATGTCCATTAATTATATAACTTCTGGCAGAACTTGGAATCGGACGGAAATAACTGTTGATGATGTTTTTACATACAATATAGCACTTGAAGTGTTAAAAGATAATGAGGACCTTGAACCAACATCAGTTGAAGAATGTCGTCATAGAAATGATTGGCCAAAATGGAAAGATGCGATTCAATCGGAGTTAAACTCATTTGCAAAGTGTGAGGTTTTTGGACCTGTAGTCCGAACACCAGAAGGTGTAAAACCAATTGGTTATAAATGGGTATTTGTGTGAAAGCGAAATGAAAATAATGAAGTCGTAAGATATAAAGCATGACTTGTGACACAAGGTTTTTTACAAAAACTGGTATTATGACTACTTATTTATATGAAAACCTTGATAATGATATTTATATGAAAATCCCAAAAGGATTTAATATACCCGAAGCATATAATTCTAACCCTCGTAGAAATTATTTCATTCAATTACAAAAGTCATTATATGGCTTAAAGCAGTTTGGATGCATGTGGTATAATCGTCTTAGTAAATATTTATTGAAATTAGGATATAAAAATGATCCACTATGTCCATGTATTAAGAAATCTAGATCTAGTTCTGTGATACTTGCGATATATGTTGATGATATTGATCTTATTGGAACTCCAGAAGATCTCCAAAAGGTAAGAAATAACCTGGAGCAAGAATTTGAAATCAAGGATTTTGGCAGAACTAAATTTTGTCTTAGTTTACAAATTGAGCATTTGGAAGATGATATTTCTATTCATCAATCAACATATACAATAAAAATTCTTAAAAGGTTTTACATGGACAAAGCACATCCATTAAATTCTCTAGTGGTCATAAGGTCGTTAGACATAAATAAAGATCCTTTTCGACTTCGAGAAGATAATGAAAAATTACTTGGTCCTGAAATACCATATCTCAGCGCAATTGGCGCATTGATATACCTTACTAATAATACTAGACCTGATATAGCATTTTCTGTGAATTTATTAACATGATTCAGTTCTTCCCCAACACGACGACATTGGAATGGGATTAAACATGTTCTAAGATATCTCCAAGGGATAATGGATCTTGAATTATTTTATTCAAATAGAACTAGTCCAATGTTGATTGGATATACTGATGCTGGTTATCTATCCGATCCACATAAAGCACGTTTTCAAATTGGTTATTTATTTACATGTGGTGGTACTGCTATATCATGGCGCTCTACAAAACAATCTATAGTAGCTACTTCTTCTAATCATACTAAAATTATAGCTATTTATGAGGCAAGCCGAGAATGTGTGTGGTGAGATCAATTATCCATTATATTTGAAAAATTGTGGATTACCTTTTGAAAAGGAAATTCCAATACCTCTTTATGAAGATAATGCAGCGTGCATAACTCAATTAAGAGGTGGATATATTAAAGGAGATTGGACAAAACATATTTCACCATTTTTTTTTTACTCACGAACTCCAGAAGAGAGGTGAAATAGATGTGCAACAGATTCGATCATGTGAAAAATCTGACAGATTTATTCACTAAGGTATTGCTGACTGCTTCATTTGAAAAATTAGTATATCAAATTGGAATGTGTCGGTTGAAAGATATAAAGTTATCTTGAAGATGTTATTAAGAGGGGGAGTATGTATACTGTACTCTTTTTCCCTAATTAAGATTTTTTCTTACTGGGTTTTTCTTAGTCAGGTTTTTAATGAGGTAGTATTTCCTCCAAAACGGAAAGTGTACTCTTTTCCTTCACTAAGTTTTTGTCCCACAGAGTTTTTTCTATGAAGATTTTTAACGAAACATTTTTTGAAGTAGTTGAAAATGAACATCCAAGGGGAGTGTTATGAAACTATTAAGTGGCCGTTCATTTTCTTCATTCTATCCATTTATCTTGAAGATAATGTGACTGTTCGTTTTTCTAAGGTTATTAATGGATGAGATAAGATAGCATTTATTAAATTCATTTCTTATCCTTTTAGATCATTTCTTATCCTTTCGAAACCTTTATAAATAGGGGTTATATGTAAACAAACGAACAATTAATGAATCGTATCTAAGTGATTCTCTTTTTTCTTTCATCTTCTAGTATCTTTACTTTACAATTTTATATTTATTGATTCTATTTTGAATCAAATTTACAATATAATCTCTTTATTAGTTCAATAATTAATAATTTTTATAATTACTTTCATGCATCCAAGGAGTATATGTGCCATCTCAATACTTCATATTCCGTCTATCTCAAATTATCTGTCCACTTTAACCGATTACGCAAGGATTAAGAAAAGTAAAATTTTAAGTTAATTAAACATTCTTTTTCATTTTTACCCTTAAAAGTCAATAAGTATCTCTCTTTATATTAAAAAGTATAAAAACTCTAAAACTTTGATATAAATCCAAATTACTTATCTCTCTTAAATATCTAATTCTTGTTAGAAAATGAGTCAAAATATTTTTGAGTATTTAATTCTCTCTCTAAGTTGCTATTGATATTTCTTGGAAATTAATAAAAAGAGCATGAATAGAAGAACTCGTAAAATGAGTTTTGGATTATATTTTAATATGTTTGGGAAATAGAATGCTATTAAATAGGGATAAAATTGACTATATTTTAATATGTTTAGGAAATACTCCCTCCGTTCCTATTTATCTGTCACTTATCTTTATTTTTTATTATCTGTCATTTTCTGATACCTATAAGACATTTTTTTTTTCATAATTACCCTCATTGACATTAATATTACTCCACTTTCTAACTCTTTTGTTAGGATTATGAAAAATTAAAAATGCTCCATAACAATTGCACTTGTAAAAGTATTATATCTTTATTTTTCTCAAGAGACAAAACGGGAGAGAGAGAGAGAGAGAGAGAGAGAGAGAGAGAGAGAGAGAGAGAGAGAGAGAGAGAGAGAGAGAGAGTAGTAATTGCTTAACAAATTAGAGTAAATTGGAGAGATAAGCATGTGAGGGTAATTTTGAGAATTCAACTAAAATATTTTTTAAAATTTGGAAACTAACTATTTTTCTTAGTATGTAAAATTAGGTTATTAGCGACAGATAAGTAGGAACGGAATGAGTAGAATGCTATTAAATATAGGTAAAATTGAACTATTAAATCTTGATTCTCTAAAAAGACAAATACCTTGGGACAAAAATTAAATTAGAAAGTGGATCGATAATTTGAAATAGAACGAGTAATTAATTACTAATTATACTTAAGCTGTAATACTATTGGATTTGCAACTGAATTAAATTAGTAAAATATGCATATCTTTCAACAACAACAACAACTACTACTACTAATAATAATAATAATAATAATAATAATAATAATAATAATAATAATAATAATAATAATAATAATAATAATAATAATAAGTATCGTCGGGAGTTTTTGACTCCTCGAATGTCAGTGCTCGATTTCACCTTCAAAAACCCAAAACCCAAAATCCTATCATCAGGTAGAAGATTTCTGGGATAATCAAAACCTCGAATTCAGAAAATGTTGTTTGCTGCAGCTTCAAAATGCCTGAGGATTACAAGGGTTTTTCGCCGTTATTATTGTTCCAATTGCCATGAACCTTATTCGTTTGCTGCTGTGCGGGGAATCAGAACTTACCCTTTTGCTGTGAGTCCCAGTTTTCCCTATTTTTTTGTTAATTTCGCGTAATCCTTTGTTTCCATCGTTCTTTTACAGCTAGTTTTATGTTTGTTCTATGTGTAAAGTGACATGTTTTTGTAGATTTTATTTTATTTTTTTGAATTTGTGGGTAGACAGTAAGGTGTTCTAGTTGCGATATTATCAAGGTTCCGTTTCAATGTGGATTCTACTTTCGAACTGAGGATATAGATATATTGGAAGTAAGGAGAACAGGAAAGAGATGATTACTTTTAGATGGAATTTGCTGTAGAGGAGTGGTATGATTGTGGGTTAAGAATCTGTGCAGGTTAGAAATGGGTCTAATTGGATGATTGGTGATTATCCTAGATGCGCTGGGGTTGGCTACACGGATACTTCTTCTTCTTCAATTCTCTTTTTAAATTTTTAGCGTTATGCTTGAGCTGCTTTCTTTGTTTAAATCATGATCAATGCTATCTTTCTTAGATAGTTCTTGCCTTCATTTTAGTTTCCATTTTTGTGTAGCTTGCTGTAGCATTTTTCTTAATTAGATGCATATTTATCATATCACTTGTTTTAATATGTGCATATCTGGTGGGTTTCTATTGCTGTAAAATTTGATACTCATAATTTTGGTCGGTAAATCTTGAATCCAGAAAAATGTGTCCCTTGAGAGTGACTTTGTTTGGAGAAAGCAATGGTGTAAACTTTTTACTGGGTTCTGTGCGGAGTGTTCATAGTTGCCTTAGTAATTCTAATATTGCTACTTTTATTTCTATAACAAAGAAAGGGGCCCTTTACTTTATCACTTCCTGATGTATGAATATAATAGTCTATATCTAATAAAGAAGTCTAATTTGAAAACTAGGGAGTTTAATTGCATATAATTGAAACCGGGGCTTGACAGCTGAACCTAGGCTTGTGAATAAGGTTTGCCATTTTGAATCTGAACAGACCCCCTGCTTGTGGCCTTCAGCTAAAAATTAGTCATACAAGTCACTTTTACCTGCTCTTGTCGGAATCTCTTACTGTTCTATTCTTCTGGGTTGGTAGCCAGTTAACAAATTCAAGGAAATTTCCAAATAATGCAGATTTTTCTGTAAGACTTTATGCAGCATTCCATTAAGTAAATTTTATTTTATTTTTTTGCTTTGGTTTATAATTAATGGCCGACTTTCTAATACAGAATTGTATTAAATCCCTCCCAGTAGGAGTATTGTGGATTTTGCCGTTCTTTCAAATTCTGAATAATTCCAGAGCAAGTTGTCAATCAATTGCAACACAAGCCTCTCCTCGAGATTTGTCTGATGAAATTTTGAATCAAATTCTTTCTTATATGGAGGATTCTGCTGTTTCAACTGACAAACTATGTGCAACTCACATTGATAAGCTGTGTAGCGCTGGAGACCTTCCAGCTGCATCTAGGTTAATACAGTCTTTGCGTGATAAATCCATCTTTCCGGGCCTTGATGCATATAATTGCCTTCTGAAAGCAGCAGCAGAACAGCATGATCTTGACATTCTTTATCAAAGTTTCAAGGATTTAGTGACAACCTGTGAGTCTATAAGTTCAACTTCATTTTATATCCTTGCTGAAGGTTTTGTAAAGAAAAATGATGATGCTTTCTTACTCAGTTTTCTTAGAGAAGTCTCAGACTTGACCTTCCCCCAAAATACTACAGTTCTGAACAGGATCATCTCTGCCTTTGGTGAATTTAGACTGGTTGATAAAGTTTTGATGATATTTGATCACATGAAGATTCTAAAGTGTAAACCAGATTTGGTTACATACAATACTGTTCTGGCGATATTGGGTAGGTGTGGTCGAGTAGATGATCTACTTCATAAATTTGCTTCCATGAAGGACAGCAATCTTAGTCCAGATACTATTTCATATAATACATTAATAAACAGCTTGCGGAAAGTAGGAAGGCTTGATTTATGCAAGGCATTTTTCAAGCAAATGCGTGAGAGGGGAGTGGAACCTGATTTGCGGACGTTCACTGCATTGATTGACAGCTTTGGAAGATCAGGAGATGTTGAGGAAGCATTGAGCCTTTTTGAGGAGATGAAGCATAGAAGGATCCGCCCCTCAATTTACATTTATCGATCATTAATTAGTAACTTAAAGAAGATGGGGAAGTTGAAGTTGGCTACAAAATTTTTGAAGGAAATGGATGCATGTTTTTCTGATCTTGTTGGTCCAAGAGATTTCAAAAGGAAACAAAGATAATATTTTGCTTTTAAACCTGATATTTCCTTGCAGTTGACTCTACAATCTCAGAGGAACATCCCAGCTCTACCTCACATTCTGCCACAGGTCATATCTGGAACTGCAATTTTCATTGGTAGGCCTTCTTGGCTAAATATTAAAACCAATTATCTTTGTGATTGACAATATGTATTCAAGTGCAAACCAGTAACTGAAGTATGCATGGTTTAATATTCTCAAGCAGCACAGTAATTGTTAAACCGGTTTAAGATTGATTGACAGTTATTATTATACTGTACTACAGGTCTTTTCTTATGCCGTTATCTGCAGGCTTGTGGTTTCTAAATCTAGTTATGGATTAATCATGCCCTTTGAAGAAGGATTTTTCCAGCATATGGATCTGCAGTGATGCTAGCCTTTGATACCACAAGGGTACGTAACATGTACAAGAAAGTTTTGTGCTGTATGAGCTAAGACGAAGAAATTCTTTACTATGACCTTAGTCATTCTGGTTGACTTATAAAATTCTTTGCAGATGTTTCTGCTACGCAAGTAAATATACTAGCTCACTTGGTTGGTACTAAAGTTGTACATCATTTGTGAATTTTGATCTGAAGTCCCTGTAGACTGGCTAATGATATCTGTGCTTTAAGTGTAATCTAAAAATTGTATATTGTTGCTAGAAATTGTTTGGTGTCCAGTGATTGTACTGAGTTTTGGAAATCATATATACTCCAAATGTTTGACTGGCAGAAAATTTTAGAAATCCTATACACGAGTGACAAATAGTCTGAAGCTCCGATGTTCAAACTAATGATTCAGGAAAGCAAGCTAACAAGCATTGTATAGTGTATACGATATATAAGATGCACCCGAAACTCCAATTTCCAAGAGGTTTTTCTCTTCCACCTTTTGTTCAAGTTGATTTCAGTTTCAGAATTCACCAATTGTGGTTTATGATTGTCCTTGAACATTTCTAGTGCTCAATGACTTTGGACACAGTATTGTTTGTGTATAAGGTAATACGACAGTGACTACACATCCATGCATGACTAATAAACTGAGATACACCATAAAGTTTGGGTCATTTACAATTATAAATTTTCTCTTTGAATTTTGCGAGAAATGGCAGATCATTAGACGATTTAGTGCTTGAGCCACAACTTTCAGCTATTGTGCCAAGAGATAGAAGTGGTTGTTAACTTGCCAGAACATGCATTTGTCGCAAATAGAAAACTCCAAACTAGGGGAAGTCTATAACAAAACCTCAAAACTCATGAATAAGTATGGCAAAATTTCTCTGTTGCGCGTGTTGAGAAGGAAAATATTGGCCGTGAAATTTCAGGTTAGTTTATCTCCTCTATCCCAGTCTTCAAATCTTACTTGAATCTCTTCCAAAGATGGAACGCCTTGTCCAATCGGAGATGACTAACATCCTTGTTCGCCAACTTACCAGCTTGCTGGAAGAAACAAAGGAACATTTTAGGATAAAAAGTGCATAAATTCAACTCAGATTAGAAGAATGGCAGAAAACAGAAAGCCTTCTTACCTTGCATAGACTGAATACCAGAGCCACTGTGTGCTTTGACCCATTGAGACCCAATCTCCTGGAAGTTGAGCTGCAGTTTGTTCACCCCCCAATGGGGCAAATTGCCCAAGATGTCGGTACCTATTAAGTAAAACATATATGAGAAGAAATTCAAAGATTATCCAATCATTTTTAAGGCACTAGATAATGTCACAGAAAAGATTTTTGTTCAAATTTAGCCAAAATGGTTCATTGCATTTTCATAATAGACTGGAAAACTTTCTGGATGATCTATCCTCCAACTGGAGACTGGCTGCACTATTTCCTCCAACACAAGAAAAGAAAAGAACGAAAGTGACAAATGCTAATTCGGCATTGATACATATGGGTCACTTTCAAGGCTTCTGCAGCTTCTTACTCAAATCCTAATCAAAGAAGTTTAAGCTGTTAGCACTGGAAACTATCTTTACTTTAGATGCTTTTAGGTCTTCGATGGTAGATGACAAATGAATCTCAAGAGTTGATGAATACTAATTAATTGCCAAGAATTATTCAGTTTTAAACCTACGCTAGTGGAGAGGATAAACTGCTACGTGAGTTGGATTAGTTGCCAACTTCGAAGATGAAAAATTAGTTGCCAACTTCGAAGATGAAAAATTGGGAGGAAAAAAAGAAAAAAAAAAAGAAAAAGAAAAAGGGATTCACTTTGTCACATGTCGTTAATGGAAAGACGTGAAGATGAAACTAACCTCTTTTGCTCAAAATGCTAGTAATAAAATGCCTCCCTTACCTCACCGCTTCGATTATGCAATCTTTATTGCTTATTCAAAATGCATGTTGCATCAAACTCATATTATTAGAAGAACAGATATAGATGTCCCAGTCTCAGAAACAACACTCACCTGAAAGGATGGAATCGATGCCTTCCAGTTCCTCTGAACCTCAATGGACCTTCAGGATACTTTTCACAGATCTCCATGCGGTTGAAACAGTTGGCAAGATAAGCACCTTGTTGTGCAGCCACCTGAAATATTGGAAAGGGTAACAAATGAGGCTGAGACAAGGTATTCCAACCAAAAAGAAAAAAAAAAGGATAAAAACTTCTGAATGTACCTGTGCAGTTGCAGGGAGATTTTTCATCTGTGTGTCGACTTCTGACAGTGCTAATTTGAATTTCTCAATGTCAATTTCTTCTTCGTTCCCTTCTGCATTCCTAAGGAGTTCATCAAAAGTCCTTAATTGCTTTCTCTTCAAATAAATATCCACTTGGGGATACCGGTCACAGATGTCCTTTATGACTTCTTTAAAATCACCAACCTTGAGGATACCAGAATTATTCTTATCTGCCTTACTGAATATTACTGCAATGTCTTCCTGATGGGATCAAACACTGATGCTTCAGTAGCAAGTAAATCCTTAGGAACAACTTGTTATGATGAACAAAGAAAGGCTGCCAAAGAAAAAACTGTGCACTCATTCACGCATGAGTACTTGGACCCTTTCAATTTTCTGAATCACAAGAAGCATATAGTGTTCAAGACCTGAAATCCATCTTTCTCATGCCATTATTTAGAGTTCAATTTTGAACGCACAATGAAGACTTTAGCAATCTCATAAGATCTTATCTTTAAAGCTCAAAGCAAAGAAAGAGATTTCATAAATGCAACACCACATGGCAAACTTGTATTGCTGATTCTCAATTCATAATATATAATTTTGAAATTTTCTGACGACAGTTCTGTAGATTCTGCAAAAACAGCATTCAGATATCTGCAAGAAAGCAAGTGATCTAGCGATAAAGAAATTAAACAGAGTTAAAAATAAGTTAGAAATACACAATTCAGATAATATGTTGGTCTATTGAAGCCTATGCTTTGGAATTTTAAGCAGAAGAATTCTGCATACCATTACTTTACGTTGATTAATTGTTGCGCAGTCACCCAAGGCATATATGTTTTCATAGCCTTCCACACGTAGCCATTCATCAGTTGCTAGAACTCGTCTATTGGTCTGTGATCCAAACAGAAACCAAGAGTAGCCAAGATCAGTTGTCACCTGTCAACACAACAGAAATACGAACAAACAGAAAGACAAGAATTGAAATAGTGAAGAGATAAAGACCACCAAACCTGACCAATCTCCTTCATAAATTCCATAATAACAGGGCGAGTTCCAATACCAGTGGACCAAACAACCATTCCATATGCCATATCTACAGTTTGACCACTGCTCAGTTCTTTGGTAGAGATTTCCTTATCAGTTACCTTTACTACCATAGATCCAGTTTTCAGTTCAATTCCATCTCTAAGAAACTTTTCCTCAGCAAATTTTGTAATTCTTTTGTCAAACCTATAAAAGGAAAAACAAAATAAAGAATGAAGAGATATCTACTAAATTTGTAATGCAGAACATGATGAATTGGGATATTGCAACAATGAAAGTTACAGAGGACGGAAAACTACAGACATCACAAATGCCTAGTACTTCCATCAATAGGAAGAATCGTATCCTGAAAGCACTACTGGCTCATAATTTTTCCACCTTGCCAGGCTAGGTTCCTTTGAAGATAACTGCTTTATGTTTGCATACTTGGACAAGTCACTTTCACACTTTTACATCTGGTCTTAGATGACTATGCATCTAAACAGAAACAGCAAAAGATGTCTAATTCGTCTGAAGAAATTCAATTATTAAAAATATTTGAGAAACAACCAAGAAGTGCCGTTACTGATATAGACAATATAGATACTAGAACATTTGTGTTGGAAGCCTTTTTTTAATACAATGCAAACTAATATGATTGAAAATTTGTATTCTGAAAGGTTAAGAATATCCCTTACATGTTCAAAATATGATCTGTTGCCTCAATAAGTGTTATTTTAGCATATTTGTGAAGCTCCGGATAGAGTCTTCTTACATCCTCGGTCACAAAATCGTGAAGCTCGCCTGCAAACTCCACACCCGCAGGGCCACCTCCAACAACTACAAAATGAAGAATCCTCTTTTTCTCTTCTTCACCTACAGTAGGAAGGCTTGCCCTTTCAAAGCAGTCTATCACACTCCTACGGATCCTTTGAGCATCTTCAACTTCCTGTAACAACGTCAGTTAATTTCCTTTAAACAGAAAAATGTTGGGGAAAGAAAGATATTACATGTTAACAATAGATACTTAGAACTCCTTTTTGTTCCAAAATGCCACTCTAGATTCAATAGAGGCGACAATGTCAGGTACCTTCAAAAAGTGAGCATTTTCCACGACACCAGGGGTGTTGAAGGTATTTGCGCGTGCACCCATGGCTATAACCAGGTAATCGTATTCTGCTTCAAATTCTTCATTACCTCGCAAGTGGCTCTGTTGAGTTGATCTACAGTATACCTTTTTGTTTTTTGCATCGATTTTGAAACATTCAGCTTCCTCGAATTCAGCTTCATAGTTTTTCTGACACAGGAAAACCAGTATCATGTATTTCCTCCATCTGGCAGTATAGTAAAGGGCTATCATAAAAGAATAAAACCTAAACATGCTAAACGTTTTTAACAGTAAAAACAACACCAGTTAGAGATCATCACTCCACAAAGATTGATTAATGTGCCTCAAACAATAAAGGCACTTTTGTAACCAAAAGTAAAGCCATTCAATTTGTTAGCTGTTCACAGATTTGGTAAAATTATTTGCAATTCCTCTAGCTAGAGGTAAGAAAATGTTTGAGATACTGGGAATAAACGGGAGAAAACAAGAATGAAACTTCTTTTTCTTGGGCCTATAACTAAAGCAGCTTAACTATAGACATGATAATTTCTTGTCCTTCTGTTTGGTGAAAGATATATTGCTACTCTGTCGTTGCATCCTAATTTGCTCAATTCTCAATATCAAAACGGATTTGATAACATGTTGACAATGCATATTAGCTCATGCCATACGTTTACTTCTTCCATTGGTGTCAATGAGATTGTAGGACATTCACATCAATAGTAGCTCCCACCGCTGCAGCGAGTTTTCCCTTTAGCCAAAAGAGGAAATGGAATAAATTTTTCCTTGTAGTTTACTTAGCTATATATCACCATCTCTACATTTGAATAATCTGATCAAACTTTGAGAGAATAAGGTTGTCATCCTCATGAATTACTGTGATTTTAAAGTCATAGCCTTTCTGTGAACATGAAAAAAAATCCTCAATTCTTGATTTTTATTTTTTTTTTAAGGCTACAGGTCTAAGATCAAAGGGTGACTTAAGCATGCAGAATTTACTGAAAAGACACGAACATTGAAATACAGGGAGATAACTATTGAAATATATACTACCTTCCTGAAAATATTGCGAATTGGCTCCACAATACTGCGTGCTTCAACGGTGCCATTGGTAAGGCTTGGTAACAAAGGAGTGAATGCAAAATAGTTTCGCGGTGAAATAACTTGAACTTTATAAGATGGATCTTTCAAGCTTTTAAGAAAGCTGGTTGCAGCCCAACCAGTTCCCAGCACAACCACTTTCTTTCTTGGAGCATCAGAATGAGCTGCGTTGTATCCACTTTGGAATGGTCTGGCATCAGAGAAAGCCACTATTCCTCCTCCACTGCACAATCCAGAAGCCAGACAAGTTGAAATATCTCAAAATTTGACTAGAGAATTTTCTCAGGTAACCCTGAAATTTGTGTTCCTGGCTAAACTCTGGTCTAAATAACCGGCACTATCACTCTCTATATGGTCAAAGAGAAGAAAAGAAAAGAAAAAAAATTGAAAAGTCTGTGCTGTGTATGCCAAAGGGGAAAAATAAAAATGAATCAGGAAGTTAAAAAAGGTGTTGCAATCAAATTGATAGGTAAGGACCATAGTACAGAGGCACAAATATGAAAACTTTGACCAGGCACGTCCACATTCTGTTCATGGCAGATGAGCACAGCAATGCATATTAATGCCATTCTTATATAGAAATGCTAACAAGAAATTTTGGTCAATAGTAAAACAGATTTTTGGTCAGTTCATTCATTTCATGAAATCAGACTACAAAATCTGACCATAATAACAATGCCACTCTTCATTCTTTTATAGTGTTTTACTAATATATACAAAAAAATAATGAGAAAAAAATGGTGATTCCTTATGAGAATATCGATCCAACAAACCTGAATTATACCAAAAACTGATGATTTAACAGGGATGGAACCAGAAAAATATTAATATTCAAACCTTCAAATTTTCAGCTGTGTAGTCCATGAAGGAGAATGAAAAAAATCAAAACAAAACAAATTATTTCCAGCTGCAAAACAAGAATGCGTATTCACATTCACAATATGGACACTGCACAACAGTTATTCTGCCTATCTCTATTAGCTTGTATACAAAGCCTCTAATTCAATCATTTTCACAAAAAGGACAAAACAAAAAAGGAAAATCTGAACTAAAACCCAAACAATTTCTTCAACGTCGTCATATAGAAATCCACCACCCACTATGACCTTATGTTGATAAAATCTGCATCAGATCTGATTACCACCAGAAGCACGAATCATAAGCACAAAATATTGTATAATAGGTTCGATTTTAAAGTCATAAAAATGTTTCAAAACCACAAATATTGATCATAACTGCAATGTTTCACAAAAACTTGCTCAACAAGTAGTCTACACACTGCTCAAACCTTCACATCCACAATAATGAATCCAAACAAATATTGAGAAATACACAAATGTACGCACCGAAACAAGAGAAAACTAACGAGAAATTCATGAAATAACGCAGATTAGGACCTGACGGTGGCGACAATGAGAAGTTTAGAGAGATGAGGATGGTCATTGTAGAGCCTTGAAGCTCTCTGGAAAAAGCCAAACCCTCTCATATTCTTCTTCTTCTTCTAGTTTCAAAAACCCTAAACCTTTTTTCTCTTTCTTTGCCTCTCTCGACAGTTTTATGTATACGTGACGAGATTTGCTGCTGCTGCTTCAGGCTTTAACAGTTTACATAGAGAAGAAAACTGCTCACGCTACGTGATTCAGAGCTGCGATTTTTTTTTTTTTTTTTAACTTGGTGGAGTATTGGTCAAGAAAGTTGACTAGTCAATCCTGGGAATTAGGACACGTGTCAATGATTTAGAACGGTAATTTCCTTCTCTGTAGGAGTCGAGAAAAAGTCGGTGTAATTATTAGACCACAAGGCGTCTATTTCTCTGCGGGTGGTTTTTTTTTTTCCTTTTTCTTTTTTTGTTAAAATTTGAATTTTCCTAAAAAAGTATTTTTCTAGAATATTATAAAAATAATTCTGATTTGATATTTATATTGCTTAAAATTTATGATTTTTGAAGACCTTGATATGTAATTATTAATATGTTTTCTGGGGATTTTATTTAATTAATACAAGTTTTAGTACCTTTTTTGTATCAATAATTAGAAAAAATATATAAATTATATATGTATATATATATATATATATTAAAAAATCTAGTTCTCTCTTTAGTATGCGATAGAGATTTTTTTTTTTACATTGACATTGTAAAGCAAACCAGAGATTATTTGAAGTAGAAAAACACACGATTTTCAGGTCCGATGGTATCACAATGAGAAAAAAAAAAAATGGACGATAAAATTATGTTTAAGTTTTGTGTTCAACTCTCTCTCTTCCTTGCATATTTTGAATATTTTTTTTCAAAAAAAAAAAAACACTTTATAGAAGGCATGATAGAAAGCGAGTATCACGTTTAATAAACCGTACTTGTGTCGATATGAGGTCCTTTGACAGCCGTCTTCCTGTTTTTTTTTTTTTTAAATCCACATCTACCGAAATATTAAGCAAAAGAAATTTTAACGCGCCTTGAATGCAATTATTTTTTTACTAAAAAAAACTAAAATTATTTGTGAGTAATATTTTTTTTTTCCAAATTAGGTTGAATTTGTTACACATTCTGAAGCATATATATATATATATATATATATATATGTACAATCCTCCTCTTTCTTAATACATATAAAAATATTTTCAAAATCAATAAGATAAAAGAACAACTAGATTGATTTTTTTTTTTTTTAAATGTTGCAATGCCTCAAAATATGTAACCTCATTTCTTTGTGGTTGCAAAGCAAAACAACCTGCAAAAATTCTCTGATTTAAGTTATTTCTTTACCACCAAGATCCGAAAAAGCAGGAGCTCCTTTGGGCTGCCTAAGCGTTCTTAATTCTCTGATTTAAGTTATTTCCTTGCCTTAGCGAAAAACCCAGCATGGTGGCTGAGCTGCTGTCGGTGCCGGCCCTACGACTGCATGGGAACGTAAGTCCTTTGTAGATCTCTTTACTAAATTTGGTGAAGTTTGCTCCACTATCAAACAACCTTCCTCTTACAAGGGATTTCCGGCAATCTTCTTCTCTGATGAAGAGATTTCTTCACTTACTGCTCCTTATCGTTTTGCTTTGGTGGGAAAATTTGCTCAAGGTCGGCCATCTATGGAGGATCTTCGAAGAGAGTTTAAAACTATTGGCTTGTGAGAGAAAGTTATTATTGGATCTTTAGACGCAAAGCATGTACTAATCCGTCCTGCTTTGGAGGAAGACTATCTCCGACTTTGGATGAAGAATCTTTGGTTTCTTAAGGGGTTTCCAATGCGCATTCTGAAATGGACTAAGGACTTTAGAGTTTCATCAGATCCCTCCATCGTCCCACTATGGGTTTCCTTCGAGCATATGTAGATTCACCTATTCAGAAAGCATGTTCTCTTCGCAATAGCTTCTACAATCAGGCGGCCATTGAAACTTGATGAAGCCACGGTGAATTCCCCTCGGCTACATTGTAGTTTCCTCTTTCAGAACTAGGCATACTGTCTGCATTACCTGCCGTGATCCCTAATAGTCAAATCTCTGCCCCTTAGGCAGGCGCTCACAACCCAACTAAAACACCGGGAGACGATGCTGCTAGGGGATAGCAAACGGCCTTGCATGGGTTACACTCCAATCCTAAACAAGCATCAAGTTCTGATGTGACTCTATATCATCTTCTGAGAACAAACGTCTAGATGAGATTATTGATGACATGCCTTGCTCATAAACAAACAAATTGATCTCTAAGATCTTTGAGTCTAGTGACGATGAGGCCCAAGATGCTCGCAGGAAGTACACCTCCGATACAGAGAGGCCCCCTCTCAAAGCTGATTTCTTGCTCTTCCTCCCGGCAGTAGTAGACGGAAAGAAAACAACTCGCAAAAGGAAGATTCTGCAGCTTGATGACCATTTGGCATATTCCATTCTCAAAATCCAGCCCCCTTTTCAACTCGAAGCTCAAGATGTTATGCTTTGGGTTCCGACTCCATCAGGTGCTTTCTCTTTATCTTCAACTTGGGAGATGATTAGTAAGCGTAAAACTATTTGCAAGGTAAAGGAGGACATATGAAAGTTGGGAGTCCAAGCCAATGTCCGGTTCTTCCTATGGCGCCTTGTCAATAACTTTTTGCCTCTTGATGATAAATTACAGTGTCTGGGTGTGCAACTATTCAACTATGCTCCAAGTGCAGCCTCTGCAATGAAGCTATGGAGTCTTTATGGCATGTTTTTGTTGACTACGGGGTTGTTAAAAGTTTATGGTCTTCCATCCTTCCTACTGTACGTGGTGCTCTTTCTTACTCGGCCCCCACTTCTTTTAGTGATTTTTGGCATTTGTGGTGGACAGCTCCCTCGCGATGCAGGCCTTTTGCTCACATATTTTTGACTGCATATTTGTGGGAAGTTTGGAAGGAGAGGAATAAGGCTAGGTATGATACATGCTCTATCACTTCAGCTCGTTTGAGATGTAATGTTATGTATTTCATAAAGCTCTCTACAGCAACTTTCCTGCTTAGCCACGCTTCCCATAACATAGCTAGCTTACATAGGTTTCAGCTCAGCACCACTCCAAGGTCGCAAATTCAACATATACCAGTTTGCTGGTCTTCTACTGATGCAGCTATTGTGGTAACTGTTGATGGGGCAGCTAAAGGTTCAGGTCTCTCAGGAGTTGGAGGTATCATTACGGGCAATAAAGGAGGTTTTGGAGACTATCAGAGAGCAGAATTTTTAGCTATTTGTGAAAGTCTGAGAATAGCCCGACATGGATTTCTTGACATTCTACTCTAATCTGATTCAGCTACTACTTTACAGTGCCTTATCTTATCCACGGAGATAACTGGCACGCTCCATCAACTTCAATGTTAAGTACAATGGCTATGCAGTTCATTTCACACCATCAAATTTAGGCACATCTATAGACAGGCTAACCAAGTGGCTAATGCCTTAGCCAACCTAGCTTGTGTTGTTGGTTGTAACCAGCATTTCTTTCATTTCTATCGCCTTCCAAAGCGAGTACAAGAGCTTTGTATCCTAGATAGTCGGGGTGTCCCTAATATAAGGACAACGACTGTACACTCGGGTTGGAGGCCTTTCTCCATGTAATAGTTTTTCTATTAATAAATTGGTAGGGGTCTAAACTCCCCCACCGTTACCCAAAAAAAAAAAAAAGTTATTTCTTTGCCATTCATCTTAATTGCTTTGAAGGCTAAGTTGTGTAGCAGCCCTAGGAATTTACAAAAGTGCGCCAAAGTGTATATAACAAATTCACAATAGAGTTTTATAGGCTTAAAAAATATATAGTCATAAATTTGATACAAATCCTCAGCGTTTGAATCCCTGCAACAAATTTGAGTTTCAACACCAGTGCACAACTGCTGCCTCCACATTATATCATAGTAAACCCAGGCCCAAGGCAATTGAATTGCATGATGAAACCCTAAAGTTTCGAACCCTAATATGGTGCATTCTGCCCAATCGAATTGCACGAGAGTGAAAGAAAGATAGGAGATAGGGTAGAAACGTGGGAATTCAAGGGTAAGATTTACAGAAACTAGTGTGCAACTGAGAATGGTCATAGCACCTGATATCAGCATTAAATTCGACTGGAATCTCTACCAAAGATGAATCTCCTTATCCAATCACTGACCACCAAGTACCTTGTTCGCCAGCTAACTTGCTTGCTGAATTTAACAAAGAGCTATTCAAGTTAGATTTTCCTAATGCACCCAAAGAAAAGCAAAACATGTTAAGTGTTGAAAGATGGATTGATTACCTAGCATAAACGGAATACCATAACCACTGTGAGCTGTGTCCCATAGAAACCCAGTCTCCAGGCAGTTCTGCTGCAGCTTGCTCCCCACCAAGCGGCGCAAATTGCCCAAGATGCCTGTATCTGGTGTTGCACCATGCTGATATGTCAGAATCTCAAAAAATGCAATGCAAAATTGTATCTTCAGTGCCTTAAAGAAAATCCATTACTCATTCCCCAAACATCATCCATGAAGTTCATCCTTTTTGGTAGTGCATATCTTATCGCTTGAAATGCTTTTAATGATTAACATCCCTATTTGGTTTGGCTTGTTAAGAAATTTTCAAATGAACCTACTTGCTTGAGCGGCAATTACAGTGTAGAAAAGTTTTAAAAAGAGAAAAAAAAAAAGTGTACAGAAAGATATTTACCAGTGTGCAAAAAAGATCCACAAGATTGTGCACAGAAAGATCATATTTGTACTGCTCTTCAGAATGTGGTTGTATTTTAAGGGCTAAAACCCAAAATTTTACAACAAAATAGTATCATGCGTGATGCTACAAGTAACTTATTGTACTGATCAGTTGTGCTGCGCTGAGCTTTATAATTCACCATCTGTGCAGTAGTCTAAAATTGACAATAAGACTTAGCCCAGAACAGCAAACGAACTATTCCATATTGGGTTTCTCTTTCCACCACAGATTATATTTCAAAGGAAATAATATGAACTGCCAAGGAGACTTAGAATTGATTTGTCAAAAAATTAAAATTCTACTAATAAAGAGAAAAACAAAGCCTGATGCCCACCATACTTGTATATTGCTTTTGAAGGAACATCACGGCACAAACATAACACAAGCTCTAACTTCCATCCTATCATGATTACAAGGTCTGAAAGTGGAAAGGTGGAGAGCATACCAATTATAAAAACCAGAGCTAAAACTGAAACTGAAATCAGCAAGCACAATGGGCTAAATGATAGCACCGAAAAAAAAAAAAAAAAATCATTTGGGATCCAATTTCCCTTATGTCAAAACCAACCATTGTGCTGGCTACCTAACACAAAGAAAGCATCTTCCTTTTATTAAGAAAATTACCATGAAAAGCAGAGAAGAATCTTTTGATGAGGGGTAACTGCTCATGTATCAGCCAATGAACAAACCAAGGGATCATTTCCTAACCAATTTGTATAATAGCTACTAGGGCAGCCTATAATATGTATTTTGAGCTTGGTACAGCTCAAGCAACAGAAGCTCTCTCCCCTCCTTTGTATATGGGTAATATATGGATCTTTATTATGTGTCTAAACAAAAAGTACCAATTTGTAGTTACATCCATGGCTGAGACAGCATTTCCCATTAGGAGGAAAAAGAAATGGTGGTTTAACACTTTAAGCCATAAGCATCTTCTATCACAAAATTAACTTCACTTGATAATCTATCTATTGCACAACAAATTCTCAAACCCAACCACTGTATCAGCTGGCCCAAACACTGTAAGAAAAGAGAGCTACAAAAGATTAAAGCTGGAAAACAAAAATTTGACCAAAAGTCAAAATAATACGTGAAGAGGCAAAAGAAATGAGCATGGAAAATCAAAATTTTGGACGTAATTTGCTAATAGAAAGCTTTTTTGCTTTAGGGCGTGATATTGCTTAAGGGGTACAGGAACTAGTCCGAGTGCAAAAGAACAAGTGGAATTATATATAATTCAGCAAGAAGTAACATAAGAATTAAGCTCTATGTTGGTGCCATGCAATAACTTTTTATTTCCAAGAATACAACTCTTGAGGAAGAAAAACTTGAAAAAAGAGGGCTACCCAATATTTCATACTATGGGAAAAACCACCAAAAGGAACGGGGAGAATAGTATAGGATCTGGATACGGGCCACATAAAAACAGAAAGAAACTGAGATAACAAGTGGTTTTTTTTTTTTTTTTTGGGGGGGGGGGGGGGGGTTTGTGGGGAGGAAGAAACAAACAGAAGTGTAATGGTCCTAAATACAATTTAAACTCATTCCTTCTTCATTCTTTTTCTTGTCACTGGAGGAGAACTGAAAGTTTACTCCTCCATTGATCTTGTAATTTTCATCCGACCCAATAATGAATAAGTTATCAACAATGATTATTCAGGAGAGTTGACCTACAATAAATATTCTCCTGTTATGTTATTTTATTTCCAGGAACCCCTTTGGAGGTTATAACTAAAAGTTTACAATAGAATATCCAATTTTTAGTTGCAGTAGACTTTTTGGGCCCATCAGTTGAACTGGATAAAAGAATTCTACATGGCCTGTGTGGCAGAAGATGAACACATTATAGGTAGGGCTTCCCCCATCAAAAGGTTTTGGTCAATACAGACATCTATTCTCAATGATAATTTTAGTAGGAAAGAAAGCAAAATAAAACCAGTTTTTGCTGATTGCTTAGCATACCGAAAAGGCCGAAATTCATGGCGTCCACCACTTCTAAATCGACGAGGACCTTCAGGCTCAACTTTGCACTTATCTCTACGATTAAAGCACCTAGAAAGATATGCCCCTTGTTGAGCAGCAACCTAGCATCCAAAACATAAATTGGATAAGAAACAACAAAGGATATTGGGTAAAGAGTATTAAGGAGGAAATGAACACAATTACCTGTGCCGTGGCAGGAAGACTCTTCATCTGTGTGTCAACATGGGAAAGAGCTAACTTAAACTCTTCAATATCTATCTCTTCCCTGTAATTTCCATCAGAGTCTTTCAACAGGTCTGTTACATCAAACAGATGCTTGCTCTTGAGATATAGTTCAACTTGAGGGTATCGAACGATGATGTCCTCAATCACATCTTTGAATTCTTCAATAGTGAGGGTACCAGAGTTATCCTTGTCTGCAGCTTTAAATATTGCAGATATATCCTCCTAAATGATGTAATTTGTAAAAATAAAGATAATAAATAAATAAATAAATAAATAAATAAATAGACAGATCATAAATACATAATAAAGTAAGCAGAGAACATTTACAACTTGAGGAAAAAGAATGTGACTATAGAGAAGAAATCATCAGAGGCCCCGAAGCATATTCTGAAGATCTTGTTTCAGACAGGGGAGTCATCCTCCACATGTGACAACACAATCTTGGTTACATAATCTCACATTTTTTACCTTGCCAAGTTCTATGTCTAACTAATGTTCCCTGCTCATTTATCTGTTGTCATTAAGATATCCAACCCATACATGACGAGACTACAATCAGGGCCCTTGGCAATGAGAATGACAGGACACTAGTTTTGCTTCAGATGCTTCAGGGATGACCTAACATAGTTCAACGAGTATAGCATGTAATTGGTAAATCAAACTCCAGAAAAAGATTTCAAGTTGGACTAGGAGTACGTTAATCAAGATTAATCTAAACCCAAAATGCTTTCATGAAATACGGTAAATAAGATGAAGTGGACTGAACACATAATCTGCCAGGACGGTGTCATACAGCTACTTTGGCACAATTCCTGTTCTAACAGTGAACATTGTAAAGAGCAAAAATGCGATTATACCATGATTTTCTTTTGATCCACAGTGGCACAATCACCAAGAGCATATACATCTTCACATCCCTTTACTCGTAACCATTCATCAGTTGCTAGAACACGCCTCTTGCCCTGCATAAAAGTTAATTTTTGTAATTGATTGACCTACTTGGAATCATCATTTTGGAGAAATATCCACTTGGAAACTTAAGTCAAGAACAATTCTAGCATGTCTACAGAAACATTTGTAAATCACTTTCCGAGTAACATTATACCAGTCCATGAAAGTATTAAGGCCACGAGAATAAAGTGCAAACATACCTGACCAATTTGTTCCATAAAATCCTTCACTACTGGACGAGTGCCAATACCAGTTGACCACACAACCATCCCGTGAGACGCAGAAGCATCTTCTCCAGTAGATTTCATTTTCATATTTATCATTCTATCTGAGACGCTGACAACACGACATCCTGTTAAAACATCAATACCGTCCCGTCTGAATTTCTGTTCAGCAAATCTGCTAATTCTTTCGTCAAACCTACAGATGCATGAAAACAAGATTGTAAAGGTTTTGAAATGAAGCTATGAGATTTGAACTTGCAAGCGCAAAGGACAATGAGATGAGATAATTACACAAGGACACACAAGTAAAGTATAAATGAACTAAATTGAACAATACATGCTAATAGCAACAGAAAAAGAAATCCTCAAATAATGATTTTAATTTCCGTACGTTTCTTTTGTGGTTATAAAATCCAAAATATAATGGAGATTCAGAGAGATACATTTAAGACGCCCTGCCACATATGGGCCAAAAACGCTTTTGCTAACAGCCCAACACGTGCACACTTCACACTTGTTTTATTTTATGATGGGTGGCAATGGGAATTGAACAAAAGAAAACCTCCCACACTGGAACCATGTTAAATTACCACCTCATCTAAAAGCTTAAGCTGATTGAGTGTGGTGTACTTTATACACTTAACAAATACCAAAGCAGAGCATAACACAAAGTAAGATACTTGATTAAATTCAAGAAGATGCTTAACCAAATTAGAACTTAAAAGAATGTCAGACACAGACCAAAGACAGAGAAATAGAACACTGGAGTGGTGATATAAGAATACTACTCCATACAGAACACTCATCCAAGTGAACCAAAATAAGCTTTCACGAAGTTAGGCAGAAAGACTGTCATAATTTCACTTTTACTCTTCAAATTTGATAGCATTTTGAAGCACGAGGAAGGACAATATAATAATATCAAAACTTTCAGCTTACAAATGGTACTGTTTATAAATCTCATCAAAAAATAAAAAGACCTAACTAAAAAAGAAGAAGAAGAAACAGAATACAGGAAATTGTTAAAGTATCACTTTCTTGGAAACTTTAACTCCAAAACAAACTTACACAATAAATAAACTGAGCAAGCATGGTTTATCTTACGAATTCAGAATATGATCTCCAGATTGGATCACTGTTATTTTCACCAAATCTTTAACTGATGGATATATGTTAGTTAAGTCTTCAAAAACAAAGTCATGCAACTCTGCAGCAAATTCCACTCCAGTTGGACCACCACCCACTATAACAAAATGGAGATTGGTTCTTCGTTCTTCATCTGTCAACCCTGGAAGGACAGCTTTTTCAAAGCAATCAATTGCAGTCCTCCGGATCCTTTGAGCATCTTCAACTTCCTGCATGACATTTCATCGAATTTTAATTAGCACAGGAATCTAGTATGTTCAAATGAGATTCTAGTATGAATAGAACTGTATGATCACTCTCCCAACAAACTATTAGCTATTATTGTGGGTTCATGTAAGGCATTGAGATAAACATCCTACGAGATTTAAAACTTATATTTAGCTGCTACAAATGAGAAAACTCTACCTTTAAAAAGTGGCAGTGTTCCAAGACACCAGGCGTGTTAAAAGTGTTTACTTGTGCGCCTACTGCTATAACCAAATAATCATACTCCAGTTCAAATTCATTATTTCCTACTAAGTTCTCAACGGAAGACCTGCAGAAAACCTTTTTGTTAGCTGCATCAATCTTCAAGCATTCTGCTTCCCAGAATTGAATTTCTCCACTTCTCTACCAGAGAAAAGGAAACAAAACAATAAGTTTCATTAACTAGTCAATCAAGATAAAGGGAAAAAATCCTTTGATTAGTTAATTAAATGTAGTAAAAATATATACCTATATCAAAGAAAGAATAAACCAGCTCCAATATAAAACCTACCAGCTGACACATATGATAGAAGATGCTGTAAAGGAGAACCCAAGATTTGACAAAAAGGAAGGTTTCATGTGCAGATTTCGTGGCAAAGATAAGCATAAAAGAGATCATAATTGATGAAGTTTGATTTACCTTCTTTATCATTTTCCTCACAGGCTCCACAATGCTCCGTGCCTCAACCGTTCCACAGGTCACACTAGGTAATAAAGGAGTAAAGGCAAAGTAATTGCTCGGAGAGACAAGTTGCACATCATAGGATGAGATATCTAGATCCTTTAGGAAGCTAGTGCCAGCCCATCCTGTTCCAAGCACTACCACCCTCTTCTTTTTTGATTCACTCTTACTGTGTTCAACAAGATGCTTTTCATTGTCTGGATTAGATTCTGCATATGCAATGAGACCTCCACTACTGCAGCAACCAGATACAGAAAAAAGGACAAAAATAATATTTAGTCTAAGAAGTGTATGGTATATGAGACCATATGATAAAGAAGAATATGTTCCTAATATCTAGAAAGAAACCAACTCGACCTAGATGAGGTGATCCAATTAAAACTCTCAAGTATCTGAACCAAGCTTCCAAGTTCAAATTTGATATCATGTCGCACAACGTACAAGTGCCTAACCTAACAGCTGCTGAAGGATGACCAAGTCTCTCGAACATTAATTGAAAAGTCAACATTCATATAAAAGTCACGCACGCGCTCGCGCTCGCGCACACACACATTGAAAGATAGCATACATCACACCTGCATATTTGAATATACATACATATGGTTTATTCTTCAAAAGCATGAGTTCTGTGACTACAGTTACTTGCCACAGTTGCTTCCTTCACTAGAAATATCCAAGCTTAAAATAAATTTCATTTTAATACGCTATTCTTATATTAAGCTTCAATAAATCAGGTTAATGCAATTTATAAGGTTGCATACAAATTTAATAAATCAGGGTTAACGCAATCCCTTTTTTCTGTTTATTGCTTATCCCACCTTCACTAAAAAATTTAATAGCAATGTCAATCTGTGCAAAGAAAAAACCAACATCAACACTACCAGGACAGTCTGCTATTAGCCCTGAAAGACCGAAAAATACAAGTAAAAAATTTTCAGAATTCATCATCCAATATCCAGCAGAAAAATTCCTATGCACATTGCATTAAATGTCAGATTCACCAGCAATCCGAAAGAATAAATACAGAGTAGAAAACAAACCCAGTAAATCAATCTCTTGGGGTACATCATACGAGTAGTTTCCATTTTATGAGTGCTACGGATCAGCCTGAACACCTCATAAAGAAAGGAAGCAAAGTAATTCTAGGATTCATAGCCATACAAGTCATTACACATCAGAAGAATTAAATATCTCCATTCTTGTACTAACCAACAAAGAACACAATCTTTTCCGATCACTTAAGGCCAAATAAAGAAGGCCCAGTGTTCAGCGAGCAAAATCTCATTCCAAAACTGTCAATAAAACTAAACAGATGTGCTCAGCACTGAATAAAACGAATAGAATCTGCATGAAGAACCAGTCAGCGTCATCAAAAGAAGCAGATACCAAATGAGAGAAAAGGTGAATCCAAGCATCAAAGCACTTCGACACACATTTTGGCCATGGCAGAAAAAGAAACATAAAAAAGAACCCAGAAAAAAACTCTCAAAAGTATACAATCAAAATCAAGCCAAGTTGAAAGGATCTACACAAACCTGACAGAGAAAACGACCAGTAGCTCAGATGCATAAGGATGACCATAAAGAGCTCTTTGCAAATATGATAGAAACCTCATCTTAGCTCCTTCTTGCCGTCAATTCAGAGGTTGAGAGACAACTCAGTACACACAGTGGCCAGTGGCAGGGGTGAGCGAGAGAGCCTTTGAGTTTCTTTCTGCAGTACTACTACATGTGTCAGGTAAAAAAAGGACACTGAGTGATTTTTGGAGCTTTTTTATTAATCCAGATTTTTAAAACTAACTTTGTATTTTAGTTATTTGGGGTATTTTATTTACTCATCAATCCTCTCTCTCTCTCTCTCTCTCTCTCTCTCTCTCTCTCTCTCTCTCTCTGCCAACTCATTTACTATGAATTCCGTCAATATAAATTTATACATTAAAAAATTATATTTTATGTAATAAAAATTATATAATATAATTTTTTAATAAATATAATTTATAATTTATATAAAAAAAATTTATATTAATAAATACGTCACATATTTATTTTGAAAAAATTAAAAAATAAACGAAGTTAATTCACGTAATAATTGTAAGAATCAAGTATAAAGTAGAGAATAAGGAAGAAAATAAATCATTTTTAGGTTTTATTCTTTTTATTTTAAATAATTAATATTATTACAAATTAAATATTAAAATTTTTTAATATTTATAAATTTTTTAAAAAATATTCTTATTAAAAATTATAAAGTTATTTAAAAATAAAAAAGTAATTAATATTATAATTTAATAAAATAATAAATAATAAAAATGTAATTAAAATAATAAATAATTTAAAATATAAAATTTTTAAAAATAATAATTATTTAGAAATGCCGAGGGGATGTCTTCTCACCCTATGTGTGGCTGGCTGCTATGGTTTTGTCTCCTAAGCTCCCGTGTTGCCTGGGGCCGATCCTTACTAACCTAGCATATGGGGCAGCACAAATTGCGTATGGTAATTAGAATGGTGATTTTACGATTTAGATTAAAAAGAATAAAAATTCAATATTCAAAAAAGTAATTGTGTGTAAATTTTTTTTTAATAAAATGATATCGTTTTGAATAATTAAAACGACATTATTTTAATATTTATGTAATTGTATGAAATGTTCATGTAATCGTGTAAATATGTTCAAATGACCGACAAGTTAGCGTACGCAACTTGTGCGCCTGTATCACTATCATAGCGTTCACATTTGTTTACAGAAACGTGGCATTAAATTTTTGCTTTAATGATCCATTCAAATGTTTAAATATTGAGTACAACCCCACGTAGTGGGTTCTGACGTTGAATGATTAATAATTAATTAAATAAAATTAATTTTTGTAAGTTTTGAAAGTTTGGTAGTCTTCGGTCAGTATTCACCTTTTATTCTAATGGCATAGGAAACAAATAATATTAGGAAAGTCATTGGGGATCATATGCTTGCCCTATATTATTGGTAAGGAATAAACTACATAAGGACCTTTACCTTATTCATAAGTAAGTATTTAATTTTTTTTTTAATTTATACTAGGAGAGAAGAATACATATAGACTGGCGCGTTACAAGGAGAAGAAGACGAGGGATATAGGTGTAGTGAAATGTGTAAAGGACGAAAATCACAATGTTTTAGTTAAGGATGAAGAAATAAAGGAGAGATGGAGATCATATTTTGATAAGTTATTCAACGGGAGTCAAGTCAAAGTTTCGAGTGTAGGTAGTCTGGCGCTTTCGAACGAAGAGGTTAACCGTGCATGGATTCGTCGTATTCAGAAACATGAAGTCCGTGATGCCCTTAAAAGGATGAGTCCAAAAAAAGCTATAGGACCGGATGGTATACCGATCGAGGTTTGGAAGTGTTTAGGAGATATAGGTATTATGTGGCTGACAAGTCTGTTCAACAAGATATATAAAATTAATAGGATGCCTATAGAGTGGAGGAAGAGTACTCTGATTCCTCTGTATAAGAATAAAGGAGATGTCCAGGATTGTGCCAATTACCGTGGGATTAAACTCATGAGTCATACTATGAAGCTTTGGGAGAGAGTGATTGAACAGAGGTTACGGGGCATTATACAAATTTCAGATAATCAGATTAGTTTTATGCCTGGGCGTTCCACTACGGAGGCAATTCATTTATTACGGCAGATGATTGAATATCATAGGGAAAGAAAGAAAGATTTACATATAGTATTTATTGACCTGGAAAAAGCCTATGACAGGGTTCCTAGAGAAGTAGTTTGGTGGGTGTTGGCCAAAAAAGGTGTATCAATAAAGTATATTACTCTCATTAAAGATATGTATGAGGGAGCATGTACAAGTGTAAGGACTGGCACCGGAGTGACTGCAGAATTTCCTATTAATATCGGGGTGCATCAAGGATCAGCGCTTAACCCTTTCCTCTTTGCAACCATTATGGATGAGTTGACCTGTACTATACAGGAGGCTGTGCCATGGTGTATGTTGTTTGCGGATGATATTGTATTAATTGATGAGACTAGAACCGGTGTAAATGCTAAATTGGAGTTATGGCGGCAGACATTGGAATCCAAGGGTTTCAGAATTAGTAGGAGTAAAATAGAGTATATGAGATGCAAGTTTAGCGGTAGCAGAAACATAGCCCAGAGTGTAACTTTGGAAGGTAGAGATATACCGTTAGCTGATTGTTTTCGTTATCTAGAATCTATTATTCAGAAAGACGAAGAGCTCGATAGCGACGTTGCACATCGAGTTAAGGCGGATTGGTTGAAATGGAGGAGTGCGATTGGTATTCTTTGTGATCGTAATGCACCGTTGAATTTAAAGGGAAAGTTTTACAAGGCAGTCGTACGACCTGCTTTGTTATATGGTACGGAATGTTGAGTAGCTAAAAGGTGTCATATTCAAAAAATGAAGGTAGCTGAGATGCGTATGTTACGGTGGATGTATGGATATACTAGGAAGGATATAGTTAGAAATGAGATCATTAGGGAAAAGGTGGGTGTGGCATCTATTGAGGAAAAGATGAGAGAAAGTCGTCTATGTTGGTTTGGACATGTTCAGAGAAGATCGAGGGATGCTCCTGTTAGGGCGATGGAGAGAGTGAGGCAGGATAGGTTAGACAGAGGTAGAGGTAGAGGTAGAGGTAGGCCTAAAACGACATGGATAGAGGTAATTAAGAGAGATATGTCTTTGTTAGATTTGGATGAAAGTATGACGTTCAATAGAAGAAAGTGACGAAAGAGGATTCACGTGGATGACCACACGTTGCCTGACATTGGTTCATGTAGCCGACCCCAAGTTACTTGGGATTAAGGCTTAGTTTGTTATTGTTGTTGTTATACTAGGAGTAGTAATTTGAATGATCAACTAATAGATATCTATTTATAAATAAATGAATATTGATGGTTGAAATTAAGTTGATGGATTTAAATAGAAATTCACTTAAATCTAATAATTTTATTAGATTTAAATCGATATTTACTTAAATAAAAAATTACATAATTTGGGGTGAATCCCACCATATATATATATATATATATATATATATATATATATATATATAAAGATAAGATTTATAATACAAACAGGAAAATATTTAGTTTTTAATTTACAATAGATATCTAAGTTTATTTATAAATAAATGAATATGAATGATTCAAATTAAGTTGATGGACTTAAATAGATGTCTATTTAAATTTAACAAATTTAATTAAATTTAAATGGAAGTAGAAAATTTATATAACTTCCACAATTTAAGAGATATGTCTCTAATAGAAATAAATTATTAATCTCTTTAATTAATAAATATTCTGCTATATATCTTTAATTAATAAAGAAATGTGATGAAATAAAATATTTATTTATTAGACAAAAATATTCAAATAGATGAACGTTGATGAATGTATATCTATTATCTATTTAAATCCATCAATGTAAATCTATTTATTAAATTAAATTAATTTAAATATATTAGATTCTATTTAGTTCTGTTCAAATTCAAATGCATATCTATTTTATAACATTTAATTTAAACATATGCAAAAAAAAAAAAAATCTTGTTTACCACATGCTAAACCATTATAAGATTTAGAACTACATAAATAGCGAAAACCTTATTCTCATGCAGATATTACTTTGTGTATGTATGTGTAGTTAGTAAAATTAATGATTATGCAATTAAATTGTTGAAAAAAAAGAGAATTAAATTGTTTGAAAAGTGAGATAAGACTCCAAAGAGAGAAAGAGCCGAGGTGACATATTCTAATAATTGAAGTCTTATTAAACAAATTGGAATTCAAAAAATGGCCCACTTGTTTTATAGTATTTTTATTTAGTTTTTAAATTAATAAAACAATATATTTCTGTTAAATATCTTATAAAATTAAAATAATATATTTAAATATAAACGATACGAATATTATATTATTATTCTTGTCTATTTGTCTAGATATATAATTCATCCAAGGATAACCTAATTCAAAGCTGTGCCCTCGGTCTTGGAGTTAAATAGAGTATATGCACAACACGCGGCAGTTCAAGCTTTAAACCTACCTCTATTTGGCCCTTGTCAATTGAAAAACAAAAATAGAAACGTCAAGTCACAAGCGTCTACCAAATCCGCTAGGTTGCGTGAGTTGAATTATACAAGTGCGGTTAACGTGTTTTTGGTGCAATCGTAAGATCTTATTTCCGGTCGATTTTGTTACTTATTTTCTTATATAAATTAAATATTTTAATAATAAATAACTAAGAACAAAATATACCAATTACTCTTAAATTTTTACAAATTTTAATTTTCACTCTCAAAATTTGAAATATGTAATTTAAATCCTTGAATATTTAAAATACTTTAAAAAATAACCTTTACGTGAAATTGTTAAGTATTTATAAAAGTTCGTTACATTATTCTCAAATGACTTTATTTTATTTTATGCATATTTTTGTCTACTTATATCTCTCATAATGTGGTACTAAGATTTCTTCTAATTTTTACTAAATAACTTTTATATATGACCCAAAAAGACTATTGTGACTTATATTTCTCTCACTTTTCTTTTTAGACTTTTTTTTTTAATTTACTTCTTTGTTTACATCTATTCTTCCTTTTTGTACAGATATTAAGAAAATTGCTATCTATTGAGAACCGAATCTGAATTTTTTAGCTATCCATAAAAAATTGAATTTGGTTTCTTTTTTTTTTTTTTTAATTTTTATATCTGAGTTTTGTTTATTAAATGATGAAATTTGTGACTTTTATTTTATGGATGTATTTGAATATGTGTAAAAGAGTAATTTCAAAATTATTGAATTACATAAGAGATATAGAGTCAATTTTTGAAATTGTTGTTGATAATATGAATAAATTAAAAAAAAAATGGTGAAATTAAAATTGAAAAATAATATTTTGGAAATAGAAAAATAGGGGAATGATAGTTAAAATCTAATGACTTTATATTGTATTTGGGCTTTTATTATTGAAAGAATTATTTTTAAGTGTTTTAAATATTCGAGGACTAAAATTAATGACATATTTTAAAGTTCGATGGTGGAAATCAAAATTTGAGAAAGTTCAAAGGTAGCTAGCATATTTTGTCCAATAATTAATAAAAGTTGAATAGTTATTAATTATATTTTTTCTTCTAATATGTCTCATCAATAGTCCCTATTTTTTTATTCTTTAATAATTACTTTTATTTTAATAATGTTTTAATCTATTAATAAAATATATAATTTTAAAAACTGTTATGAATTATTGGAATCTTTATTAATTAGTGGATGCTCCACTAATTATGGATTTATGTGAATTATTATAGAATATTTTTATGGATGTCCACCATTTAGTGGAGACACCACTAATTAAGATTAGTGGAAGATGATGTATGCCATGATGTAATCCACTAATTAGAGCTCTATAAATAGAGCTATTCTCTAAGCTTGTAATACACCATTATTTTGTGAAAGAAAGATTAGTGAAAGAAATATTAGAGAAAGAATTGTGAGAGAAAGAAAGAGAGAAGTTTGAAGAGAAATTCTTGTGCAAAGAATAGTTAGAATTTTCTTAGTGTGTAGTGTGTAGATTTTATTCTAACACTACCCTAATTTTATAACACGTTATCAGCACGAGTCTCTACCGGTACAAAAGCCAGAAGACTAAGCACGAGTTTCTGCCGTTACCAAAGCCAGAAGACAGGTACGCATTTATTGATCTCTAGGGCTAACATCGCTAAACTCAAATTTGTAGCCCTTGATATTTCTGGAAAAAATTATATGTCATGGGTTCTCGATGCAGAAATGCATCTAAATGCTAAAGGCCTTAGTGAAACTATTCAAGCACATAATAGTGCATCTGCACAACACAGGGCTAAAGCTTTGATTTTTATTCGTCGTCATCTCGATGAAAATTTGAAAATGAAATATCTTACCGAAAAAGATCCATATGTCCTGTGGGTAAATTTAAAAGAAAGATTTGACCACCTGAAGATGGCCGTACTACCCACTGCACGGTATGAATGGTTGCACCTGAGGTTGCAAGATTTTAAAACCGTGAATGAATATAGCTCCGCAATGTATAAAATTACATCTCAATTAAAATTATGCAGAGAAAAAGTGACTGATGAAGATATGTTGGAGAAGACATTCTCCACCTTTCATGCCTCAAATATTGTCCTGCAGCAACAATATCGAGAAAAGGGGTATGCAAAATTTACAGATTTAATTACTACCCTCCTCATTGCAGAGAAGAATAATGAGTTATTATTGAGAAATCATGAAGCCAGACCAACTGGCTCAACAGAACTCCCAGAAGTGAATGCTGTTGGCTCTAGCAGAAGCCATCGTTATAGTCGTGGTCGTGGCCATGGCCGTGGCCATGGTCGTGGTTATGGTCGTAGACACGCTCGATATTTCCCTTATCACAATCATAATCAAACTGTGAGAAATACTGGCCACTTGAAGTGGAACAGAAAAGATCATAAGGGAAAAGAAAAAGAAATTGAAGAAAAGCATGAGGATATATGTTATAGATGTGGCATGAAAGGTCATTGGTCACGAAACTGTCGTACGGCTAAGCATTTAGTTGAATTGTATCAAGCTTCATTGAAAAATAAAAATGTGGAAGCAAATTTTTCTCAACATCCAATAAATAATACTGAGGATGATGATATTGATTCTGAAGATCTTAATATCAATATTACCCATATGGATGTATCAGATTTTTTTGAACACCCAAACGGTAGGATAGACCATTTAATTGGTGATGACAGTGTCCAGAAGAACTAAAGCCTCACCTTGATATTTTTGTATTTTCATTTTCATTTTATTCTAATAATATTTACGTTTATATATATATATTTGTATTCAGATGGCTGTTGTTAATGATGATGTATGCATTATTGATAGTGGAACTATACACACCATACTAAAAAATGAGAAATATTTTTCTGATCTCAAAATGGGAGAAATAAATATTTATACGATAAACGGTAGTGCAAATGTAATTGAGGGCTCCGGAAGAGCTAGTATATTGTTGCCTAAAGGAACAACAATTATTATTGATAAGACACTATTTTCCTCAAAATCCAGAAGAAATTTATTGAGTTTTAAAGATATCTGCAGAAATGGGTATCATGTTGAAACAAATGAGGAAAATGGAATTGAGCATCTTTTTATTACTCAAATGCATTTGGGTAAGAAATCGGTATTAGAAAAACTGTCGTCTTTTTCTACTGGTATATATTTTGTAAAAATACGTACAATTGAAATTCATCATCTAGTAAACCAGAAGTTTATTGACCCTATTACTTTTAGCATTTGGCATGATCGGTTGGGTCATCCGGGATCTACCATGATGAGAAGAATCATTGAGAATACACATGGTCATCATTTAAAAAATAAAAGGATATTAACATCAGAAAAATTCGCATGTACTGCATGTTCCCTAGGAAAATTAATTGTTAAACCATCACCAGTAAAAGTAGGAGCTGAAAGTCCTACATTTCTCGAACGGATTCACGGAGATATTTGTGGACCTATTGATCCACCATATGGACCGTTCAAATATTTTATGGTCTTAATTGATGCATCATCCCGATGGTCACATGTATGTTTATTATCTACTCGCAACCTGGCGTTTGCGAGATTACTTGCTCAAATAATTAAATTATGAGCACAATTTCCAGACCATCACATTAAAAATATCCGTTTGGATAATGCTGGTGAATTTTCATCACATGCTTTTGATGCATATTGCATGTCAATTGGGATTAATGTTGAACATCCTGTAGCTCATGTTCACACACAAAATGGTCTTGTCGAATCTTTGATTAAACGATTACAATTAATTGCTAGACCATTATTAATGAAAACAAATCTCCCAACATCTCGCCTGGGGACATGCTATTCTACATGCCGCAACACTTGTACGTATAAGACCAGCTAGTTATCATAAATTTTCTCCTTTGCAATTGACTTTTGGGTCGAACCAAATATTGCTCATTTAAGAATTTTTGGGTATGTCAGTATATATTCCAATTGCACCAACCAACGTACAAAGATGGGTCATCAAAGAAGAAAGGGGATATACGTTGGATATGATTCTCCTCTATTATCGTGTATGTTGAACCCCTAATAGGAGATGTATTCACAAAGAAGATTTGTCGATTGTCATTTTGATGAATCATTATTCCCTAAATTAGGGGAGAACCAAAACAAGATAAAAAGGATCTTGCTTGGACAACATCATTAAATTATCTAGATCCGCGCACAAGCGCATGTGAACTTGAAGTTCAAAAGATAATTCATTTGCAAAGCATTGCAAATCAAATGCCGACGCTTTTGTTGACTCCGTAAGAGTTACAAAATCGCATATTCCAATCTATAAATGCTCCTATTCGAATTGAAGTTCCGAGCAGAACAAAATATTATACCTATAGTTGTTGAGTCAAAAACACGCCGTAAGCGTGGCCGACCTCTTGGTTCTAAAGATAAAAATCCTCGAAAGAAAAGAGGATTAAATGATCCAAAAGATCATATTGAAGAAAAGAATGATAAAGACCAAGAGAGAACCGATGACAAAGAACCGTAAGTTGATGAAAGTAATACTAAAATTTCTATCAATTATACCACTTCCAAGAGAAGTTGGAATCGGATAGAAAATGTTATTGATAATATATTTGCATACAATATATCTCTTGATGTTACACAGGATAATGATGATCCCGAACCAATATCGCTTGATGAATGTCGGCATAGAAAAGATTGGCTGCAATGGAAAGATGCGATTCAATCGGAGTTAAATGCACTGACAAAACGTGAAGTCTTCGGACCTGCAGTTCGAACACCAGAAGGTGTAAAACCTGTTGGCTACAAATGGATATTTGTGCGAAAGCGCAATGAAAAGAGTGAAATCGTTCGATATAAATCGCGATTAGTAGCCCAAGGTTTTTCACAAAGACCAGGTATTGACTATGATGAAACTTATTCTCCTGTTGTTGATGCTATTACACTCCGATATCTTATCAGTTTGGCAGTACATGAAAAGATAGATATGCGCCTATTAGATGTTGTCATTGCTTACTTGTATGGAAATTTAGAAAATGATGTTTACATGAAAATCTCCGAAGGATTTCATATGCCTGAAGCATATAAACATTATCCTCGTGAAAATTACTCCATCAAGTTGCAAAAATCATTATATGGCCTGAAGCAATCTGGGCGCATGTGGTTCACACGTCTTAGTGAATATTTATTGAAAGCGGGATTTAAAAATGACCAGGTATGTCCATGTGTTTTTATTAAGAAATCTGGTTCTAAATTTGTGATATTAGCTATATATGTTGGTGATATTAATCTTATTGGAACTCCTGAAGAGCTCCAAGAAACAATTGATTATTTAAAAAGAGAATTCGAAATCAAGGATTTTGGTAAAACCAAATTTTTCCTTGGTTTACAAATTGAACATCTGGAGAGTGGAACATTTATTCATCAATCAACATATACAGCAAAAGTGCTAAAAAGATTTTACATGGACAAAGCACATCCATTGAGTATTCCAATGATCGTCCGATCATTAAATGTGGATAAAGATCCTTTCCGACCTCAAGAAAATGATGAAGAACTCCTTGGTCCTGAAGTACCATATCTCAGTGCAATTGGTGCATTGATGTATCTTGCTAATAATACACGACTCGATATTGCTTTTGTCTGTCAATTTATTAGCAAGATTTAGTTCTTCACCAACACGACGACATTGGAATGGAATTAAACAAGTCCTTCGATATCTCCAAGGTACAATTGATCTCGGATTATTTTATTCAAATAAAACCAGTCCAACATTGATAGGTTATGCAGATGCTGGTTATTTATCTGATCCACATAAAGCACGTTCTCAAACGGGCTATCTATTTACATGTGGAAATACTGCTATATCATGGCGTTCTACGAAACAATCTATAGCAGCTACTTCTTCAAATCATGCTGAAATTATAGCCATTCATGAAGCAAGTCGAGAATGTGTATGGCTAAGATCCATGATTCATTATATCCGAGAAAGTTGTGGATTATCATCAATCAAAGGTATTCCAACTCCTCTTTATGAAGACAATGCAGCTTGCATAGCTCAATTACGGGGAGGATATATTAAAGGAGATCGGACAAAACATATTTTACCAAAATTCTTCTTTACTCATGAACTCCAAAAGAAAGGTGAAATTGATGTGCTACAAATTCGGTCATGTGATAACCTCGCAGATATTTTCACGAAGACTTTACCGACTGCAATATTTGAAAAGTTGAGATATAAAATCGGTATGCGTCGGTTTAAAGATTTAAAGGAATCATCTCATCAGGGGGAGTAATAAATAGACATATAGAATAGTGTACTCTTTTTCCTTCACTAGATTTTTTTTCCACTGGGTTTTTATCTAGTAAGGTTTTAACGAGGCATATTCTTTATGTAATGGATGGACATCCAATGGGGAGTGTTATGAATTATTGGAATCTTTATTAATTAGTGGATGCTCCACTAATTATGGATTTATGTGAATTATTATAGAATATTTTTATGGATGTCCACCATTTAGTGGAGACACCACTAATTAAGATTAGTGGAAGATGATGTATGCCATGATGTAATCCACTAATTAGAGCTCTATAAATAAAGCTATTCTCTAAGCTTGTAATACACCATTATGTTGTGAAAGAAAGATTAGTGAAAGAAATATTAGAGAAAGAATTGTGAGAGAAAGAAAGAGAGAAGTTTGAAGAGAAATTCTTGTGCAAAGAATAGTTAGAATTTTCTTAGTTTGTAGTGTGTAGATTTTATTCTAATACTACCCTAATTTTATAACAAAAACAAATAAATCAATGGTCTTTTAATCATATGGAATCCTATATTTTGCTTACTATATATTTTTACAAGTTTCATAAAATATGAAGGAGAATGATGAGAAATAAAATTTTTATTATATAATTAATAATTTAATTTGTACATAATTTCATATATTTAGATTAGTATGATATTTACTTAAAAGATATAATTTTATATAAAAGTTAAAAATAAAATGAGATTTTAAAATTAGAAGAGAAGAATGAAACTTTTATCTAATTAATAGATTATGGTGTAGATTTATGTCAGAACGATGCAAATTTAGCCCTTCATTTTTATTATTTTTTTTGGTAGTGTATTCCACTAAATTCACTACTCAAATACTATAAGGCATATCAAAACTTTGTATTTTGTCTATTTTACACTTTAATAGATAATTGTGTGTAATTTCAAATTTAATTAATATTAGAATAAATCATCTAATACATTCTCTGCGATACTCTCTGATATACTACTAAAATTGTAATACGTGTATTAACTTAATAGATATTCAATCTATTTTTATCTATGCGACACGTGCCTCTATAATATATTCATGTGCTTGTAGCATGTCATACAAAAGGATTTAACAAGCATCTTATCCCAAAACTTAAAAAAAATAAATAAATAAAAAAGGAAAGAAAGAAAAGCACAAAAGAAGTTTACCCCAGTGAGGCATATTATGAACAAATGTTTGCATTGCATATATGCTTCTTTTATTTAGAGATACTAGAAATTCCAAATTGCGTTTTTGAATTGATTTATTGCTTGAATGTACAAGATAAATTTATTTGACACATACAATGAATTGTTATGCACAATTTATTGCGAATAATAATTAATAAATGAGTTTACTATCTTAATTTAGAGATAAAAGGCTATTATACCATTTTCATCGATCAAATTCAAATTAATGCAAAAAGTGACGTATGGATTGAAGCATTAATTAAGCCACAAGCCAACAAATATCTATCCTTATACAGACTACTCATGGAATAAATGCGGAGAAAAATAGAAGATAAGATCGCCCTTCAATAATACAAAAGGTGTAAAATTCATTTGTAACAATAAGTTTATGATTTTAATATATTTATTAACGAGTATTTGAAATTTTAATACTTTAGGAGTTGTAATCTAAACTTAGGCTATATTTAGTTCAGTTGTTTTGTAGAGTAAATAAGGAGGGAAAATAAATATAGAGGTAAATAATTTATTTACCTCGTTTGCTTGAATGTAAATGTGTAGGAGAAATAAATCAAGAGGGGGTACACGCTCCCTCCACATCAGTATTTCCTCCCCTCTCAATTTAGAGTGATTGAAGTAGAGAAAATAAATGAGAATAGTTAATGATAATATTAATCCAATTTTTAACATTAAAAATTTTAATAAAATAGATAATGAGTAATAAAATAGTAAATTAAATTAATTATTCTCTCTCTTTCCATCTTTTATTCTCTTCATACTAAGTAAAATAAAAGTAAATACTATTACTTCCTTTAGTGGAAGTAAAGGTACCTCTCTTCTTCCCCTTTCCCCTCCCCCTCTGAGAACCAAACATAGGCTTATGTTCAAAGAGGTCCTCCACCAAATATATTTGGTGGATGGAGCACTTGGTAGTTATATGTTAAAATTTTATCCTACATATACTATATAATAGGAAAATTCTTAGGTGAACCCGATCCACGGCCATATGTATGACTAGATTCACCTAAGGATGATACCTATCGTACTTGATTATTTTATTACAAACTCAATTTTTTCCTTTTTTCCCTTTTTCTCCTTAACCTCAACCATGGTTAATTTGGAGATGAACCTGTCATTTGAAAATTTGGATTCTTTCACCAACTTCAACAAAACATCATATCACACTCTCTCTCCCCTTTCCCCTTGGTACTTGCTAGACCTCCTTCTCCTCTCTCTTTCTTTCTGTCACTATATTCACGGCAGTTGCAATGTCAACTGGATTCTAGGCATCTTCATTCTCTTATCCACTCTCTCTCTTTACCTTTTGTCGGACCTCCTCCTCCTCCTCCTCTCTCTCTTTTCTTTCGTCACTATGTTCATGACAATGGGAATGTCGATCGGATTGTAGGCAAAGACTGGACTTGCCATTTTAGAAGCACCCAAAAGAGTTCAGAGGGAGAAAAAAACTCTTCAAGAAGGCACATTACAGGAAAAACTCGAGCCCATTGCATTCACAGCAATAGGAATATCGACCAGATTGTAGGCAAAGCTTGGACTCGCCATTTTAGAAGTACCTAATAGAGTTCAAAAGGAGCAAAAAATTGTTCAAGAAGGCACATTACAGGAAAAATATGAGCCCCACAAGGAAGACAAGCCTAGACTTTCAAAGGCAGATCCGGTCTAAAAAAACTCCCACAGAAACCCTTGAACTTGGAAGTAGAATGAACTAAACAAGCTATAACACAGGGAGAAGAAGCGCGTAGCAGTGAGTAACAGAAGAGTGTAACAGTCTTAGAGTAGACAAAGAAAGAAGGCACATGGTTTTTGAGGAATTATAAAGTAAGAACTAAACTATTTCTTGGGTGAATGCTTCTTGGGAGTTTTGTTTTGTTTTGTGAAGGCTTTCTTGACTAACATATAAATTGTCAAAGCATCTAAGCTTCATCTCTTTGATCTCCACACTATTTTTTCAAGATTTCTTTATTATCTCTTGAATTATTTAAATTAGTATTATGTCAAGCTTTGAGCTCCATCTGCAGAAACTTAACCAGATTACATAAAGAAATAAAGCAATTTAGGGACAAAAAACGAAGGTGCATATCCTTCAACTGATTTGGTTATTGAATTTTGGTAGTGGGATTGGATAATCTTGAAGAATTTACAAATGAGAAGGATAATTTATCCTCCATCAATTAAAATCAAAACACAACACCCCAGTAGTCTCCTTTGGAATGGCCATTGTTGCCATGTAGTGGCTGATGTCTTAGCAGTTAATGGAGAGAAGAAAGAAAGATTCAGGAATTGAAAAAGGAGAAAGGAGAAAAATAAGGAAACATATTTCACAATCCACGTTGTTGAAGTGGAGTGATATTGAAAATTGTTTTGGTAGGGCTAGAGCAGGGCTTGCCAAGTACTGTCCTCTGGGAATAGCCTAAAATTTTCCCTAGCAGATTGATGGACTTCTTTGAGTGGTTAAAGCAAGGTGCATTATGCATTGACTACTTGTGCACCGTGACTTTCTTTGTCTTTAATTGTCTCACTTCTCTTAAATACTTCTCCTAGATCTTTTATTTTTGAATTTTATTACATGGCATGGAAATCTAGAATTATCTTTATTTTGGAGTTTCTATTTACTTAGGTCAAAGAAACTAATTGAATTCAAATGTAATGATTAAATAGGGATATGCTTTTCTTCCTTCTTTAAATCTTATTTTTCATTGATGGGTGTTTTGTAGGGATAATGTTTTAAGATTTTGGTGATTCTTACCTACATTTACTCTTATGCTATTAGTTCTTATCTCCATGTATTGTGCTATGTTAATAAACTCATAAGCATTTGCCATCTATCCTTTTAGTTTCTAGTCTCTGCATTTAGTGATTTGATTTAATAAACACGTAAGTAAACAAGCTACATTAACTATATTTGTAGAATTTATTATTGTGCTATGCCAATAAATACATAATTGTATTTGATAAATCTTGGGGGGGGGGTTAAATAAGGTTTATGGCAAACAAATACAAACTAAGAAATTTGATGTCTTTTGAGAGGGGTGAACTAAATGACAGGTTTGCTTCGCAGCTTTAAGAGGCAGTCAGGAATCTTTTAAATCAGCACTGAATGGTGAGAAGATGGTATGAATTTAAGATGGATAGTTGAGCTATCAAGGACAAACTCACTATAGAATACAAGAGTCTTAAATAGATCAATAATCACATTGAAAAAGATAAGGCATTTAAGACTTGATGATAGTGAAAATGCAGTGAAGAATTTTAAACAAAATGCACAAGAATAAACTCAAGGATTTATAGTGGTTCGATCCTTAAATGATCTACATCCACTACCTTAAGTTTATACTTAAAGATTTCAACACCACTCACTAAAACCTTTTTCCAAATCAATGGTAGTAGGTGATACCAATCTTACATAAGAGAATCACCACATTTGGTTTTGCACCCAACCTCTTTAAACACAACAATTAAACCTCTTTAAATACAACAATCAAGGCTCACTCCAATTGGGTTTTACCTCCTTAACCTTGATACAAAGGTGATTGAAGATAGAGTACATAAATAGCTCACAGATTGAGCAAATATGAACAACTAAGCACCAATACCTTTTTACCTTTGGAACAATTTTTATTTTTCTTTGAAGCACAAATGAAAAGGGACATTTTTATATTTTAAAGTGTAAGAATGTTTCTAAGAGAGATAACACAAAAATTTATTTCAAAATCGGGTTTTAAAAGCTTTTATAGGAGCCAAACCCGAAGTCCCAATAGCTAGTAACGACTAGTTACTTCTGTCAGAATTTTCAGGGTTTTGAATTTGCTAAATGGAAGAATGTGCATCTAAAATGTGAGTCCAAAATGGCACTTTTTGTAAAGAGATATATTTTAAAAAATGCTATAGATCATTGTATGGCGTTTTGGATTCAGAGGTCCATCCAAAACTATTTCAACGGAAAAATCCATATTTAGAAATATCTTTTTCTTTTGAAATCATTTTTAAGTGCTTCAAGTTAAAATAAATTGAATATAAGGTAAAGAGATATATGAATTTACAAATAATACATTGACAATAATTCCTAGTCTATAATTCTTCTCAAGGGCTTCTCGATATGCAATATCTTAAGTTTATCTTATACTTGATCACCTATTCTTGGATTCCATTGCTTAAGAGCTGCTTAATAGTCTCATTAGCACGCTTTGGAAGAATTGAGGTTAAACATGTCCTATCACATATAGGTTACACAAGTTAGTCCACATCAATATTTGTCATAAATCAAAATACATGAGAATGCCCTTAGGGCTAATAGTATTTATGGTTGTTATGGTCATGCAACATTCATTGATTACTTCTCCTGGTCAATTTGATGTGTGAAGTCTTCAATCTTAATTTAACCTCTCCTCATGCCTTGTGGATTGCTATTCTCATGTAGGATTTTTGAGGCATGTTTTTGTCTTTAGTTGTTTTAATATTGGAAGTTGCATATTGTATTAATTTATTCATACTACTTATTATGTGTGTAGCAATGCGTAGCTACAGTGATAACATATATTGAAGGATTGCGGAAAAAATAAAATATGCAGTGAAAACTTATAAATTTTTTTTCCAAATATAATCTAGAACTTACTTTTAGGATGCTTTAGTTGAACAATTGGAATTAGATTTGTGTTTGTTTGTGCTTCTTGGTTTGGAACTATAACTTGTTCTACGAGGATGCTAGCCAATTGTTGACTCATTCGCATCAAACACCTTTTAATCTTCCAGAGAATTCTCTAAACCCACTATGGACTAATCTATCAATAAAAGTAGAAACAAAGGGATGAAGAAGAATGGAAGAACTTAGAGAATGGTGGCACACACACTAAGGAGGCTAGGTTTTTTTTTTCTTTTTTCTCTTGAGACTTACAAAAAACTATTCTAAAAAATTTGCAAGAACAAAATTCTATTCTTACTCACCTGTAGCTGGCTGGCCACCCTAGGGATAAAATCCCTAGGGTTCACACTCCTAAAATCTTGATGGGTCATGGTTTTAATTTTTGAGTCTATGGCTAATTAAATAACTTTTTTATTAATTAATTAATTCACTTGGGTCTAATATAAAATTATCCAAGATAATTAATTAATAAATTTATTTAATAAATTGGTCCAATATATTATTCTAACCCAAATAAATAACTATTAGACTCTTAGAATAATTCTTCCATTATTTATTTCATCCAATGAGCTCATATAGTAAACAAAATTTATTAAGGTTACTCGAACTACTCCAGGGACCAAAAAACGTATCATTCTTAGCTATTAAATGACCAAAATATCATTGCTAACAAATAACTATATTTTATTATTTTAAATATTCCATTTGTTGCCATATAAAAATATTAACTTCAAAAATAATATTACAAATACGTTATCTTTGACCTATACGTGTACTGACGAAAATATCCCTCTACGTAACACTCATCATTGAGATATCTTCGATAGGAAAAATATACTAACATATTTCTCAATGACATAAATCATCATTTGATATCTAGTCCAATAATCTATACTTCCAGTATGTACCCATTTATCTCAAGGAGTTACTTAAAGGCATACATACTTAGCCATATTTCCTAAAGCCTTGGATTATTTAGATTATCCTGGACAATTACAAATGGGTGATATCTTTACTAAGTAAAGCATATAAACTCTATCATATAAATATGTCTTAATTGACTAGAGTCATACACCCAACATATAAGGTTATTGGTCTTGCGTTAAGACCCTACCTATCATACATTAAAGTGTACAAGTCCAATTTCACCAAACCACCAACTTATACTCAAGTCTTAGGGTACTCATCAAATATTGATAGACCAATATTTGTTTATTATATAATACTTTTATAAAGATTACTATTGTGTAGTTCAATTATATATATTCTAAATATACTTACACTATTGGAATGAGTGGATCACTTACTAGTTAAAGATAAACTATTCTCCATTTAGAAATTATAGTTTAATGATCTAAACCTTAATAAAACGTCTAACTTCATCAATCGATCAAGAACGTTTTAGCCTGCATGTTAGTAGTCAATTATCTATACTTTACTGTGAAAATACGACTTAATCAATTAACTCATTTACAAACATACAAAGACCTTAATGTGCAAATATATATATATATATATATATATATATATATATACACATACATATATATTATATCTATTTATTTATATTTATATACCTAAATAATTATTAATGAATGAAATGTTTTATTACTTTTCAAAATACAGAAATATATAGTCTATTTTGGACATACATTGTAATAATCTCTCACTTGCACTAAATAGATTATGAAAGTCTATATGTGTCTATCCCTATGATGTCTAGATGTCTTCTGAATGCCTTTTTAGTTAAAAGCTTGGTAAAGGGATTTGCTAGATTGTTTGAGGAGGAAATCTGATCAACCACTTCTCCTATTTCTAGATGGACTTCTAGATTAGGTGGTACTTTCTTTCAAATTGCTTACCATTCCTATAGTTTCTTGGTTCCTTGCATTGTGACACACTCCAAAATTGTCATAATATATGACAATTGACATGTCTATTTGTGGCAAAACTCAAAGTTTTGTAAGGAACTTCCAGAGCCAAATTACTTCTTTTAAAACTTCTGAAACTGCCACATACTCAACTTTCATGATGAAGTCAACAATACAAGATTGCTTAACACTCTTCTATGAAATAACTCTTTCAAACAAAGTGAAAGTATATCCACTAGTAGATTTTCTTTCAACTTTATTTGCCTAAAAGTCTGAGTCAATGTAACTGGTAAGAGCTAAATTATTAGCTCTGTAGACAAGCATATAATCTCTCTTTCCCTTTAGGCACGTGAGTATATACTTTATAACTTGCCAATGTTCTTCTATTGGATTTGACTAATATCTGCTAACCATGCCTATGGAAAATCATATATTTGGCCATGTATAAAGTATGTCATACATGAGACTTCCCACTACTGAAGTATAGGGAATCCTACTTATTCTTTCATGTTCTTCTTGTGTCTCAGAACACTGTTTAGAAAATAAGGTCAATCCATACCTAAAGGGTATGATTGTCAGTTTACACAGATTTATGGTAAAACTTAGATAATATCTTGTCAATATAGGCAAATTAGGATAAGCCTAACATTCTTTACTTCTTACCTTTACGAAGCTTCATGCCAAGAATGTGGCTCGCTTCTCCCATATCCTCCATACTTGGATTGATAACCAAACCTTTATGGATAAAAATGTCGCTATACTATTTTCAATTAGTAGAATGTCATCTACATAAAGTATTATAAATGACACATTATTCCGATCTATTTTATTATACATATATGACTCATCTATGTTTTGTATGAAATCATAAGATTTTATAATTTTATCAAAATGTATGTTCCATACTCACGATGTTTACTTAAGTCTATATATGGACTTTTTAAGCTTATAGAGCATATATTCTTGGCATTTTGTAATAAAGCTTTCAGGCTGGGTCATATAGATGTTTTTGCTAAGATAAACATTAAGAAAGGCTGTCTTGACATCCATTTGTCATATCTCATTATTATAATTATACACAATGGTTAAGAGAATACGAATGGACTTAAGCATGACCACTGGTAAAATAATCTCCTCATAATCGATCCCTTCTTTCTGAGTCTAACATTTTGTGAGATTTGCTTTAAAGGTTTCCATCTTTCTATCTGCACCTTTCTTTCTCTTATATATCTACTTACAGCCCTTCAGGTACAGTGACAAGATCCCATACTTGATTAAGATATATAGACTCATTCTTGGCTTATATTGCAGCTTACCATTTGTTTATATCAACATCAGCAACAACATTTCCTTAAATTTATCAAATAAGTTAGACTTGTATCTCATCAAACAAACGTAACCAAAACGTATATGATCATTTGTAAATGTGATACAATATTCATACCCTCCTCCAGCCGGTGAAGACATAGAACCACACATATCAATGTAAACTAACTCAAGTATTTCTTTGGCCCTTTCCGTCTTTTTGAGTAAAGAACCTTTTGATAATTTTTTCTATAAAAAAAGATTCACACTGAAGCTATTCTTTCAATTCCAATGAGTCCAAAGGCTCATTTTAGATTAACCTCTGAATCCCATTAAAATTTATATGTTCCAATTTTAGATGCCAAAAATATGAGTTATTTAATATGGCATTTCTCTTCTTATTATTAGTTTCAGTTTAAGTATTATTTATTTGATGACTTGTAGGATTGAGATAAAAAAAGTTATATGCATGTTTTCAAAATAAATAATATTTCTATCTCTATTAATTGTAATGCCATAATGGAAAAAAACAAAATATTCTTGATTAATCAACTTTGAAACTGAAATCAATTTCTATTTAAAAATAGAAAAATATAAAATATCTTTCAATACTAGAATCTTATTACAGCCAAATAATAACTTTAAATCTTCCACTGTTTCGGCCTATACTTGTGCTTTGTTGCCCACTCGAAGTTTATGCTCCCCTCTATTGAGTCGTCTTATTTTGTTGAACCCCTACAAGGAGCTACAAATATAACCAGTAGCTCCAAAATCAATAATATTTCAAGTGAATGATGATCCAACCATTAAAATAGACTTTAAGTAAAAAGCAATACCTGAGAAGGACTTGATCAAGAAGTTCACACAATCTTACTTAAAGTGCCCCTTCTTACCCCATTTAAAGTATTTGCCTTAAGGCTTGGCATCGGGCTTGAATGGATCGGACTTAGACCCTTTAGGCTGGGTCTCTGCATTGTTTTGAACTTTTTCTTCTTGAACTTCCCTAGTTTTAGAAGATGAAACGGAACGTGTAAGAAAAACCTTTGATACAGGCTTCATAATTTTCTCAACAGTCTAGAATTCTTTTATCAACTCAGTCAAAAATATACTCAACTTGTTTATATTATAGTTCAATTTAAATTGAGAGTATGAATATGGAAAAATCTCAAGAACTATATCAATTTAGCTCTTGGGATTGATGGTTGCTACTAGGACCTCGGCTTCCTCAAAGTGAGCAATCATCTTGAGTATATACTCACAAATCGATACCCCCTCACCTATCCTAGTGTTCATGATTTCCTTAAGAGCTTCCTATCTTATGGGCTGACTCTTATCAGCAAATATGGTGTGCAATGATACATTGATATCATATGTAGTAGGCATGTTTTCGTGCTTATACTGAAGAACATTGAATATAGAAGCCAACATATAGCATCTAACTATTTTATTGGCTTTCTTCCATGCCCTCTCAATCTCACGATCTTGATCTGTAGAATTTTTCTCAATCTCAGGATAGGGTTCTATCATAACATACTTGTACTCCTCAACAGTGAGTATTATATTTAGATTCCCTTTTCAATCCACATAATTTGGTCTAATTAACTTATTCTTATTGAGAATAATGGACAAAGGATTGAAACTAAACATTTTTGTTGATTGAAAAAAAAAAAAATCTTCATTCAAAAAAATGTTTGTTTTGGAAAGCATATAGAAAGCATATTAAAATATCATATTATATCCATGATATGATTAACCTATTAAAATTATTACAAAAAAAATGAAAACTTTGGCTCTTAGAAGAATTAACAGAGCTTCGTAGGAAGGTTAATAATTATTTAAGTTAAGTGTATAATTATCACTAATTAAACTTCTTTAATAATTAATGATTTAGAGATAATTCCATTAATGGGATGACCACTACTTATATTACTTACGGATAATTTAAGGTTAATACCTCCAACTCAGGTTGGCCAATACCAACATATAGCTATGGTATTAATTATAATTTCTCTGTTAGTTTTAGATTCTCGTGAAAATCCATTCTATAGGGGTCATACTCAGAATGACACGAGGATAACCATAATTTCTAATATAAATCCATGATGGAAGTCGTGGGACTGTTGAAACTCCTCTTCTACTGAATATTTTGAGAAAAATAGGTTTTTTTGATTTTTATTAACTTCAATAAGAATCTTGATGCGTAAATTTTGAGTGTATAAAAATCATCAAATTTAAATTCATCCCTTAATCAAGTTTTAATTAAAACATTAATCCCAAAATACACATACAAGTAAGTATACTCATCACAAGTATAGTATAAGGAATTAACAAATATCGATCCTCAAAGGAACAAGTACACACTAGTTACTTTTTATTCATTGTTTAACCGACCTAATAAAGTGAGAAAATAATAAAAAGAAAAATAAAAAAATATATACAACTCAAGGATGTAGGAATATGCAATTTAGACAACTGTTCTAGAATACACGATAATGAACTATTTAACACCTATCTCAATTAATCATTATATTAGCATTATGAAGGAATATAAAGTAAAATTTAATCGTTTCCCAAGTTATGAATTCACTTAAATAGACTCTACTTCTTTCCCAATCTATGGAATCACTATATTTTGATTAAATTAGCAGATTTCACAATCAAATCAATATAACCAAAACATGCATTAAACTAAATTCATCGTAAACATGAAATTAGCTAATGACCCTTTGCTCGAGGTGAAATCAACTAATCTTTGATCACTTTAGTCCTTTAATCTTAACTTCATTTTCCAAGTTCATTAAGATTTGACAAATATGAAATCAATGTAATGAACTCCTAACATCGTTTTCCAAGTCAATTAGAAGAACTCTTATCAATAACCAACGATAACAAGTAATCAAATACCAAAGATGAAAAAGAATTGATCAAATAACTAAATTAACACAAAATCATGAATATCAAAATAATGTCAAATTACAAAAAAAATATTGAATACATCATTGTTTAAGAAAAAGAAAACAAAAGTAAAAGAAAGCACTCATAGACGTGCCTTCTTCTTCTCCTTTGAAGATTCTCTTGAACAACCCTCATTGAATAGTGAATCTCTCCTTCTTTAGGTTATTGAGAATTCACTCCTTTTTGTGTGTGTGTGTGTGTGTGTGTTTTCTCTTGGTTTTATAGGCTTCTTTGATACCAAATTCATTGCTTGAGGAGTCTTGGCCGAGTAGGAATTGGAAAATACCGAAATCTTTGAAAATTACTAAATTCGTGCATAGGATTTCGCCTCTCCAGAGTGGACCTTGGCGCTCGGTCTAGTCGACCCACTTGGCGCTAGGTGTGTTCTGGTTTTTTCTTGAATTTTGTTGTGCTTTTCTCAGGCCGGACCAGAATGGACCTGGCGCCTAGTCCACTTGCCAGACTTGGCGCTAGGTGTATGCTAAAATTTTTTTCTTTTTGCTCGAAATCAACTTAAATCTACACAAATTTGTCAAAAATACTTTCTACAAGCAAAATATCAAATAGGAAGGATCATGCCTAGTTATTACAATAAAAGTATCTCACTTTAACCTCAAATAAGTAGGAAAATAATAATGATTTTAGCTCCTATCAAATCTAAAAATTCAACATTATTCTCTATGCTAAGGATAATAGCCTCTCAAAGAATATACCATGATTTTTTATTTTCACTATTTAAGTTAAAATCTTTCATAGGAACTAAATTTAAAATATATAAATTCAAATTATTCTCCATGTTAAGGATAAAACTCTTTGGAATAATAAATCATAAATTTTATTTTAAATTCCTAAGTTCCCCTTTAAAACGTTTTTCTTAATTGTTTTATCTAGAGAAAAAATAAATTCCTCAAAGCTTGTGTATTTGATCACAAAATTAAATAAAATAACCATGCTCCCAAAAATAAACCTTTTACATACTATTTCTATCATCTAATTCTTATTTGACTAAAAAATGGATTAAACACCATAATAATAATTTAAAATGATCTTGTTTATGAAAGTGGATCACGACATGAAAAACACAAAAGACAGAAACATAAAATTGCAGAAACGCACATCAGGAGGTTTCAAAATTGTTACCTCTACGTTTTAGGAGACTCTTGGATTACTTAGGCTGTGTAGAAGTACTGGGATCAACCAGCACTGGAATTTGCTGTGATGATTCAGGAGCTAAACCACCCAATCTTTTACTTCTCCTGATTTGCATGAACGCCGAGTCTTTTTGGACTTTTGAAATATTCCCAGCCTAACACAAGCCGGGGAAAGCTTTGAGGGAGAAGGATTGGTCTCAAATTCTCTTGACCAACTACTATCAAACAAGCAGAATCAAGAGTAGAAGGAAATCACGTTATTCTCTTGAAGAAGAACCAACGCAAAAAACAGAGAGAAAAATTATTGTTTTTTGGCTTACTTGAGAACTGTTGAAACACTACTCTACACTAGAACTCTATCTCGGAACTTTTAAAACATACACACTCGAGATATTAGTAACATCATATCTCTGTATGTACTAAATCTCCACGAGTGTAGCTAGTCAGTAGGGTTAGCTCTAGCCCAATTGGGCTCGGCCTTAGTCCTTAAATCCCTGGTCCAGACCATTGAATTAATTCACAAGCCTTTTACCTAGTTTAGACCTAGATTAATTCTAATTATTCAATCTGAGTTCAAGTCCTAAATAATTAATTAATTAACCAGCTAAACTAGATAATTAAATTAATCTCTCTTTGGACCTTTTATTTTATTTTAACCCAATAATAAATTAGATTATTTAAATAAATAAAATTTTCTTTATTTGAAACCATATTCTCAATCCAAAAATTAATTAGGATTTATGGGTTATTTCGAGGATCAAAGATATATCGTCCTTGACTACTATAAAGATCAAAATACTCCTAAAGATAGTTGTATTTTGTATTTTAAATATTTTCTATTATCATCATAAGAAAATATTGACCACAAGGGTAATGCTGCATATTACTACATCAATAGCTTACATGTGTAATACTAAAATATCCCTCTATATAACATCCATCATTAAGATAAGAGAAATGTACCAACATTTCTCTCAATGACTTCTACCATCCTTAAGCATTTAGTCTGATAATCTATGACTTTTAATATATATTTACTTATTTCTAAGAGCTACCCAAAAAAGTATACAATATTAAGTCACGTTCCCAGAGCCCTAAATTATATAGATTATCCTAGATAATTACAAGGGAGTGATTTCTCCTTTTAGGAGCATAGAAACTATCTTGTATGAGTTTGTCTTAACTAACTAGTCACATATACTCAACAAAGAAACATATTAGTCCTATAGTAAAACCTTACCTACAGTACATCAAAGTAAATGCTTATAGCTTTGCTAGACCACTAACCCATACTCAAGTCTTAGGGTATAAGTACATGTTGTAGTTATAGTAGTTTGGGTTTCTATTATTTTAGTACTTTGAGAAACTATTACTATGGGTCCAATTTTACGTATTCTAAATACATTTGCCATGAAGTGACTAGACTAGTCACTGGCTAAAGATAAGTTATTCCCTATTTAGAATTCATAATATAATAACCTTTGTCCTGATTAGATTCCCATTTTAATCAACTAATTAAGAACTAAGTTTATATATTAAGTAACTCATGATCCATATCTTATTGTGAAAGACCTCTATTTACATGGATCACTTACTTAATCACAATGGAGTTTTCCCAACAAAATTTTACATTAATTAAAGTAAAGAAACACAAATAATTTTTGAAAAAAACTTTTATTTATTTTATTAATTTTACATCAGATACATAGAATTGGAGTGCATATATTCTAACAATCTCCCACTTGCACTCTAAAACTATATAGGCCCATAGATGCCTACCCCTATGGTATTTAAGTATCTTCCAAAGACTCTATCTGACAAAAGCTTGGTGAAAGAATTTGTTAGATTATTTTTTAAGACTATCTGTTCCACTACGACTTCTGTCTCTGAATGAATTCTTAGATCAGTTGGTACTTTCTCTCGATATGCTTTCTCTTATTGTGGTTCTTAGATTCTTTAGATTGCGATACTGTGCCTACATTATCATAATACAATGCAATTAGCTTGTCCATCTGTGACACAACTCTAAGTTCTGAAAGGAACTTTCAAAGCCAAACTACTTCCTTGGATGCCTCTAAAGCTGCCACATACTCAGCTTCTATAGTTAAGTTAGCAATGTAAGATTATTTAATACTCCAAGAAATAGTACCTCCAGACAAGGTAAAGACATATCCACTAGTGAATTTTTTCATCTTTATTCGTCTGGAAGTCTGAATCTATGTATCTTGTTAGAACTAAATCATCAACTCTGTAAGCTAATATATAATCTCTATTTCCCTTAAGGTACTTGAGTATATATTTTATAACTTGCTAATAAACCTTTCTAGAGTTTGACTGATATCTGCTGACTAAACCTACACCAAAATAGATATCCGGCCTAGTGTACAACATGGTGTATATGATATTCCTACAACCAAAGTATAGGGAATCCTACTTATCCTATCTTTCTCTTTTGTGTCATAGGACACTCTTTTGAAGAGAGAGATAATCCATGTCTGTAAGGGATCTAAGCCCCCTGCATGAGTCCATGTTGAGCTTGACCAACATTTTGTTCATGTATGTAGTTTGAGATAACCTTAACATTCTCTACTTCTTATTTCTAAGAAACTTAATCCCAAAAATATAGCTGGTCTGTCCCAAGTCCTTCACATAAAACTGACTATAAAGCCAAACCTTTATAGATAACAACATCCCTACATCATTACCAATAAGTAGAATGTCATCCATATATAATATAATAAAAATAACATTAATGCCTTCTAGTTTCCTGTATACTCATAATTCATCTTCGTTTTGAATGAAATCATATGATTTTACAATCTTATCAAAACGAATGTTCTATGCTGTGATGCTTGTTTAAGTCCATAAATAGACTTCTTAAACTTACAAAATATGTGTTCATGACCTTTAGCAATAAAGCCCTCCGGCTAGGATATATAGATGTCTTTACTAAGATGATCATTTGGAAATGCCATCTTGATATTTATTTGTTATATCTCGTAGTAATTATGACATATAATGGTAAGCCGGATACGGATGGACTTAAGTATGGCTACCGGGAAAAAAATTTCCTCATAGTCAATTCCTTCTTTCTGAGTATAACCTTTATGCCATAGATTTAGCTTTAAAGATTTCTACCTTTCCATCCACACATTTTTTCCTCTTGTATATGCACTTACACCCAATGCATTTTATTCTTTCAGGTGAAGTTACAAGATTCCAAACCTGATTGAAGTACATTGACTCAATCTTGGCTTTCATTTCATGCCACATGTTTGTATCATTATTAGCAATTGCCTCGTCATACCTAATGGGGTCTTGTTCCTAGTGGTTAGAGATTAGGTCAAAGACCTCTCCTATCCACCTTTCTGAAACCCTAGATACCTTCCCACTACGACGAGGCTCATTTTGTATAGGATCCTGAGGTTATGCCTCTTCTTGTTCCATAATTGAGTTAGTTGAAGTTGACTCATAGGACAATTTCTCCATGAGTCTCAATCTAGTTAAACTTTTTTGTGAATATACTTTGATCATCCTCTAAATATCTAGCATTGGTACTTACAGTACCTTTTGCTCTCAGGATGATAAAAGTATCCACCCTTCGTTCTTTTTAGATACCCAACAAAATAGCACAATTTTGACATTAGATCTAATTTATCTCCCTTGATCAGTACATAAGCTAGATATCCCCAAATCCTTTTCGCTTAGTAGGGCATCATAGGTACTGACTTGGAAGGTATTAATTTCAAAATATATAACGCTATTTATAGAGCATATCCCCAAAAGGGAATTAGAAGAGTTATATGAGACATCATACTTCGGACCATTTCCATCAATATTATGTTCCTTCTCTTAGCTACTCTATTTTGCTGGGGTGTCTCAAGAGTACTAAGTTGAGAAACTATCTCATAATATATTATGTAGTCCTTAAACTCATCTAGGAGGTATTTTTTACCATGATCCAACCGAAGAGTTTTGATCAGTTTATCTGTTCGACGCTTTACCTCAATTTTATACTCTTTGAACTTGTAAAAAAAAATCAAACTTGCGTCTCATAAGGTAAACATAACCATACCTTATACAATCATCTGTGAATGTGATGAAATACTCAAAACCTCCATTTGCTCATATGGATAAAGGACCACATATATTAGTATGAACTAAACTCAATATTTCATTAGCTCTTTCTACCTTTTGGGTAAAAGACCTTTTAGTCATCTTCCTCATAAGGCATGATTTACACTGAGGCCAACTTTTCAATCTTAATGAGCCTAAAGGCCCTTCATGAATTAACTTCTAAATCCTGTTTGAGTTAATATTACCCAACCTTAAATTTTATAGATATGAGTTATTGACATTGGTCTTTCTCTTTTTATTAATAGGTTCACTTTAAGGATTATTTACCTAATTGTTAATAGGATTTATGAAGAATAAATTACCATACACGTGGTTAGTAGATAAAATTTTTCCATTTCTACTGATAGTAATACCAAAATAAAAAGAAACAGAATAGCCATAATTTATTAGCTTTACTACTGAAATCAATTTCTGTCTTTTAAAACCAGGTATATATAAAATATCCTTTAATAAAATTATTCTATTCACAATCAAACATAAGTTCCAAATCTCTCACTACTTGGGCCCACACTTATACTTCATTCCCCACACGAATACTATGCTTGTCCTTCTAGAGTCTTCTTATTTTTCTAAATCCCTGTAAGGAGTTACAGATATGACCAGTGGCTTTTGAATAAAAAATTCAAGTGAAAGTTAATCTAACTATAGATATAGACTCTAGATAGCAAATATTATCTGTAGGGTTTTTCTTAGTCAAAAGATTTGGACACTCTTTTTTCCAGTGTCCTTTTTTATTGCATTTGAAACACTTGCTTTTGGACATATCCTTGCGTTGGGCCGCTACATTGCCGTTCTTCTTCTTGAACTTCTTGGGCTTGAGTCTAATTTTTGAAGAAGACGACTTTGAAGGTGATGGCAGAAACAGAGCATGCACACGGTGGATATAAATGGAGACAAAAACATTAAACACAGCATGCAAGCATGGTGGAGGCCAAATAACATACTTCTTGGAGCCTCAAAACGTGAAGATTGAAGAAGATTGGATTGAAACTCAAAATCACAGCCTCCTTCTTCTCCGTCAGTGAAGCTTCCTATGCACAGAAAAAATGTCTCCTCCGGTGCAATGCCAAGCCTTTTAGTTCACAGAATATACCCAACCTAATCTCTGTTTGGTGAGCAACGAATATAGGTAGAAGAAGAGCTTCTCAAAGAATTGATATCTCTCACTCCTTCACTTCTTCTCGGTTGATATATATAGCTAATGGCTTCATGAACCAAAACCCAGAAGCCAGAAAACTAAGAGACACCTTCTCAGTTGGCTTCATTTACAACCAAACCCAGAAGCCAGAAAACCAAGAGACACCTTCTTGGTTGGCTTCATTTAGTTTCAAAACTAAAAGCCAGAAGAAGAAAAGGCACGAGAGAGGGAGAAATTTTTTTTTTCAAAAAATTTTATTTTTATTTTTATTTTTCCGCACAAAAAATAAAAGTCATGAAACCCAAAAATAATTATTTTGACAAAAATAATATTCCCGAGATTTAATACCCGAATATTATTTCCAAAATAAATTTTGGCTTCACCCTAAATTCTTTTGTACTTTGTCCGGAAAAATCCTATGGTCCAGGCTATTGGGCCAAAATAATATTTATTATTTTTTTTGGACCCGAAAAGTCCAAAATAATAAACATTAATTATTTTTCTTGAGATTAAATAAATAATCCAATAAATAATTAATTAACCCAAATGAACAAAAAATAATTAAATTTTAATTATTTATTTCTTGAAATTTAATTAAATAAATAACCCAATAAATAATTAAGTAATAAGTATTTTTCTCTAGTTTAGGTCCCGGTTAATTTTCTAATTATTCAAACTGGACCTCGGCCCTAAATAATTATTTAATCAATTAAACCAAATAATAAATTTCTCTCCATTTGTTTTATTCCAATCCAATAATAAATTAGACCTCCTGAATAAAATAAAACTCTCTCAACTGAGATCACTTTCTCTACCCAAAAATTAATTAGGGCTTACGGGCTATTCCGAGGACCAAAAAGATACATCGCCTTAGCTACTAAAATGACCAAAATACCCCTAATATATAAATAGATGTATTTTGTATTTTAAATATTTTCTAATATCACCATAAGAAAATATTAACCCCAAGGACAATGCTGCATTAGCAAAGTCTTTCGACCTACAGGTGAAATGACTAAAATACCCTTCTACACATCGCCGTACAATTAGAGAGGAAGAAGTGTACTAACACCCCTCTAAATGATATCTACCATCCTTAGGCCTCTAGTCCAATGATCCACGACTTCTTGGAGTGTTTCCGCTTTCCAAGGGAGCTACCCTAAAGCAAACATCCAAATCATGTTTCCTAGGTCTGGATATTTACATCATTCAGACAACCACAAGGGGCGATATGGTGTAGAAACTATCTTGTACAAGTCTGTCTTAACTAACTAGTCACACATACCCAACATGCAAGTATATTGGCCCTCCGATAGAACCTCAACTATAGCATATCAAAGCATATGCTTCCAGCTTCGCCAGACCACCAACTCATACTCAAGTTATAGAGTACTAGTCCACGCTGTAGCGGTAGTAGTCTAGGTTTCAACCATATATAATACTTTTAGAAACCACTATTACAGGTCCTGTTCTACGTATTCGAAATACGCTTATGTCATGAAATGAGTGGACTACTCACTGGCTAAAGGTAAGCCATTCCCTATTTGAAATTCATAACATAATAACCTAAACATAATGAGATTCCTATTCTCATCAATCGGTTAAGAACAACTGTTTATGTGTTCAAATAGCCTATGATCCATATCTTACTGTGAAAGACCTCCAATCACATGGATCACTTATTTAAACACAATGGGTCTGTTCCAAACGTAAATGTACACAAATAAAGAAAATAAATTCACAAACGATTTCCAACAAATAAATTCTTTTATTAAAATATTCGATATTTACACCAGAAAACTAGTCTAAGAGGGCATATATTCCAACAATCTCCCACTTGCACTCTAAGGCTAGATAAGTCCATAGGTGCCCACCCCAATGGCATCTAAGTGTCTTTTGAAGACCCTCTCGGCCAAAGGCTTGGTGAATGGATCTGCTAGATTGTTATCTGAGGTAATCGGTTCCACCACGACTTCCCGTCTCTGGATGAAATCCCGGATCAGGTTGTACTTCATCTCGATGTGCTTCTCCTTCTTGTGGTTCCAAGGTTCCTTAGATTGCGATACTGCGCCAGTGTTGTCGCAATACATCACAATCGGTCTATCCATATGTGGCACAACTCCAAGTTCTAAAAGGAATTTCCGGAGCCAGACTACTTCCTTAGATGCTTCTGAAGTTGCCACATACTCAGCTTCCATGGTTGAGTCAGCAATGCAAGATTGCTTAATACTCCTCCATGAAATTGCTCCTCCAGATAAAGTGAAGACATATCCACTAGTGGATTTTCTCTCATCCTTATCTGCCTGGAAATTAAATCTGAGTCTGTGTATCCGGTAGGAACCAAATCATCAGCCCTGTAAACTAGCATATAATCCCTCATTCCTTTGAGGTACTTGAGAATATGCTTTACAGCTTGCCAATGAACCTCCTCAGGGTTTGACTGATATCTGCTAACTAAGCCTACGGCAAAACAGATATCTGGCCTAGTACACAGCATGGCGTACATGAGACTTCCCACAGCCGAAGCGTAGGGAATCCTAGTCATTCTGTCCTTTTCTTCTTGAGACTTAGGACAGTCTCTCGAAGAAAGTGACAACCCATGTCTGCATGAGTCCATGCTGTACACAAATAAAGAAAATAAATTCACAAACGATTTTCAACAAATAAATTATTTTATTAAAATATTCGATATTTACACCAGAAAACTAGTCTAAGAGGGCATATATTCCAACAGACTTAGCAAACAAGGCCTTAGACTGAGGCTTCATGATTGTTTCTGCCACTTAAAGCTTCTTCATCAACTCCATTAAACTCATATTTAACTTGTTCATATTATAGTTTAATTTAAACTGTATAAAGGAGCTTGGCAAAGTCTTGAGGACCATGTCTACTGGCTCTTGGGGTCAATAACAGCCCCCAAGACTTCCGCTTTCTTGAAAGTAGCAATTATTTTAAGCATATGCTTCATGACTGAAATTGCCTCAACTATCTTAGTGTTCATGATCATTCTAAGAGCTTCCTACTTTACAACTCGGCTCTTGTCAGCGAACATGGTGGCTAATAATGTACTAATATCATAGGCAGTGGCCATAAGTTCGTGTTTGGATTGTAGCACATTTGGCATAGAGGCTAACATATAGCAATAAGCTATCTCATCAGCATTCTTCCATACCCCCAGGACTTCTGCTTTTTTGAAAGTAGCAATTATTTTGAGCATATGCTCTGTGACTGAAATTGCCTTAACTATCATAGTGTTCATGATCATCCTAAGAGCTTCCTACTTTACAACCCGGCTTTTGTCGGCTAACATGGTGACCAATAACGTACTAATGTCATAGGCAGTGGCCAAAAGTTCATGTTTGGATTGGAGTACATTTGGCATAGAGGCTAACATATAGTAACAAGCCATCTCGTTAGCCTTCTTCCATGCCTTTTCTCTTCTCTTCCTCATTAGCACTCTCCCTAATCTCGGACGAGGACCGTATAGGGCATACTTATATTCCTTTACTGTGAGTATTATGTCCATATTTCTTTTTCAGTCTATATAATTTGGCCCCATTTACTTATTTTCTCAGAGAATAATGACCAAAGGATTGAAAAAACCCCTACCGACCATTTTTGAAAATAAAAAAAATAAAAGAATCTCAGTTTTTGTAAAAATAGGAAATTTGTGCACTTTTTCCTCATATTAAAATCGATAATAGTTAACCATATCACTATTATCTTTAATATGATCAATTTGACTCTTAGAAAAACTGACATAGTTTCTTTGGAAGGTTAATAATTTTTCTAAGCTAAGTGCATTGACTACCACAAATTGACTACCCTTCTAGATAATGATCTATAAGATAAATCCACTGAGAGGATGGTCGATCCTTCTCTTTTCCTATAGATAATCCTTGCACTATGACCTCTAAATTGGTCTGGCCGATCACAGTTCGTATCCCGGGCATCAATTCTATCCATTCATTAAATCTAAATCTTTGTGGAATCCTCATCCTATATAGGTTCACTTCCAGGGTAATGCAAGGAGAACCACGATCTCTAATGTGGATCGTGATGAAAGTCATGGGACTATTGGAACCTTTCTCCCACTTAATCTTTTAAAATAAGAGTTTTTCTAGAAAAATATCATTTTAAAAAATTTCACTAAGTTTCTCTTTAACTCATATAAAATATCATAAAATCTCTATGTGAAAGTTGACACCATTTGAGAGATTTATCATTGATTAATTTTATTTGAGTTAAAACACTTAACAATTTCAAAAAAATTTCAATTAAAAAATCCCTAGAGACTTTGGTATCGAGATTTATGATAAAAAAACATTTTTCTATAAAAATTAATTAAATAATTTTTTTTATTAACTTCCACAAAATATCTAAATACAATTATTCTCTATGTCAAAGAAACAAAATGTTTAAGAGAATAAACAAGAATTAATTTTGTTCCAAGTTAATAAAGCCTTATAATTAATTAAAAAAATATTTTTCCTTATCAAAATATTTTTCCAAGACTTTGGTCTTGAAAAACGTACACTTAGGAATCTCCAATAAGGAAAAAGCATGCTAGAAAAATTGTAGACGTTTTTCGTGCCTTTTTCTATCCTTTAAAATCCTAGGTGATCAAATAAAGAATTAAACACATTAATTAATGGTCTTATTTAATCCTAAATCCTTTACTACTATTTATATGCAAAATTATTTCAAGAATATTAAACTGCAAAATAGTAACTTCGCCTGGTATGGGACCAAAAAGAAAAGAGATAAAAACAAGACCCGACCTGTTTTCAAAAACCGACCCGACCTGCGACAGAGACAGACTGAATCGCAGTCCGCTTAGAGACCAAGTTGCTGTTGGTTTGCCAAGCCACCAAGCCGCAACTGGTTTGCACCAAGCCGCGTTCGGTCTACTGCAAACCAGGCTTGGCTTCCATATGAAAACTGCGTCTTCTTCATTTCTTTTTGCAACTCTCTTTCGTTTTTCTTCTATCCAAACGACGTCTTCAGATGACAAATTTAAAGAAACTCAAGAAGAACTCAATCTCTCTATAGAACAACAACCACCTATGCCTTTTCAAATCAAGCTTACAAATTAATCTATGAAAGCCATGAAATTATAGTGCTCCTATGTCTCAACCACGAGACTTAAACAGGATCTATCCCATACCAGAAATACGAAGGATCACAAATCAAACCAAATACGTTCCCGATTTTAATTAAGCCTAAGCATGCTTCTATATTTTTCATGTAAACCTTACTTTGACACCAATTGAAAGTGGATCGCGGCATGAAAAACACAAAAGATAGAAATATAAAAATGCAAAAACGCATAGCAAAAGGTTTCAAAATCATTACCTCTGCATTTTGGGAGACTCTTGGACTGCTTAGGCTATGTAGAAGTATTGGGATCAACGACCATTGGAATTTGTTGTTATGATTCAGGAGCTAAATCACCTAATCTCCTACTTCTCCTGGTTTGCATGAACGCTGAGTCCTTTTGGACTTTCGAAATATTCCCAGCCTAACACAAGCCGGTGAAAGCTTTAAAGGAGAAGGACTGGTCTCAAATTCTCTTGACCAACTGCTATCAAACAAGCAAAATCAAGAGTAGAAGGAAATCATGTCTTTCTTTTGAAGAAGAACTAATGTGAAAAACAAAGAGAAAAATTGTTGTTTTCTGGCTTAGTTGATAATTGTTGAAACTCTATTCTACACTAGATCTCTATCTCAAAGCTTTTAAAACATACACACCCAAGATATCAGTAAAACTATATCTTTGTATATACTAAACCTCTATGAGTCTAACTGGTCAGTAGAATTAACTCTAGCCCCATCGAGCTTGGGCTTAGTCCTTAAATTCCTAGTCTAGACAATTGAATTAATTCACAAGCCTTTTACCTAGTTTAAACCCAAATTAATTCTAATTATTCAATTTGGACTCAAACCTTAAATAATTAATTAATTAACCAGCTAAACCAGATAATTAAATTAATCTATCTTTGGATGTTTTATTTTATTCATCCCGATAATAAATTAGACTATTTGAATAAAATAAAATCCTCTTTGTTTGAGATCATATCTTCAACCTAAAAATTAATCAGGACTTATGTGCTATTCCGAGGATTAAAAAACACATTGTCCTTGGCTGTTAAAATGACCAAAATACCTATATTATAACGATAGTTGTGTTTTGTATTTTAAATATTTTTTATTATTACCATAAAGAAATATTGACCCTAAGGACAAAGTTGCGTATTGTTATGTCTTTGACCTATAGGTGTAATGATTAAAATATCCCTCTGTGTAATACCCATTATTAAAACAGGAGAAATGTACTAACACTTCTCACAATGACTTCTACTATCATTAGACATCTAGTCTGATAATTTATGACTTCTAATATGTACCTACTTATTTCTGAGTGCTACCTAAAAGCGTATAATACTAAGTCACGTTCCCAAAGCCTTGGATTATATTAAATTATCTTAGACAATCATAAGGGAGTGATTTCTCTTTTTAGGAGTATAAAAACTATTTTGTATGAGTTTGCTTTAACTAACTAGTCACATATACCCAACATACAAGTATATTATCCTATAGTAGAACCTCACGTATAGTATATCAAAGTACATACTTCTAGCTTTGTTAGAACACTAACTCATACTCAAGTCTTAGGGTATAAGTCTACACTGTAGCTATAGTGGTAGTCTAGATTTCTATTATTTTAGTACTTTGAGAAACTATTATTACAGGTCCAATTCTCCGTATTCTAAATACGCTTATACCATGAAGTAAATGGACTGCTCACTAGTTAAAAATAAGTCATTTTCTATTTGGAATTCATAGTATAATAATATTGGTCCTGATCAGATTCTTATTCTGATTAACTGGTTAAGAAATAAGTTTATATGTTAAGTAATCTATGATCAATACCTTATCGTGAAAGACCTCCATTCACATGTACCAATTAATCACAACGAGTCATTTCCAATGAAATTGTACATAAATTAAAGTAAAGAAATATAAATAGTTTTTTAGAATAAAACTTTCATTTATTTTATCGATTTTACATCAGATGTATAGGATTGAAGTACATACATTCCAACAGTTTAATCCTAAGATAGTTCTCCCTTTACTAACCATTTTTATGCAAAATTATTTATAACAATAAAACTATTGTAATAAATAACCTTGTCTGATATGGGTTCCAAAAATAAGAAGAATGAAAAAATTACAAAAGACATTATCATCAGAGTCCAACCGACATCGGTTTCTCTATAGTACCCGGCACCTGTTCATGCCCATAACAATTTTTCCACACACTATAACACATCCGGCGTGAGCTGTATGGCTTGACCCAACGCCTGTTGTTCTAGAAACCTATCCTTGAACTCATCCGATGCCAGTTCTTATCTGTTGTGCCATCTGCAATATTTCTCCATTCTTTTCTCATTGAGAGCGCTCCATTCCCCAAGCACAATGTTGTTACTAAACTAAGAAAAGATAAACTAAGTTTAAAAAAATAGAAATAAATGCCTATACCTTTCAAATCGAGGCTTACACGAGTTCTACGGGGAAAGCGAATAAATAATAGATACAAGTACCTATACCTTCACACACGAGGCATACATAACATCTACCTATATAAAAAATTAAGAGGGATCTACAAAACAATCACAAATATTTTGTTTTTATTAGTGAAAGAACCACATTTTTTGTTATTAACATAAGCATGCACCTAGATTAAACCAGTGGCTTTGGTACCACTTGAAGAGATTGCGGGAAAAATAAAATACACAGCGAAAACTTGCAAACTGAAATTTTTTCCAAATATAATCTAGAAGAACTTATTTTTAGAACGCTTTGGTTGAACAACCAGAACTAGATTTGTGTTTAATTGTGCTTTTTGGTTTGGAACTGTAACTTACTATGCAGGAATGTTAGCCAATTGTCAATTCTTTCGCATCAAACACTTTTTAATCTTCCAGGGTATTCGCTAAACCCACTATTGACTAATCTTCGGGTAAAAGTAGAAACAAAATCATGAAAAAGAATGGAAGAACTTAGAGAGTGGTGACACAAACACTAAGAAGGCTAGTTTTTTTTTTTTTTTTTTTCTTAAGACTTACAAAAAACTATTCTAAAAAATTTGCCAAAACAAAATTCTGTTCTTACTCAACTGCAGGTGGTCGGCCACCCGAGGGATAAAATCCCTAGTGTTCGTGCTCCTAAAACCTTGACGAGCTAGGGTTTTAATTCTTGAGTTCATGGCTAAAACTCTCTTATTAATTAATTGAACCACTTGGACTCAATATAAAATTATTCAAGATAATTAATTAATAAACTTTTTAATGAATTGACCTAATACATTATTCTAGCAAAAATAAATAATTATTAGACTCTTAGAATAATTCTTCCATTATTTATTTCATCCAATGAGCCTATATAATAAATAAAATTTACTAAGGTTACTCGATTTACTCCAAGAACTAAAAGACATATTATTATTGACTACTAAATGAACAAAATACTATTGCTGACAAATAATTTTATTTTATTATTTTAAATACTCAATTTATCACCATATGAAAATATTAATCCAAGAATAATATTGTAAATGTGTTGTCTTCGACCTACATGTGTAATGACGAAAATACCCATTTACGTGACATCTATCATTAAAATAGAAAAAAATGTACTAAAACATTTCTCAATGATATCTACCATCATTTGATATCTAATTCGATAATCTATGATTTCCAATATGTACTCACTTATCTCTGGGAACTATCTAAAAGCATACATACTTAGCCACATTTTTCAGGGTCCTAGATTATTTAGATTATCATGAATAATCACAATAGGGTGATATCTTCACTAAGTAAAGTATAGAAAATCTGTCGTGTAAGTCTGTCTTAATTAACTAGAGTCATACATATAATGTACAAGGTTATTAACCTTACATTAAGACCTCACCTATTATAATCAAAGTGTACAGGTCCAGTTTTACCATACCACCAACTAATACTTAAGTCTTAAGATACTCGTTCACGTAGTAGTAGCGATAGACCAATATTTATTTATTATATAGTATTTTTATAAAGATTACTATCATGTGGTCCAATTCTACGTATTCCAAATATACTTGCGCTATTGGTATGAGTGGACTACTCATGAATCAAAGGTAAACCATTCCTATTTAGAAATCATAATGTAATGATCTAAACATTGACAAAGAATCCAACTTCATTAATTGATTAAGAATGTTTTAGTCTGTATGTTAGTAGTCCATGATTTACACCTTACTGTTAAAGCACTACCCAATCATGTTGATCACTTACAAATATACAAGGACATTAATATGCAAATATATGTATATAAACAACCATTAATGAATGAAGTATTTTATTATTTTTCAAAATACAAAAATACATAATTTATTTTGGGCATACATTCCAACATATATATTAGCAATGGCTCGGACGAAGAGGTTTAGTTTGTACAACTAAATGATATTGAAGATGACACGGAAGAGTTGTGTGAGATAAGAAATGAATTAGAAAATCACGTTGATACTCGTGATGCTTTTATCCATTAATTGACAAAAGAAAACTTATAAACACAGTTGTGGATTCACAAAAGCCATCATATGAATTATATTGTGAATATGTGCATGTTTGTAACTTTAGTGTAAGGAAGGGAAAGTAGTACTATGTGCAGGGGATAAAGAATATCAAATCCAAAGTGTTTTTCTATTCAAAGCAAGGTATTAAAAAGTTTAAAAATAAGAGCAAGTCTTCTTATGAAAGGTTGGAGACTATAATTACTTGTAAGGCATTGGTCCAATTTGAGATTGATTTTGATGGAAGATAAAAAGTGAATAAATAAAAAAAGGATCATAATTATGAGATGACTAAGGCATTTGAAATGCATTTGCTAGGATCAATTTGGCGTGTAACACAAGCTCAAGGAGACACATTGAAGTCCTTAGTAAGCTCTAGAATCAAGACTTCTCAAGTATTCTCTTATTTGTCAAAAGAGAGTGGTGGTTTTAGAAGCATTGGTTTTTTGAAGAAGGATACCTATAATGAACTCAACAATCGAAGAAATTCAGTTTTCGAAAAAGGAAAAGCTCAAAGTCTTGTAAATCATTTCAAGCAAGAGGCCAACAAAGAGAAAATATTTTATTGGGATGTGAAGTTGGATGATGAAGAAAGAATTCACAACTTTTTTTTTAGAGATGGTGGATCTCAAATCTATTCTTATTACTTTGGTTATGTTGTTATTTTTTATGTTACCTATAGGACCAATAGATACAACTTGATTTGTGCACCTTTTATTGGAGTGAATAATCATTGGCAAATCATAATGTTTGCATGTGCATTTTTATCGGATGAGACTTCAGCTTCGTTTAAGTGAGCATGTAGATCGTTTTTAGAGTCGATAGACAATAAGCGGGTCGTGACTTTTATGACTGACCAAGACAATGGAATTATGAAGGCTGTAAAAACAGTGCTTTCAGATAGCCAGCATAGGTTGTGTTTGTGGTATATTTGTAAAAAATGCTCCATCATACTTGGATAGCCTCAATAATGATAATGGTTTCCAACGATTGTTTCACAAATACTTGAGGGTATGTGGGACAAAACATGAGTACGAGTAGACATAGGCTAAAATGATTGTAGACTAAAATTTACATGGGCGCAAGTGGTTGGAGAGATTATATAATATTCGGGATACGTGGTCTTTCCAATGAGATATTTAACAAAAAATTCAAAATAACCTCAAGAAGTGAGAGTACTAATAGTGTATTAAATAACATTGCGAGTAGAACCTATTCACTCAGAAAATTTGTTCTTGAATTTGAGCAAAAATTTGGAGAATGGCAGCTGAGGCTGATTTTGCTTGTGCACAAAGGAAACTCCACTTTTTAATAAGGTCTAGTGCCATATTACAGTAGCATGACCAGTTTTATACTCACAAATTGTACATGTTATTTGAGAAAGAATTTATGGGCATCTATGTTTCATCTAGTGAAGAAGAAGAAGCTGGTGAAGAATCAGTCTATGGCTTAAAAGTGATTGTGGAGACCAAATTAGGCCATCAAACAAGTAAAGTAGTTTTCAATACAAAAGATTCAACTGTCTATTGTAGCTGTAAGAAATTCAAAAACATGGATATACTTTATTAGGGGTGGTAATGTTGAACACGACACAGTTATAGAGGGTTAGGGTTAGGTTTCACCGATTCAGGCCGAAACAGGTCAACCTGTTTAGCTTTAAATGTGTTCGGGTCATAAATGGGTTCAACCCACGAACTCGTTTAACTTTTTGTTAAATACTTATATTTAATACTTTTTGTAATACCCTATAAATTTTACTATAAAAAATTAGATAATTTATTTTTATTACATGAATTAATTGAACATCAACAAGGAGACAACTATTGAGGAAGCTTCACATACATTAAACATTAATATCAATGTTGTTTGAAGTTTGGTAGATCTTCAATGTATTAAGTAAATTAGACATTTGTTTCGATTTTTAAGACTAAGTCTTAGGAATTTATTGAGACCTCTAGATATTTAGTTGGATGGTTTGTTATTTTATTGGCTATTTAAGATTTTATGGGCTATTTTATTGGTCGTTTTAATTTTATATGATTTGATTTAATTTAATTTTTTTTGTTGTGTAATGGATGGACAGGTTAGCGAGTTTAGTAGGTATTTGGGTTGGCGAGTTAAGTAATTATCTATTAATTTTTGTATCTAATCGTGTCGTATTCGGATTATAAAAATTAGACACGTTTATTAATCGGGTTGTGTTTAGGTTGGCGTGTCGTATGTAATTATCCCAAGTTAACACGACTTGCCAACATGAACACGACACGGTTGCCACCCCTATACTTTATACACAATCGTTGGCAGCTTTGAAGGCAAAAAATATTGCCAAAATCCCTAATTCATATTTGCTAAAAAGGTAGGGTAAAAATGCTTGAAAGCGTGTGAGTGATGTGGATCAAATTAGGATATTTAATATGTAAAGTACTGGTTTTGACATTGTTTTCACAAATTGGGCCATGAAGTCTACTTAAAATATATACCCACTAGATTAGATTATCTGATGTAATTATTGAATTTATTAATAAAAGAATTTATTTTCAAAATTTGTTTGTGAATTTATATTTTATATGTGTACGATTTTTGTTTGGAAAGGACCCATCGTGTTTAAGTAAGTAATCCATGTGAATGGTGGTCTTTCACAGTAAGGTATGGATCACGGGTTACTTAACACATAAATATTTGTTCTTAACCGATTGATAAGAATGAGAATCTCATTATGTATAGGTTATTGTGTTATCAATTCTAAATAGGGAATGACTTACCTTTAGCCAGTGAGTAGTCCACTCACTTCATAGCATGAGTGTATTTCGAATACGTAGAACATGGCCTGTAATAATAGTTTTTAAAAGTGTTGGGAAATATGCCCTCTTAGACTAGGTTTCTAATGTAAAAATCGAATGTTTTAATAAAAAAATTTATTTTCAAAAATTATTTGTGAATTTATATTTTATTTGTGCACAATTACATTTAAAAAAGACCCATTGTATTTAAGTAAGTGGTCCTTCTGATGTAAACAAGGTCATTTATTTTTTCTTGCAAGGTTGAATTTCTTCACACTTAATGACTACAACATCCAATTTGTATTCTATTTCATCTACATAAACTTGCAAGTGGTATTGGCTTATCTTGTTGTTGGATTTTTTTTTTTCTCAAATGCTACCATCGCAACAGGTTTGGTTTTGATAATACATTTTGTTCAGGCGAGAAGGATGAAATATTGTCACAATAATGGCCTCCAATTTCTTGTGCTCTTAGTTGTATGGTATATAATAGTGTTTGGAACAAGTCTCTTGGTGGTTTCTTTGCTAGTTCTTTCTACAAGATTCATCATTCCCACATAAGTAAACATTGTTGAACATATAATTGTAGTTTTTCTCTTATGACTCACTATTCTTTCATTCTTTATGACTCAAGCTGTTGTTATTTCTTAAACATCATGTTGGAGCTGATAGCCTCTATAATCATCTTTTAGTTTTCTACAGTTACAGTTATAGTATAATGCAAACATAGCATTTATAAGGCTTTAGTTGATTCAATTAAAGTTATAGTTGAGTTCCAAAATTGTTCTTGTTGATATTCAAATGAATATTTAAATTTGAATTCAGATCTTGGCTTGGGTAGGGAGAATCCAAGAGATGCTATAAGAAAAAAATAACCTTACAACTATTTTGCTTGTCTATAAAAATGAAAAAGTATCATGTCCTATTTGAAGGAAAATCATATATAAAGAATAGTTTATTTGCGAACATAATAACCAAGAATAACCTACAAAACAGCGGTGCTTTGATGATCACTTCTCCTTTCAAGTTTTCATGTGAAGGAGAAGAAGAAGGTAAATTAAGCAAATTCTCGTTCTAGATAGTGTTTGTGCTGTGAAGTTTGTGTTGTAATTGTAGTTATGAAATGGATTTTAGAGCTTCTATTGTATCTTCTCTAAATCTTAGTTAGTTTGTCCATATATATTCCACTTATTTTCTATTAGTATCATTAACAATTATTAGTCATTTTGGGTGTCTTGTGTAATACCCTGCCTAAAACCACCCTTAGATATAAGAGGGAGCATACATTGTCTGGCATATAACATATGCATAAAAGTTTTTGATGCATTTATATGTGTTTGCTTAGAATGTTTTTGGCTTTATTAAGTAGTTAGGCTATTTTGGGAAATGTTGAGGCTGTGTGTTATAACTATGTGATAGACTAGTATTTGCAATAGTGGAAGTTGAGGTGATGAGTTAATGTTGTGATAGAGGTAGTACGACTTCTTGATATGTTAGAAATGAACATATGGGTTAATGTGGTTAGAGTTTGGCTAGTTAACAATTTGAGTTCAAATCCTACCTCACGCAAAATTATTTTGGTTTTCTTCTCTCTTTACCTCCTTGGCCAGTTACTTCTACAAACCACCATTTTGATTTATTTTGAACTCTTATGACATAGGAGTTTTGTCTTAAGAAAGTTCAAATGGAAATTTGAAATTCTATTTTCCTACTTTTTGTCTTAATCTTTTTAAATTTAACTTCTTTTCAAATTAAATTTCCTACTTTTATTCTTCCTATCTTAATTCCTTTAAATTCAATTTCTTTTCAAAATTAAGGTTGTCATGTTCTTTTTGACCAAGCTTAAGGGGGGAGATTATTCCTCTAGGAATTTGAGTATAAAGTAGAGGAAGTTAGAAGTTCAAAATTGGAATTTCCTAAAGATCTTCCTAGAACCTTCTTAGCTTGATTTTTGAAATGAACTCCTAGCTTTCTTCTCCATAACAGCCAATTATATTTCTTGTTGGACCTCTAATCCTTGTTATTCTTGCTGGTTTGGCCGAAGCTAAGAAGAAGGGACAAGAAGCTTTTTGAAAATTTGAAATACCCTCTTTGAATTTTAAGACTCCTATTTTTATTCCTAAAGGTTTTCCTATTGTTAAGCACTTAACCTTTTCTTTCTTATCACTCAATTACTCCTTTCATTTGAGTAACCAAAATGCTCCAAGTTTGGACTTACTAGTGAACCTAACCAAAGCCTTAGGTCTAGGAAGCTATTTGAAATAAAAATTTTCTCTTTGAAAATCAAATTCCCCACAAAATTCTCCTATTCTATAGCTTACATGATCCTCTCAATTTTCATTCTCTTAAGATACTACTTCAAATAGAGAACTAAAGCTCATGGTCTCTCTTATCTCTCAAGCACACACACACACACCCCTGCTATGTTCTCTCAGCCTTCACCTTTATTTTACACTCACTATTCCATTTAGCAACAAAACTGAGTATGCTACCTCTCAGTTTCAATTTCATTTAGCCGAGACACACACAAAACACACATTCCATTTCATACACTTCTTCCTCACACAATACTCTTTCCTTTTCTCGGCCCCCTTCTAGCACATAAGACATTAATCTTTTCTCCATTGGAAACTGAGGAAGGTTTCCATTCCATACTCTTCATTCCTAGGTTTCAGCCACCTTTACCTCTTTCAAATTCATTTGAATTTTCAATTATTCCTACAACCTCTCAACATTCTCTCATCCTTTAACATTCTCAATAAACTGAAACACCTCTATTCTCTTCCCTTTCGATTCACTCCTCAACATTGAGAACCAATCACCATTTTCTTCCTTTCTTCCTTCTCTCGGTCTATCATCACCACCACACCATTTTTGCATTCACCATAGTAGCCATATTTTTCTCTACGAAAATACTTTGAATTTTTGAAATTCAAAACACCATGGAAAGCTCCAAATGTTACTCTAGTGGTTAGCTCATTTCAAAATACAAGACAAAACCTCTTCTAGGCTTGACCCTGGTTCATTTTGTCCACGATTGAATCATGGACTGGAAACAAGGTCAATGGTTCAAAAATCGTTGACCACGGTTCACAGTTCAAATTGTGAATCACGAACTATGGTCAACAGTTCGATTCAGTTGGGGTTTTTCTCTAACTGGCAACTGGTGGTTTAAAATGCCAGTTTTCTTTTTTTATTATTTTTTTAATTGACATGTGTCAGTACGTGTCAATAATAATAATAATAATAATAATAATAATAATAATAATAATAATAATAATAATGGCCGTTTAAATTTATGGTCGTTGCAAATTTTTGGCCTTTGTCTCTGGACGTTGCCAATGGCTAGGCTTATTTTATTCTTTTAAAATTTTTTAACTCCCTTACTCCCTTTATAAATAAGCCATAAATCTAATGAATTCATTACTTCTCAACTCTCAGCTCTCTCTCGACTCTTTTAATTCTCTCAATTCTCAATATATATTATTATATTTATTTTAAAAAAAATGTCACATCCAAGTAGCTCTAAGGGTAAGGGGAAAATGAGTAATAGTGCTAGCTTTAATCCAAATTTTCAACCGGAGACTTTTACTACTTCATCCAATTATTAATCAGCTTCTAGTTTTAATCCAAAATTTTTTTCTGGCGATAGTTTTTCCTTCAACAACTAATCAACTAGTGCAAGTTAGTGATGAAGAAGTTGAAATTCAACAACAACATCCTCAAGAAAGTGATTTCCAAACCGATGCTACATCAAAGAAAGTGTAAAAAAGAGAAGCTGATATGTTCACCAAGCATTTTTCCATTACAAAAATGTCATCCGATGAAATGAAAGCTAAATGTAATTATTGCACTAGTATTCCTAAATTATATGCATTCAAGCCAGGAATGGGTTATGGCACGCTCTCTAAACATCTAAAAAGGTACCATCCTCAAGAGTTTGGTTTAGATTCCAAACAATAACAAATTATCTGGTACACTACTTCTACTCCATCTATTAGTTTATTTAAATATATTGATAAAGTAAATAGAAAAGAATTAGATAAAATGGTAACTGTAGAACATCTTTCATTTAGTTTTGGCAAAAAATTACAATTTAATAAATATTGTCAAAATATTTTAAATCATGCTGCAAATCATGTTCCCCACACTACCTTCACACGTACACTTAAAAACTTATATAGGAAAAATAAGAACCAATTAACTCATTTTTTTTTTTAAATTTGCCTAGTAAAATTTCTTTATATAGTGATATTTGGAGTGATCACTGACAAACTCATTCTTATACGGGTGTTATATGTCATTGGATATATAATGAACGGAATATTAAAAAATAATTAATTGCTTATAGGGCCTTTGATAGTCCATATTCTGTTGAAAATATTTGTCAACTATTAATTATTATTTTAGAAAAATATAGTTTAGTGAATAAAATTTTTTCGATTCCTTTTGATAACGCAAGTGCAAATACTGCCTCAATTAATAATCTTAAAAATTTAATTGAACCAACTTTTGGAGGTAAATTTTTTCATATTAGATATATATGTCATATTTTAAACTTATGTGTACAAGATGGTTTAAAAAGTCTTACCTATCTCATAATATATCAGAAGAGTATTATCAAACACTCGATTTCTTAAACATCTTGAATATGAAATATCTCGCATGATCTTTTCGATTTTCAAATCTCAATTTTGGTAAAGTGTGTTTTCCTGATATGGAAATTGCTTTCCTGGTATACTCAAGTGCGAGCTTTCTACATGTATTTGGAAATATGATGTACATTATGAATCTTGAATTTTTGAAAATATCATGAATCTTGAATTCTTAAACATGTTAATCCTTGAACCCAATACATGATTGACTTGACTATTTGGCATAAACACTGACTTGATACTCGGTGTAAGTATTGACTATGCTTGAATACTTGAATACTCAAATACTTAAATACTTGAATTAGAATATCTTATACTAGAATTCCTGAGTACTTGAATCAATATGTTTTTACTCGAAATCCTTGAATACTTGTTTTAGAATGTTTTCACTTGAGAATTTCTGAACTAACTTGTTTATGTTAGAGATTACTCTTCATAAGTTATTTTTAGTTGAAAACATAAGCACATACAGGACTTACTGAGCCTTACGCTTACACGTGTGTTATCTATGTTGAAAAATTTAGGATTAAAGGCACAACAGAAGTGCAGTGGATTCCCAAAGTCATGCTACATCTTGGATCTATTATACCCTTAAATATATGTATCAAAAGTCAGATTCTATGTACTTTTCTATATTCAATAAAAGTAATTTTGAAAAAATTTACGCTGCATATTGAGTGAAGTTTATTATAAAGACCCCTTACAAGATGGTTTAAAAAGTCTTACTTTTTATATTAAACCAATAAGAGCTGTTTTTTTTTCTTATTTATGGTTTAAACGTACAGTTAAAAAAGAATGGAGTCAATTTTGTAAACGTAATGGCATAAAACCAAAACAAATTTCAAAAGATACCCTAAATAGATGAAATTCAACATATGAATTGCTAAATGAATCTTTTCCATATAACGAAATTTTATGTGTTTCTTTTTTCTTTTTTCTTTTTTTTTTGCACATAGAGCTATTGGAATACATTTATTTCCTTAACAATAGAATGTTTGTAAAGGTATTTTATATATTTTAAAAATATTTAATGATGTTACTTATAATTTATCTGGTGTTTATTATCCTATTATACATTTAGTTATTCAAGAATGTGTTAATGTTAGTGCTATTTTTAATGAATATTCTAGTGATATTCTTTTATCTCCTTGTATTAATGCTATAAAAACTAAATGATTTAAATATTATTTAGATATACCTGATATTAATTTAGTAGTTGCTGTTCTTGATTTATATATGAGAATTGAGGGTTTACAAGAATATCTTACTAATTATTATGATTTTTTATTTTCTAAACATAATCTTGATGATGATGATGATAGTAGTACTCAAGATCTTACATGTCCTTCTGATATTTTTCATATAATAGCTAACGTAAGGAATATTCTTCACGACTTATATTTTGAATATTCTAAAAGGTATGGTGGGACTATTTAAAAAACTCAAAATATTAATATTCCGATATCCGAATCTTTAAAAATTAACTAGGAAAGTAAGATGATGATAGAAAGGTCAAAACGACCATGAGGATTTTCAAGTTCCACGACGGAACTTGAATTATATCTAACTTATAATTTGAAGTGGAATGAAATAGGTGACAGATTTGATATCTTCAAGTGGTGGAGAGAAAATGAGAGAAAATTTCCTATTGTAGCACTAATGACTAAGGAGATTCTTACTGTTTTTGTTTCAACTGTTGTGGTAGAACAAATTTTTAGTGCTAGAAGAGACATTTTGAGTGAAACTCGCTAAAAAATGGCCAAAAATCATCCACAAAAAAAATGTGCAGCCAGATCTTAATAAATTTTTGGACGTAGACATGGAAGGAAGTACAACAATTGAAAGTGAAGACCATTAAATGTAGAAAAAAGGTTAAAAGGTAAGAGTGCTACGAGAGTTTTGATTCCTCTATACGCTAAAAGAATACGTAGGCAGCTTTATTTTATAAAATTAAAATCAAATTCAAGCTCTTATTGTTTGTAACTATTTTTTACTTATATTTCATACTTTTTATGCTTTTTTTAAAAAATAAAAAATTTCAAAAAAAATTAAAAAATCTTCAAATTAGAAGTTAACCACTAAACTGTGAAACTGGGGTTGGAGGTTTAAGGTTGATGTTTGCTATTTTGGCCAATCGTCAACCGGAGGTTGACCAAACACTAACTGGAGGTTTGTTAACTATGGCTATGCCTAACCTCTCCATCCCAAATCATTCACAAAACTCCCTCAACACTTTCTAGGCTCTCTCTATATTAAGTGCAACCAACACCTTTATCAACTACCATTCTCTCATCTTCAAATTCCTATCTCCCTCTATACTGCTAAAACCACTGAAACACACACACACAAGACTCACCAAACACTCTTGGTCATCACTCTCCTCCATTTATTTGCAAACAAGCAAGCAAAACAACTCGATCTTCATTGTCTTAATAAGATCGAGGTAAGTTTTCATTTCTTCATCATCATTCTTAACACGAGAAGGTAATCAAATCCTTCACATCTTATATTCTTTTCTTCTACAAAGATAAAGACTAACCTTGCCTCTCTTTTCCACCAATAACAGGGTTAATATAACCAAGAAAATCAACGACTCTAACAAGACAATACCTTTGATTTCGGGAGTCAAGCAAATCATACCTAAGTAAGTAAACCCCACCTTCATTTTCATTTCTTTTCCTTGTTATTAAAAAATTGGTATTATGATGAACTCAAGAGTGTTAGATTATTCATGTTTGGATGATGACAGTATGAATATGGTATATAAGTATCTATTAAGGATGTCATTATGCTTTGGATTGAACTTTGTTGTTGGGAATTATTGATATGATGGAATGATTTTAGTATGGTTGAGATAGCCTTGATGAGATTTATTAAATCTAGTGATGCAAATATATGTGATGATCTATATAGCCTACTAGAATGTTAATGACATATATATATGATTAAGATAGAAATATGCTTATGGATGATTGTTCATTACATATATAGAGCCGTGATAGAGAATTCTAAATTTCTGAATATATGATATTGTGATATCAATGACTTATTTATTTGATAATTCTTATTGATCTATGAATTTTGGATTTGAGCATGACATGGTTTATTAAGAGTCAAGGGCATGAACATGATTTAGTGCTATAATCTATAAGAAATTGATCTATATGAAGTTATGTTTATTATGAGTTATTGATAAGGGATATTGAGATACTTGAAGAGTCATAAAAATTATGTTGGTGGTTTATCTAAGTTTTTTATGTAAGTGTGTATAATTGATAAATATGTGTTTTGTTGAATCAAAACAATAGATTGTGATTAGATATTTTTGTACTTTTGATGGACGAGGTTGGGCTTTATTGACAAAGGCAAAACCAATAGCTTGATTGTGTGGAGAAAGATCAAGTAAGTCCTTTTGCATGAACTCTTTATTAAATGATGATTGTTTGCAAGCCAAGTGTATTAGAAGCATGTTATCAAACAAAGTTGTACACTTAGGATGCAAGCATGGTTAATTTTTATTTGTTGAACCAAATGATACTTTAAATAAAATAAAAGTAAATATTAGTTTTACTCAATGAAGTTTGCTAAGTAAAAATACACTAAACCATGATTGCATGATAAAATAAAAGTATTTATTTGAGATTATTTCTAAGCAAGATTATTAAATTTTGAATACTCAATAAAGGTAAGCTACTAGTACTAGTTTTTTAAGATTAGAGTAAATTTTCAGTAAGAGGTCATCTTTGGGAGATGAATTTTTTCTGGATAAGATGCTAGTACTAATAAGTCAGGCCAATTCGAGCAGGTAACTTAGTCCAAATGGACTATTATCTGGAGATGGACAACTAGAAAATTTGGGTGGGGATGGAAGAGTATCCCACCTAGTGGACCAATCACTTACTGCATTGTGACACAATGTTTCACAGTACCTTATCATGTTGTACAGTTTTATGACATTAGGTAATAATGTAGGGTTTCACAGTCTATCTTCTTATGAGTGGTTTATTTCTTAAAAGTATTCCATTATTTATTGTGTATAAACATGCAAGCAACCATTCAATGTTTTCAAAGAAAATATTCTGTAATGACTTGCAAATGTTTCTTTCCAATTATTTAAATTTGTATCACACAAAATAACTTTGAAATATTTAAGAGCACACATAGGACTTACTGAAAAGAAATTCTCATGCCACTTATGTCATGATTTTTAGGAAACTCCAATTTTGACAAGATTGAACTCCTTTAAGAGATTGAAGACTTTATTTATTTTTATGTACTTATATTTGGAGATTGTTTATTTAATTGTTTTGATTTTGAGACTTTGTATAAGTATTAGAATACTTGTAATAAGTTTTGATTATTATTTTAGGTTTTCAACTTTACCTAATTATAAACAACCTAATCCTTTAGATAAGACGACATCCCCATCCCTTTTGGCACACATAGATAGTTAGGGTGTTATATCTTGAATCTTTCATTTGTTTACAATTATCATTGATCAAGACAAAAATTATCTTGCAAAGGTCAGATTGTTGTTATGGAGTTTGAAAAACCTTAGAGGAGGGTGAATAAGGTTTTTGGCAAACTTAAAATTTTCAAATCGTCTGATATGTAAAACAATGATGATTATCAAGATTCTTGAACCAACTTTATGGTAACAAAGAAAGCTATCCAAGAACTCTTTGATATATATGTTCAAATTCATACCAGAAATGGAAATGCAATTCAATAATAAAAGAGATGAGACACGGTATGTAAGTGGTTCGATCTTCCAAGATCTACATCCACTACCTTAAACTCACACTTAAAGATTTTCAACCAGATTTTATTTACTCCACTTAATGAAATCAAACAATACCACATACAAAAGAGGATCACCATACTAAGTTTTCCAAAACCTCTCAAACAAACAATCACAATAAGGTTCACCCTAACTAGGTTTTACACTACAATCTTGCACTACAATAGAGATTGAATATCAATATAACAGTAAAGAGCTCACTTATTTGAGCAGATATTCACTAAGATACAAAGTATAAGTACTTTTACCTTTGACATGATATGAATTCACTTTGAAGCTTTTTGATAAAAAGGAGATATTTGAAAACGTTGAACAATAGTGTTTCTTAGAAGAATATTTTAAAAATCTTATGTCTAATCTTGCTTAGAGGCTATTTATAAAGCCAAAAAGTGAAGTGCCAACAACTATAAAAAAATGGCTATAATTTTCTGTTAAACTTATCCGTATTTTGGACTCAGATTTTGGACGACGATGCATCCAAAAGGTAAGTCCAAAATGACACTTTTTCAGACAGAAACATTTCAACACAGTTTACAAGATTTTGGACGAATCTTTTGGATTCAAACTATTCAATCGAAAATTCTAATATTTTCAAAAACTTTGAAATCTTCTCCTTTGGTGCTTCAAGGTAAAGTCAAATGAATCAAAAGGTAATGAGACATAGGAAATAATAGAAATACCTTAATAACACTTCCTAGTCTAAAGTTTTTCTTATAAGGACTTCTTGATATACAACTCCATGTACTTTGATCTTCTTTTTTATCTTCCATACTTGAATTTAATCACGAAAGAGTTGCCCAACAATCATATCTAAATGCCTTAGAAGAATAGAGGTCAAACATGTCCTATCACAATAGATTACACAAGCTAGTTCATATCAACGTTTGTCATAAGTCAAAACATAGGAGAAAGGCTAATAATTTCCCCATTTTTGAGTGATGACAAACATGAAAAAAAAATGCTATGAATTGAGTGAACATGTTGATCAAGATAGATGCAAATAAATTTTTATTAAAAATGTAATATCTCGTTATAGATCTCAAAGAGAGCTTATGAGATCGATGATTTTAAAGCATTAGCTTGTAAGTATTACTCAATGAGCCTAAACCTTTTCATATATCCATATGAATATTCAAAAAATTTGATACAGAAGAGATATCAGACAAGTCATATGATAAGATGCTCCTCCTAAATATTTACATATATGAATATTTTAACATAAGAGGGAAAAGCAGAAATCAGAATTGTACGTCCAAAACGTATGTCCAAACCAATTTTGCAAGAGTGTATAAAACGAGTCTTCAGAAATACATTTTGGATACAGGTTCCCAAATTAATATGACTTCTTAGAAGAACATTTGTTTGGATCAAGAAAATATGAGTCCAAAACTCCCCCTAACACAATGCACGAAATAATGGATTTTTCAGTTTTTCAAAAAATGTTTTAAAGAATCTATCTGACTAAAATTTTGATTTTATCACAGAATCTAGTCTCAAAGATACCTTTAACATAAAGAAAATACTTTTGGATTAAAAAAAGAGTAACCATAAACAGAATATCATAAACAGAAGTTTAGTCAGAAATTATTCCAACTATCCAAGTAGAAGATTTTCAAATCATTTATCAATTGTCATACCCAGTAAATCAACCAGTTTCCAGAATAGTACCATATCATCAATTCATCAATAATCATATCTAATATCAACCATTTATTTATGCAGTTCAGATCAAATCATATCAGTTCTCCTCATAACAGTTCATATCAGACATATCAGTTGGTCTTAACAGTTCATGCAGTTCATATCAGTTGGTCTTAACCCATATATCAGCCATACAGTCAATCTTTTTTTATTTCCATATATCATTTGTATATATCATCAATCATATAGTCAATCTTTTTCTCCTACTTTGTCATCAATAAAAAAGAAGAATATCAGAAAGAGAGCAAAAAATAATATGCAGAACATAGACAGATAGGAAATATGCATAATATAAGAAAGATGCTGAAAATAAACAAGTATCCTAAAGCAACAACAATTATCCCAAAGCATAATCTAAAAATAGAAAAGTAAATTATTCCAATTTTCAGAAAGTAAATTGTTTGAGAGATGTCATCAGAAGATCATTCTACCCAACAGATCGGCTTAGGAGATGTTAATCGTTTCATCTTTCGAACCAGCACCCTTCTTAGAGTGTTGACCCGCAATTTTGTTAGATTTCCTTTTTACTACAACGTGCTTTTATTGCTTTCCAGAAGATTTTGGTTTAAGAGAAGCAGAAGTTGCTACTATTTCCTTGATTGGAGAAGGTTTTTGAGCTAGTTTAGGAGCAAGATCTTTTTCTGCAACAGGCAGATCAGATTCTTCCTCCAAGACAGGTTCATCCTTTTCCTGAGCAGATAATGTTGGAGAAGATACTGGTGCAGTAGTTTTAGTAGACATTTCAACTGCATATATTTTGCTTCCAAAACTATGAATTTCAGAGCTGAGAATGTCCAATTTCACAGCTAAAGAATTAATAGCATCCAGTATACTCTCGGATAAGCCTACATCTTGATCTTTCCCTTTGGTAGAAGATTCTGCCTGAAGAACATCATCAATTTTCCTTTTTGTTCTTGCACTAGGAACAGACTTCCCTTCATCTTTGATTTTCATCAAATTTTCCCTTTACTTTCCAGTAGTATCTCTCAGTAATTTCCATTCATTATTTTCCCTCACATAACCCATCATTTCAAAGGAATCAAAGCTATAAACATTTATCTTAGATGGATCACTAGGAATAGAATTTAAATCAACCTGAAAATAACTAAACACTCTGGACAACAAATTTTCATAAGGCAGAGCTTTACTTGAAGTATTCCTTGACTGCAACATCAATTTTGTAGCTATAAACCCGAAGTTTATCTGCCCACCCTCTGCTAGGGCCAACATAATTACCATCTGCAGAATGCTTATGGAGTTCTTACGTCCATAGGTAGGTACCACCATGGTAGACACCGTATGGTGCAGAATTCGTCCAAACCCATTAAGCCACTTCGTGCTTCTGTTTCCAGAGTTTCCAAAGTTTTTCCCGCCAGTGAAGATTTTCTCAAAATTTTTTAGAACAAAAATATCATTTCCTTTAGGAAATTTATTCAACTCGAAGTACTGAATCCTTGCATCCCTCACATCACATATTCTATTTATCAGTCAATGATCAAACTCAATATCTTTGCCTTTCACCCCCGACACATACCAACGAATCATGAATCCACCCTCAGTTTCTTCAAGTCTACCTTTTCTTAAATTAGCATAAAATTCCCAAACAAGAGGAGTGAATAATTTCTCATCAACAAATAGTAAACTATCTCATCCTATGTGATTAAACATATCCAGAACATTTGACAAATTCAAAAAAAGCAGAATGATTAACATGGTAACTAGAGATAACCGTCCTATTCCTTGACACCCAATCATTATACTCAGTTTCGCATTTAGAGTCAATGAAGCGAGGTACCTGATTTTCAAAACTCATTTGTTCTGGAGACGACTCAGAGGAATCGTAGTGAGATGCGGAGAAATTCGGTTGAGGAGAAATTTCTTTCTCTTTTACTTTGCTTGAAACCGAACTCTTTTTCTTCATCTTTGGAGATGTTTTGTGCCCCTTTTTTGGTTTTGGTACAGAAGATTTTATCTTTGCCATCAGTAAGATTAGGGCTTTTTGGATTGACGGTTTTTTGAAGAAGAGGAATACAAATGATTTTTGGGAAAAACGGTTACAAGGGTTTTGAGAGAAAAATTAGAGTGCTTTGAATGTCTTTGAGTAATGTGAAGTAAAGTGCATTGAAAAGATAAGTTTTTCACAGAAGTTTAGAAGGACGTGCAAACCAATTTTTTTGAAATTCAAAGTTCGGAATAAAAAAATATTAATGATGCGTTTGGAACTTGACCCAATCCGAAATTATCATCCAAAAGAGTGTTTTCCTGAGATCCATTTTGGATGAGAGATTTGGATTCAAATATTGCGTCCAAATCAGATGTTAGTGCATTTTGGATGCAAAACACTGTTTCCAAAATCTTTTTCTTCACAAATCTTGCATAAAGAAGACTTATGCCACATGGTTAGTTATCAGATTTTTGTAATTCCCAAACCTCTTCTCAGATTGTTGAATCTTTCCTCAGCTAGAGGTTTAGTGAAGATATCTACAAGTTGTTCATCCGTTGAAATATATTCAATACACACATCGCCTTTGAGCACATGATCTTGGATGAAATAATGTTTAACTTCTATATGCTTTGTCTTAGAATGTTGAACAGGATTTTTTGTCTGATTGATAGCACTTGTATTATCACACAATATAGGTACACAATTGAAATTAAGATTAAAATCTAGCAATGTATTCTTCATCCACAAAATTTGGGCACAATAACTCCCGACTGCAATGTATTCAGCCTTAGCGGTGGATAATGATACACACGCCTGCTTTTTACTATGCCATGACATAAGAGAGTGTCCAAGAAATTGACAATGGCCACTAGTACTTTTTCTTTCAACTTTACAGCCTGCATAATCTGCATCAGTGTATCCTATAAGATCAAATGTGTTAGTCTAAGGATACCATAAGCCATAATCATATGTGTCAATTAGATATTGGAGTATGCATTTTACTGCACATAGATGTGATTCATTTGGATAAGATTGAAAATGAGCACAAAGACATACCGAAAACATAATGTTTGGTCGGCTAGTAGTAAGATAGAGTAGACTTCTAATCATACCTCTATACTTATATTCATCTACTTTCTTACCCTTTTCATCTTGATCAAGTTTTATGGAAGTGCTCATAGGTGTGTTGATTTCTTTTACTTCATTCATTCCAAACTTTTTGAGTAACTCCTTGGCGTATTTAGTTTGATTTATGAAGATTCCATCCTTAGTTTGCTTAATTTGCAATCTGAGGAAAAATTTTAGTTCTTCTGTCATACTCATTTCGAATTCTTACTGTATAGTCGTAGCAAGCATTTTGTATAAAGAGTCATTAGTAGCACAAAAAATGATATCATCAATATAAATTTGAACAACTAGTAAATCACCAGAATTATCAGATTTGATGATTAATGTATTATCAATCAAGCCTCTAGAAAAACCTTTTGAAATTAAGAATCCACTAAGTCTTTCATACCAAGCTCTTGGAGCTTGCTTTAATCCATAAAGAGCTTTAGAAAGTTTGAAAATGTGATTTAGAAAATACTCATGAATAAAACCAGGAGGTTGTTCAACATATACTTCTTCCTCAATAAAACCATTTAGAAATGTACTCTTGACATCCATTTGGTAGAGTATGAAATTTTTAAAAGATGCAAAGGCAAGTAGCATTCGTATGGATTCTATTCTAGAAACAGGAGCGAATGTCTCATCATAATCAATACATTCTTCTTAATTAAATCATTGAGCGACTAATCTAGCTTTATTTCTAATCACAGCCCCATTTTTATCAAGTTTATTTCTAAATACCCATTTTGTACCTATAACAAGACAATCAAAAGGTCTAGGAACAAGTTTCCAAATTTGATTTCTTTCGAATTGATTTAACTCTTCTTGCATAGCAATAATTCAAAAATCATCATACAATGCGATATCAATGCAGCTAGGTTCAATATTTGAAAAAGAGCAAAGTTGTTAATAAAATACCGTCTAGTTTTAATTCCATAGTTTGGATCCCCAATAATTTGTTCTTTGGGATGACCTATTTTGTATTTCCAGTCTTTTGGCAATTGTTGATTCATAGAATCTTCAGTTTGTTCTTTTCTTGTTCAGCTTGCAACTCTTCAATCTCTTCTTCTTTTGCATGAGTGTCTAGAGGTGGAGCTTTGAGTTGATCTAACTTGACTTCCTTTGAACTTCCTACATCATCATCATCTCTTTTTGAAGTATAAATGTTAGATTCATCAAACGCAACATGCACGGATTCTTTCACACAAAGAGTTCTTTTGTTGTATACTCTATATGCCTTTTTGTTGGAAGAGTAACCAAGAAATATGGCCTCATCGGACTTGCTATTAAATTTTCCAAGATTATCTTGGGTATTTAGAATAAAACATTTACATCCAAATACTTTAAAATAAGAGATAGATGAAGTTTTGTCAAACATAAGTTCAAACAGAGTTTTTCTAAAAAATGGTCTTAGCATAACTCAGTTTATTATATAGCAAGCTGTGTTAACAGCTTTCGCCCAAAAATATTTTGGAAGGACATTTTCACAAAGCATTGATCTAGCCATTTTTTGCAAAGTGCAATTTTTTCTTTCAATAACACCATTTTGTTGAGGGGTTTTTGCTGCTGAAAAATTGTGACAGACTCTATTTTCATCATAGAAGTGAGTAAATTTACTATTGCAGAATTCTTTATTATTATCACTTCTAATAGAAATTAGTTTGTATCCAATTGAGTTTTGAACACGTTTAATCAGTTTCAAAAATTCAGAAAATGCTTCATCATTTTGTCCAAGTAAATCTAGAAAAATCATCAACAAGAACATATGCATATTTCTTACATCTAAGACCAGTAGTCCTCATAAGTCCAAACAAATCCATAAGAATTAATTCGAGTGGTTTTGAGGTAGAAATCATTTTCTTTGATTTAAAAAATGTTTTGATTTGTTTCCCAAACTGGCATGCATCACAAATTTTATGTTTATCAAATTTCATTTTTGGCAGTCCCCTAATAAGTTCTTTTGAAGACAATTTATTTAGCAAATCAAAAGATACATGACCTAATCTTCTATACCAAAGATAACCATCATTGTCATGTACGGATAGGCATATAATTCCATTAACTACAAGGTCATTTAGATAAAACACATATACATTTCCCATACGTTTGGTAGTAAAGATTATTTCAAGATTTGCACTGTAAAGTATAGAACAAGAATTCTTTTCAAAGATGACTTTGCAACTATTGTCACAAAGTTGGCTAATGCTAAGCAAGTTATATTTCAAATCATCAATAAGTAAAACTTATTTTATAATTGTCAAGGAACCTTTACTAATATTACCAATGCTAAGAATCTTTCCTTTCTTCTTGTCTCTAAATGTAACAAATCCTTCATTTGTGGTTTGAATATCCTCTAACAAAGTTGCATTTCCAGTCATTTGTCTTGAACAACCGCTGTCTAAGAACCACTTGGTGAAGCTCAAAGACTGTGCCTCATTTTCCAAAGCCATAAAGCATATGTTGGCATTTTCTTCTTCAAATCTCCATCTTCGGACTCAGTTTCATTTAAGTCCCAAGTTCCCATCAATCCTTTACCTTTCTTTGCCTTTAGATCTTTCTTCTTTTTAACGTTCTTCCTTCCTTATCTTTTGCAACAGGATAGTCGACAATGAAGTGATAAGTGTTTTTACATTTATAACATTGAGGTTTGAATCCTGAGGTTTGTTCTTTCTTTCTCATAAACTTCATTCCTCTTTTGTAGTTTCCTTTGTTGAACATTATTCTGAATTTTTTTGCTATCATCGCCAAATCATCATTGTCCATTTCCATCCCCTCACTGCTTTTCGATAGGCTTGTTTCTTTATCTTCATTTTTAACCTTCAATGCTATCTTTTTTTTGCCTCTATCTCAAATCTTTTAAGCTTCATCTCATGAATTAGAAGTGATCCGATCAGCTCTTCAGTAGGTAAGGATTTTAAATCCTTAGATTCTTCTACAATAAGAGTTTTAGGCTGCCAACTTTTTGGTAAAGCATCTAAAATTTTTTGATTTTGTTCCCTAAGGGAATAAACCTTCTAGTTAACTTTAAGACCATTTGAGATATTAGTGAATCTCGTGAACATATCAGTGATGCTTTTATTTGGCTTCATTGTAAATGATTCATAGTAATGAATCAGAAGCCCCAATTTTGATTCTTTGACTTGGTTTGTCCCCTCATGGGTGACTTCAAGTAATCTCCACATTTCATGAGTTGAATCACAACCACTAACACGGTTGTACTCAGTCGCATCAAGTGCACAATATAAAATGTTCATAACTTGAAAATTTAAAGTCATCTTAGTATTGTCTTCTATACTAAACTCATCATTCTGTTTTGGTAATTTTATGCCATCAATCTTTTTTGATGGAATAAAAGGACCATTTTCTATCAAACTTCATAACTCAAAGTTGATAGAATACACATAAATTTTTATTCTATTTTTTCAGAAAGTATAGTTGTTTCCATTGAATAAAGGAGGACGATTCGTTGAAGACCCTTCAACATATGAAAGATAGGATGAGCTTGTCATTAAGATCTTTTCTACAAGGTTGTTACACCAAGAGTATGTAGACCAAGCTTTGATACCAAATGAAAAACCTTAGAAGGGGGGGTGAATAAGGTTTTTGGCAAACTTAAATTTTTCGAATCATCTGATATGTAGAACAATGATGATCATCAAGATTCTTGAACCAATTTTATGGTAACAAAGAAAGCTATCCAAGATCTCTTTGATATATATGTTCAGATTCAGACTAGAAATGGAAATGTAATTCAATAATAAAAGAGATGAGACACAGTATGTATAGTGGTTCGATATTCCAATATCTACGTCTACTACCTTAAGCTTACACTTAAGAATTTTCAACCAAATTTCATTTACTCCACTTAATAAAATTAAACAATACTACATACAAGAGAGTATCACCATACTAGGTTTTCCAAAACCTCTCAAACAAACAATCACAACAAGGTTCACCCCAACTAGGTTTTACACCATAACCTTGCACTACAATAGAGATTGAATATCAATAGAACAGTAAAGAGCTCACTTATTTGAGCAAATGTTCACTAAGATACAAAGCACAAGTACTTTTACCTTTGACACGATATGAATTCACTTTGAAGCTTTTTGATAAAAGGAGATTTTTGAAAACGTTAAACAATAGTGTTTCTTAGAAGAATGTTTCAAAAATCTTACGTCTAATCTTGCTTAGAGGCTATTTATAGAGCCAAAAAGTGAAGTGCCAACGGCTATAAAAAAATGGCTATAATTTTCTGTTAAACTTATCCGTATTTTGGACTCAGGTTTTGGTCGACAATGTATTCAAAAGGTAAGTCCAAAATGACACTTTTTCAGGCAGAAACATTTCAACACAGTTTACAAGATTTTGGACGAATCTTTTGGATTCAAACTATTCAATTGAAAATTCTGATATTTTCAAAAACTTTGAAATCTTCTCCTTTGATGCTTCAAGGTAAAGTCAAATGAATCAAAAGGTAATGAGACATAGGAAATAATATAAATACCTTAATAACACTTCCTAGTCTAAAGTTCTTTTTATAAGGACTTCTTGATATGCAACTCCATATACTTTGATCTTCTTTTTTATCTTCCATATTTGAATTCAATCACGAAAGAGCCCAATAATCATATCTGAATGCCTTAGAAGAATAGAGGTCAAACATGTCTTATCACAATAGATTACACAAGTTAGTTCATATCAACATTTGTCATAAGTCAAAACATAGGAGAGAGGCTAATAGAGTTATATATTGGATGTTCCCTATATCATGGCTTATATAAGTTGGCATAATCTTCTTTTGCTAGTAACTATATAGGGACTATTGGAATGCAATGGAAAGATTTAAGTTATAATGTTAATGGGATGTGGGAGGTGTTAGTTATTATATCTGTAGAATGGTTAGTGGTTCTTTTTGGGGCATTTTATGTCGATCAAGTTATACAATTGGGAAAAACTCCTCTTTTTTTTCCTACAGAACTTCTAGAAGAAGCCCTCATCATTCTTCTATAAACTAAGTATGGAAAGGTAGGATTCTAAAGTTTTTTGTGCACATGGAGAAACTTGATGTTCTCCAAGAGGTAAGATTACTTAATACACTTTTTATATGCTCAATCAGTTGATTACTGTGCATAACATTCCAGCAGCAGGAAATCTCTAATAATTCTTCCTTGAATCAATCTCATCGTTAGCACTTGATGAGTTAAGAGTACTGTAATAAACTTGTTCTTACCTTATAATTCATAGTTTCAGGCTTTATTCTCAAATATATGCTTAAGAATTTACTTTTGTTGAATAACTTATGAACACTACAAGAAAACAATCATTTAGCGATGGTATATAGCGACGGCCAGTATGTTGTCGCTAATTTGTGAGCGTTTTGCGAGGGCATATTAGCGACAGATGACACCGTTGCTAAAGTCCCTATAAATTTTAGCAAAACCCTCTGAATTAGCAACGGCATTGTGAGGGTAACAATTCTCCGATGGTTTGAGGAGGGCAGATGACACCGTCGCTAAAGTCCGTAGCTATACTGTCACGGATTGTTAGGATTTAGCTACGGACCTATAAATTGTTCTTATCAAAATTTTGTTTAAATATAGAATTAAGGATCCATAGCTAAACCCTTTCTGATAGAGAGAATTTAGTTATGACAAGCAAACCCTCTCTAATTGCTAGGGTTTGGCTACGGTTATAAATATTTTTTCAAAAAAATTTAGTTAAAAATGAAAATAAATTGTCGTCGTTAAGCTCTCGCAACTACCTAGACTTTAGCTATAGAGTTATAAATATTTCCATAATAAATGTCCATATGCCGTAGCTAAACCATAGCAAATTGCTAGGGTTTAGCTGCAGGTTTATTAATTTTTAGTGAAGATGAAAACAAATATGTCGTCGCAAAGCCCTTGCAACCAGCTAGGTTTAGCTAAGGATTTGTAAATTTTTCCGTCACCGAATTAAATGTCAAAATGCCATAGCTAAACCCTAGCAATTTGAGAGAGTTTAGCTACGGTTGTATAAATTTTTACAATAAAATTTGGTGATAAATGAAAGCAAATCTTCCGTCGCTAAGCCCTATCAAATAGCTGGGGTTTAGTGATGAATTAATAATTTTTCACCCATCGAATATAAGTCGTAACTAAACTCTAGCCAATTGCTAGGGTTTAGCTACGACTTTATAAATTTTTTCAATAAATTGTACTAAAAAATAAAAATAATTATTTTTTAATTAAAATTTACTTTCAGATTTGTATCTAATTATGTATTTTAAAAATAGCGTTCAATTTAGTCATCATGTATCTATCTGAGTGTTTGGTTGAAATATTGAATAATAATATATATGTCAATATGGTTGTTTGTAACTGATTAAAATATATAGAGATTCAATCTATCCATATAGTATATAGTATGTAGATATATTGATGCAAGAATAGTTATAGTTGTATATACATATATGTACCCTAAAGAATTAGGTTTAGAACTATCAGAAAAAGATTTAATAAGGTTAGAAATAGAATTAGAACAAAATGGACAAATTGATGATACTAAATACTTATATTATGATTTAGATAGAAATATAAGAGTAAAAATTGAACAATACATAGAAAATATAAAAGAAAATAATACATGCGTAGAATATATAGATACTGCTTTTCCCTCTACTGCCTCTAGTAATCCTTATCTTCCTCCACAGCCAGTAGTACCATAGCAAGTAGTTAGACATTATGAAATTTTAGAAAAAAAGAGTAGCAGCCTTAAGTCTAGAAAAAGAAATAGATAAATTAACAGATAAATTTAGTAAAATTCCTATAGAAAGAAAACAAAAAAAAAATAAAAAACTTATAAATTTAGATATTTATCTTCAGAAAAATTCCTCTTTTTCTAATTTACTAAGTATATTGTCTATATCATGAATTCTTGTTTCTAAGAGGTTATATAATTTTTCTAAATGTAAATAATTAATTTGTATATCCTGATCTAACCAATCTATTTGAGAATCTATTTGTTCTAAAAATTCACGGTTATCTTTATCTAATATTTGATCTACTTTATTTTGATTACAGCTACCAAATATAGAACACTTACAATTTTCAAGTTTATCTGGTTGTGGAGTTTATATCTCTGTACGAGTTTTAGGGGGGTGAAAGGGGCCACGATGCTTCTCAGCGCACTCCGAAGTGTTATAAGGTAAAGTACTACTTTTGAAAAAATGAATACCATTACGGGTCAAAACTAAACCATGATAATATTGAAGCATAAAATCTAATCCTATAATTAAATTGTACTGAGTAGGTCTAAGATAAATTTCAGGAACATAATAAGGTTCTGTATAAGAAGTTGAAAAAATTTTAAAATGAAATACTACATTTTTTACTGATTTAGTATACCTATATACTTTCCCATCCATCTGAGCTGCTTCAGCTATTGTGCTAGCAATTGTATGATATTCTTCAGGGATTATAGTAGTATTAAGAACTGAATTACTACAACCAGTATCAATTAAAGCTGGTACTTCTATTTTCTTATTTTCATTAAAACAAGAATATCTATCCTATTAGTTTTATTACTTTTCTTTCTATCTAAAATTTCTATATTAGGAGTATAACTATTTTCAATTATTTGAACCTGATCAACATTTGTTTTATATACATGATCTTCTAGTTGGTCTATCTTTTATTCTACTATCATAATTCTTCGTTCTAAATGATGCTCCATAGGATCCTCTCTTTGTTTTTGTTTTCCTTTATCTATTAGTTTTAATTATATATTTTGTTTTTCTAGACAAAATTTACAAGCTTCTTACAAACAATTACTACATTGCCATCTAAGTGCTAAAGAGGGATATCTTTCACATAAATAACAAGGTTTGCTATCAGATGCTTTCCTATGTATCCAATCATGTTCACAATTTACAAGGACTAATTCTTGAAGGGTATCTGTTACATTATCTAGCTGAGACAAATAAGACGATTGATTTTTTGGTGACCGAGTATTAGTTATTTTTTCCACAAAATCTAAATCTTCTATTTCTTCATCGGACTCAGGTTGCTGAGAGTCTATATCATCAACGGAGATTATGTTATATACACTTTCTGAATCTGACATATATTCATCTACATCAATAATATCTTCATTTACACATTCTACTAATGCAGTTTGTTTATTATATAGATTATTTTTTCTAGGACAGTCTCTTGCTAGATGATTAGGCTGACCACAACTATAACACTGTAATTTATTTTTATAGGTTCTATTCTTACTAAATTTTCTTACATACCTATCTTTGTTTAAATAAGGTTTTCTAGCTAAAGATTTTCTAAAGTAATATTTTTTCTTATAGTATTTCCTCTTAGGTTGTCTATAGATTTTCCTAGAATTTTGTTGACCATAATGTTGAGGAGTATAAATATGTTTACAAAAACTATATTCTCCTTTTAGCTATTTCTGTATTTGTATGAATGTACATTTTTCTACTAATTTCATAACTATAAATTTTATACAAGTAGCTATATTTTTTATATGTGTCACATTCCAATCATAAGATTTCTAAGTTTTATATATTTCTTCTCCTAAAGGTCTTGGTAATTTTAAGAATAATTTTTCTAAAATTAATTCTTCATAAAAACATCATGCTAAGGTAGTATAATAATAATAATCTTGTAAAAAAGGTTTAATGAATTTCCAATCTTATATAGATAATTGTTCTAGTTTTCTAATAGCTTCTTCTTGTTGAATTCTACTCCCATAATTAGGACTTTGAGCTGTTAAAATTAATTGAATCTTATTTGTAAAATTATGTGGATTGGGTCCTAGGACGAAATCATTTGCTAATTCTAATGAAAAAATTCTTTATATTTTTCCTAAGCTGCTCTGGCTGTTTCTCCTAAAAAGGTTTCCAAATAACTATACATTTCTTCTGCTGTATCATCAATGTTTTGTTGAATATAATGTTGTACTACTAGATATTTCCAAATATCTATTACTCCTTCCCACAATTGTGGGTCATGAGCTGCTAAATTTAACATTCTACCATTATCTATTAATTTTTTATTATCTATTGTTTCTAAAGGTTGTCTTTTTCCCTTGGGTGCTGTTTCTGATTGCATTTCTCTATAATCACTATATGTCATTCTAGGTAAATTTCCTGGACCATTATGTCTAACAACTTGTTGTGGTACTACTGGCTGTGGCGGAAGATAAGGGTTACTAGAGGCAGTAGAGGGAGAAGCAGTATCCATATATTCTACGCATATATTATTTTATTTTATATTTTCTATGTATTGTTCAATTTTTACTCTTATATTTCTATCTAAATCATAATATAAGTATTCAGTATCATCAATTTGTCCATTTTGTTCTAATTCTATTTTTAACCTCATTAAATCTTTTTCTAATAGTTCTAAACCTAATTCTTTAGGGTACATTATTCTATTTTCAGTTTCCATATACATTTTCTATTCCTTGTCTTATAGATTCTGTATCTTCATCTTCTTCTATTCTTATGTTTGTATTTGAATAATTTAAAAATCTTACACTAGTTTCTTTTCTATTATTTTGGTATATTACACTATCTCTAGGTACTAAAGGAGTATCTGATTCTAAGAATTTGCTAAGATTCCATTCTTCTCCTGCTAGAATTTATGGATTAACTTTTACTGGTTTTATTAGTTGGATTCATTTACTAGCCATAGCCTCTATGATAGGTTTTATTTCTATTTTATATTTTGTTCTAGAACCATTGGTTAATCTTCCTATAAATCCTAAACTTATGATTAAATTTTCTCCACTAAAGGCTTCATAACCCTTAGTTTGAATACCTATTTCTATATTTTTAGCAAAATCTTCTAAAGTTATTAAAAAATTTGGACTACAATAAAAGATTCCTCTATTTTCATTCATGTCTACTTCTATTGTTGCTATTAATGCTTTTTAACATCTTTCCATCGTTTATCTAATATTGTCAATAAAACTTTAGTTCCTAGTCCTGATCTTGCTAATCCTTTAATTCCTATTACTATTAATCCTAAATGCATATAAGTATATGTATTTGTTAAATTTTTAAGACTTTCAGTCGTGACTAATTTTAATGTTCTAGGTTCTATAGTTACTGACAGAGGTTCTTTTCTACTAGATCTAAATAAACCTGTATAAGATTGTAACTAACCTACTTGGTATAATTTTCTAGGATTTAATAGATTTATATCATGGTTTCTATAAATTTCTACATCTCTATTTACATCTATAATTTCTTCTAACTGAATTTGTCTATTTTCTCTAGATTGTCTAATTCTTCCTAAAAGGGAAGTTTCTACACTGGTATTTTCATTTAGCTGAAAATGATAATTTCCTCAATATTTCTATGTTTTTTCACCACTTAGTTTTTCTGAAGATAAATATCCAAATTTATAAGTTATTTGTTTTTTCTATTTTCTTTCTACAGGAATTTTACTAAATTTATATGTTAATTTATCTATTTCTTTTTCTAGACTTAAGGCTGCTACTCTTTTTTTCTAAAATTTCTAATTTTTCACAAATTTTAATTAACAATGCTATTTGAATATTATTTTGTTTTGGATATATTTTATCAGAATTAGAAGTTCCTATATAATTCGTAAGGCCTAAGGTTTCTGAATGATACTTCTTTAATTCTAACAGGCACTTTTAATAATCAATATTATCTTCTAAAGACATTAACTAAGAATAAGCTTTTCTATATTTTTTAATGTTTTATTTATGTCCGAAACAGATTCGTCTAATTTCTGAGAATGTTTTCCAAAATTGACTAATATTTCCTTATATTGACTAATTTCTTCTATTAAAGATTCTAAGGTTTTTACTCTTCGTATTATAATATTATTTTGTTCCTTAATATATTTTAAATTTTCTACTAATTGTTCTAATATCTTTTTTTTGTCTTTAATATGTTTTACTATAATGTCCCAAATAGTAGTATTTTTCTTTTCTTGTGATTCTAATTTTTCTCCAAAACTAATTACTAAATCAATAAGACCATTAAATTGCTGATTCTCACCATGTAAATTGTGCAAATATTGGGAAGAGAAATAAAAAGTATGTTTATGTTTATTATTATAAACTATGTTCTTAGTCTTTCCTGTAAGTTCAAGATTTAAATATTCTATTCGTCTAATATCTGTCATATACTAGATTGAATTTAATATTTCTAATCTTTTTATTAACAATCTATTTTCTAAAGTGAGATTAGAGATTCTATTACTGAGCTGAAAAAATTGAAAAGAGTATGGATCTGTAAAAACAAGCAAACGAGAATACCGTTTAATAAGAGTTTTGTTAATTTTTATTCTATTATTTAAATGGTAAATACACAACATAAAAATTAAGCTGAACTTAATAATGCTAGCTGTCTATGAATATCAGTAAGTTCTAAGTTTAACATATAAATAGTATAAATATATAACTTAATATTGGGATTATAGGGATCAGTAGTTCGAAGCAAATTTTTATAAATTGCACACTCGTTTCAAGTTCCAAAAGGGCACCTCGACCTATTTTGGTATCAGAGCCTTTCCCTTAATAAACAAGTATAGTGTTTCATTTTTGGCAGATTAAATATTTATGCTTTGTTTAAGTGATTTAAAAGTTCAATTAAAAAGTACTTTGAAACTTATTGCAATTTATAAAAATTTGCTTCGAACTACTGATCCCTATAATCCCAATATTAAGTTATATATTTATATTGTTTATATGTTAAACTTAGAACTTACTGATATTCGTGGACAGCTAGCATTATAAGTTCAGCATAATTTTTATGTTGTGTATTTACCATTTAAATAATAGAATAAAAATTAACAAAACTCTTATTAAATGGTATTCTCGTTTGCTTGTTTTTACAGATCCATACTCTTTTCAATTTTTTCAGCTCAGTAATAGAATCTCTAATCTCACTTTAGAAAATAGCATTGTTAATTAAAATTTGTGAAAAAATAGAAATTTTAGAAAAAAGAGTAGCAGCCTTAAGTCTAGAAAAAGAAATAGATAAATTAACAGATAAATTTAGTAAAATTCCTGTAGAAAGAAAACAAAAAAAAACAAATAACTTATAAATTTGGATATTTATCTTCAGAAAAACTAAGTGGTGAAAAACCATAGAAATAATGAGGAGATTATCATTTTCAGGACCAAGTAGAACTCTAAATAAAAATACCAGCGTAGAAACTACCCTTTTAGGAAGAATTAGACTATTTAGAGAAAATAGACAAATTCAGTTAGAAGAAATTATAGATGTAAATAAAGATGTAGAAATCATGATGTAGACCTATTAAATCCTAGAAGATTATACCAAGTAGGTTGGTTACAATCTCATACAGGTTTATTTCAATCTACTAGAGAAGAACCTCTATCAGCAACTATAGAACCTAGAACATTAAAATTAGTCACGACTGAAAGTCTTAAAAATTTAACAAATACATATACTTATATGCATTTAGGATTAATAGTAATAGGAATTAAAGGATTAGCAAGATCAGGACTAGGAACTAAAGTTTTATTAACAATATTAGATAAAAGATGGAAAGATGTTAAAAAAGCACTAATAGCAATAATAGAAGTAGACATGAATGAAAATAGATGAATCTTTCATTGTAGTCCAAATTTTATAATAACTTTAGAAGATTTCGCTAAAAATATAGAAATAGGTATTCAAACTAAGGGTCATGAAGACTTTAGTGGAGAAAATTTAATCATAAGTTTAGGATTTATAGAAAGATTAACCAATGGTTCTAGAACAAAATATAAAATAGAAATAAAACCTATCATAGAGGCTATTGCTAGTAAAGGAATCCAACTAATAAAACTAGTAAAAGTTAATCCATAAATTCTAGTAGGAGAAGAATGGAATCTTAGCAAATTCTTAGAATCAGATACTCCTTTAGTACTTAGAGATAGTGTAATATACCAAAATAATAGAAAAGAAACTAGTGTCAGATTTTTAAATTATTCCAATACAAACATAAGAACAGAAGAAGATGAAGATACAGAATCTATAAGACAAGGAATAGAAAATATATGTATAGAAATTATGGAAACTGAAAATAGAATAATGTACCCTAAAGAATTAGGTTTAGAACTATCAGAAAAAGATTTAATGAGGTTAGAAATAGAATTAGAACAAAATGGACAAATTGATTATACTAAATACTTATATTATGATTTAGATAGAAATATAAGAATAAAAATTGAACAATACATAGAAAATATAAAATAAAATAATACATGCATAGAATATATGGATATTGCTTCTCCCTCTACTGCCTTTAGTAACCCTTATCTTCCTCCACAGCTAGTAGTACCACAGCAAGTTGTTAGACATTATGGTCCAGGAAATTTACCTAGAATGACATATAGTGATTATAGAGAAATGCAATCAGAAACAGTACCCAAGGGAAAAAGACAACCTTTAGAAATAATAGATAATAAGAAATTAATAGATAATGGCAGAATGCTAAATTTAGCAGCTTATGACCCACAATTGTGGGAAGGAGTAATAGATACTTGGAAATATCTAGTAGTACAACATTATATTCAACAAAACTTTGATCATACAGTAGAAGAAATGTATAGTTATTTGGTTCTGTTCTACAGTCTGGTTCAATAAAGAAATTTAAACCAATTCTACTTCTAGCAAATTCTAATATTTCATGAAGATTTCTAAAACCTTTGTATAAGGGTTTGTTAAAATTTTCAACACATGCCATCACAGAAGTCCATTGTGAGTAAACACCTGGTTGGTGACCATGTGTTACTACATAATATGAATAACCCTGTCTTAGCAGATTACTAAAATAAAATGCTAAGGCCTGTAAACTTTTAATATTTTGGCTTGCATTTTGTGCATTCCAAAGATTGTCTAAAAATACTTGGTGAATATCCTCTAATTTACCTTCTACTAGAGTTCTAAAATGGAGATTTGTTCCTTTGGGATACTTGGTGAGCTCCCATTAGCCAATATTTACAGTATTTTTGCTGAAATCCATCTGTAAAGTCATGTAATTTCCGTTAGTAATCTTGACAAATGATCTGCAATTTTATTCTCATTTCTTTTAATATGTTCAAAATTAATTTTATACATATATGTATATTCATTATATATGTTATACATTAGTGATTATATATATATATATATATATATATATATATTTATTTATATACACACACACATACACAAACACACATATATTATATATTTGTTATATATACATTATATATATATATGTTATATAATGAAATATATAATGTATATACATTCCATATAAGTTATGTTACATATATGATTGTATATATATGTAATGCATAAATATATAATGTATATATATGCACATATAATGTATATATGATTGTATATATGTTATCTAATGTATATAATCGCTAATACAAAAATTCTATATATATGCATATAACAAATATACATATATGCATATGTATAATATAATGTATCAACAAATTCATATACTATATAACTACAACATTGGAAATCTTAACTAGGTATTGCAATAGACACACGAAGATAAATTTGAATGTGTTGATAACTAATGTATAACATATAACATGTATAACATATCAATATGTATTACTTATACGCATGTATGCACATAAAATTATAAGTTCTAATATATCAATATATTGATATACTATATCACTAAATGCAATATATTAGCTATTATATATGTTATTATATATCTCAATTAAATGTTAAGATAGACATTTAATGAAAAAAAATTAAAGAATATTATTAAATATATAACTAGACACATATTTGGCGGTCAAAGAAATTTCAATTTAGAAAAAAAAGCTTGTGCCATAGCTATGCCCTAACAATTTGCGATGGCTTAGCTACGGCCTTCATATTGTTCTTGGAAAAATATGAACACCATAGCTACGCCATAGAAATTTGTGACGGCATAGCTATGGTCTTCAAAAAGCTGTAGCAAAGCCGTAGCAATTTTCGACGGCTTTGCTACGGTATTTTCACATTATTTTCTCAAAAATTTACCTCCAAAAATTTTGAAAAAAGCTTTAAAAGCCATCTCTAAACCCTATCTATTAGCAAGGCTTTAGCGATGGACGATGACTGTTGCTAGGGTTTATTTGCCGTCAATATACCATCGCTATTTGAGAGGGATTAGTGACGGCATCGTGGCCGTCGCAAAATTAAATACATAGTCAGAATCATGACCTTCTTTTTCATTTTCTCTTTTCTTCCTCTCTTCTTCTCCATGCCGGTGATTCTCACCGTTCTTGTGCCGCTCGCCACCCAAACTGTTAGCTGATGGTCGTTGCCCAAGTTTTGCCGCCGCTCTACGGTTTCCGATTGCCGCCGCACTGCATTTCTGGTCACTACCGCTACTCTGCCATTTCATCGAATTACAGGTTTTTTTTCCATTCCAATAGCATCTACAATTTGATTGTGTTATTCCAATGGTTTAATTTTTGTATTTTCAGTGAATTAATGTTTGTTTCAGTAGAATTTTTTTTTTTTTAGATTTCAAAATTATTATTGTATAGATTGTTATTATTGTATATATACAATGGCATTGTAATGTATATAAATTCATGGAATGTAATTATATGAATATTGTATATATAATATATATAAATTAATTACACGATTTGTTTCTAATGGATTGGTTGGATTATAGTTATACTTTGAGTTATAGTGTTGTTTGAATTGGTTGGATTGTAGTTATGCTTTGAATTAAATAGGTATGCTTAGAATTATAGTGATGTTTGGATTGCTTGGATTTGTTGGAGGAGATGAATTGAGTAGAAGTCGGTGTTTAGTTTTAGGGATATATTGTGGATTATCGTTGGATTTGTTTAATGTGTTTTGTGGTGGCTTAGTGCTTGGAAAACGTACATTTTTAAGGGGAGACTATGTCAAATTTTTTTCTAGAATTTAATTTTTAATAAAGTACTTAATAATATTAAAAAGTTTTTAGGTAATAAAATTTTCTATTAACAATATTAATAAAAATTTATTAAAATAAACTAATTAATGGTATTAAAAAGTTTTTAGTTTACTAAACTTTTCTATTAATAAATTCAAAGTTATTTATTTTAATAAACTAATTATTAGTATTAAATAGTTTTTAGTTAATAAAATTTTATATTAATAATATTAAAAATATTTTATTTTAATAAAGTAATTAATAGTATTAATTAGTTTTAAGTTTAATAAATTTTTCTATTAATAATATTCCAAGGTTTGTGTTGTAATAAACTACTTAATAATATTAAAAAGTTTTTATTTATTAAACCTTTATATTAATAATATTAGTAAAATTTTATTAAAATAAACTAATTAATGGTATTAAAAAGTTTTTAGTTTACTAAACTTTTCTATTAATAAATTCAAAGTTATTTTTAATAAACTAATTATTAGTATTAAATAGTTTTTAGTTAATAAAATTTTATATTAATAATATTAAAAATATTTTATTTTAATAAAGTAATTAATAGTATTAATTAGTTTTAAGTTTAATAAACTTTTCTGTTAATAATATTCCAAGGTTTGTGTTGTAATAAACTATTTAATAATATTAAGAAGTTTTTATTTAATAAACCTTTCTATTAATAATAAATAAAAGTTTTTATTTTAATAAACTTTTTAATGGTATTAAAAAGTTTTTAGTTTACTAAACTTTTCTAATAATAAATTCAAAGTTATTTATTTTAATAAACTAATTAATAGTATTAAATAGTTTTTAGTTAACAAAATTTTATATTAATAAAATTAATAATATTTTATTTTAATAAAGTAATTAATAGTAGTAATTAGTTTTAAGTTTAATAAACTTTTCTATTACTAATATTCCAAGATTTTTGTTGTAATAAACTACTACTATAATATTAAAAATTTTATTTAATAAACCTTTCTATTAATAATAAATAAAATTTTTTATTTTAATAAACTTTTTAATGGTATTAAAAAGTTTTTAGTTTACTAAACTTTTCTATTCATAAATTCAAAGTTATTTATTTTAATAAACTAATTAATAGTATTAAATAGTTTTTATTTAATAAATTTGTGTATTAATAATATTAAAAAGATTTTATTTTAATAAACCTTTCTATTAATAATATTAAATAGTTTGTAGTTTATTAAATTTTCCTACTGATAAACTATTTAACAATATTAAAGAGTCTTTAGTTTAATAAACTCTTCTACTAATAATATTAAAAAGTTGTTATTTTAATGAATGAATTAATAAGATTAAAAAATTATTAATTCTATTAAACATATGTATATTTTTCATGGAAGTTGTTTCCTTTGTTTGTGTTGTTGATTTTAGATAAACGATCGAAGTTGGATGTATAAAAGGCATGTCTAGGGTATAAGGGATATTACTGTTAAATTTGAATGAGGAGTTAAAGAATTTCTGACTTTTGCTATTTCAAATGTTGTATCATCTACGATTCGATGTTCGTGTTCAAAGTGTCAAAATAGGAAGTACTAGTTACCACTCGATGTGAAAATTCACCTCCTTAAGTTTGGATTTATTAGGAACTACTATCGGTAGATATGTCACGATGAACGGTATAGTACAGTTTCGGGACAGTCGACCTCGACATCAAGGGTTGTGACCAATGAAAATGAATTAAAAAACCCATTTCGTGAAATGGTTTTAGATGTTGCAAGGCTAGAGTTTGATAATTATAGGACATCTAACGATTTTGTAAATGAGCCTCCAAATAAAAAAGTACAGAAGTTCTACGATATGCTACGGGCTGTTGATACCCTAATATGGGAAGGGTGCACGAGCCATTCACAACTTTCACTTATGTCTCGGTTATTGAATATAAAGTCGGAAAATAACATGTCTGAGAAATATTTTAACCAAGTTGTGCAACTAATGCAGGAGATAGCCCCCCATAGAAATAAGATTCCCGATAACTTTTATGACATGAAGAAATTGGTATCTGGCCTCGAATTACTTGAACAAAAAATTGATGTATGCATAAATTGATGTATGCTATATTGGAAAGATGATGAGACAAAAAGAGATTGTAAGTTTTGTGGTTATCCTTGGCATATGTAGAAGAGAAGTCGGAAGAATAATAGGCAAACGGAGACACCATATAAGAAGATGTACTATTTTTCAATAACACTGAAACTGCAGCAGTTGTATGCCTCCAAAACGACTGCTGCACATATGAGATGGCATGCAGGGAGTATAACAAAGGATGGCTACATGAGTCATCCTCGCGATGGTGAGGCTTGATAACAATTTGATAAGAGTCATCATAAATTTGCAAATGAGATTAGAAATGTATGGCTTGGTTGGTATACAGATGGATTTGCTCTTTTCGACATGTCTGAAAAACAGTATTCTTGTTGGTCAGTTATCCTCACACCCTATAATCTCCCTTCATGGATGTGCATGAAGGATTCCATATTATTTTTTACTGTAATTATTCCGAAGCCAAAGAATCCTAAGCATAAAGTGGATGTTTATTTACAATCATTGATAGATGAATTGAGTATGTTGTGGTATGAGGGTGTCCCCACATATGATATATTCAAGAAACAAAATTTTCAATTGCAGGTGGCACTATTGTGGCAATCAATGACTTCCCAAGTTATGCAATGCTTAGTCAGTGGAGAACTGTAGGCAAATTAGCGTGTCCATATTGCATGGAACGTACAAAGTCTTTTTAGCTATAATTTGGAAGCAAAACATCTTGGTTTGATTGTTATCGTTGGTTCTTGCCATTTGATCATCCATTCAGAAAGGACATATGGTCATTCAGACGGGATAGAGGACATGAATCTTCACTACCTATGGGACAGCTAACAGGAGACCAAGTATTTGCCCGGGTTTGCTATTTTTAAAAAATTACTGATTCAAGGTGTGAACTGGGGAGGAGCGACAGGAGAAGTGTGGAGCACAACTAGATAAAAAGAAGCATTTTCTGGAACTTGCCTTACTAGTGTACTCTGTTAGTGCCGCATAACATAGACATAATGCATAATGAAAAGAATGTATTTGATAATGTTTTCAACACTGTAATGGATGTGAAGGGGAAAACGAAAGACAATCTGAAGGCCTGACATAATGTAGAGGCCATTTGTTATAGACCTGAGTTACATGTCCGTGGAGCAGGTGAAGAAAAGGTATTCGCGACAAAAGCATGCTACTCATTGTCTGTTAAGGCTAAGAAAGTGGTACTTGACTGGGTGAAGAAATTGCAACTCCTAGATGGATATGCTTCGAACTTATCAAGATATGTTGATATGAAGGAGTTGAAAGATGTCTGGAATGAAAAGTCACGACTGTCATGTGTTTATGGAACGATTACTTCCAATTGCTTTAAGAGAATTTCTTCCACTAAATGTATGAAGCGTTTTGACGGAATTGAGCCTTTTTTGTAGGGATCTGTGCTCACCTAAATTGAGCATTATTCATATGAAAGATTTGGAGTTTGAAATTCCCATGCTTATTTGCAAGCTAGAAAAAATATTCCCCCTAGGTTTCTTCGATGTGATAGAGCATCTAATACTTCACTTGCCTTATAAAGCCCGTGTTTGTAGTCCAACTCAATACAGATAGATGTATCCCTTCGAAAGGTTCTTGCATCGTTTGAAGATCAAGGTGAAAAATAAGGTAAGAGTGGAAAGATTAATTTGTATTGCATATCTAGTCGAAGAAGCATCAACATTTTTTTCCTACTATTTTCAGGATCATGTTCAAACGAGACATACACATGTTCCTCATAACGCAGACATCCCTACTAATCAAATGTAGAAAGAACGTTTGCTGTCAATTTGTAATGTTCGAGGAAGGACATTGGAGAAGATCCAAACTCGATTCCTGACATCTGAGGAATTTAAAGTTGTTACGCACTATATCTTTCTGAACTATAAAGAGGTGCAACCATATATAAGGAATTTCTCCAATAATTTATGCAACCAACATCCCGATATCACTGAGATTGAGGTTGAAAGAAGGATAGAGAGTGAATTTGCAGGATGGTTCAAAGAATACATAAGTCCTCTAATTAATATTCGTTGGTATAAGTTGTTTGCATACGTTTACTTATGTCAATTTGTACCTCAATTATTTCTTGTAGGTTCATGGTGACAGGAGTGGGGTAATAGATACATGCTTGCAAAATCTTTCGTAAGGGCTATCGAGGTAAGTCAAATCATTCTAGGGGTATTTCATAAATGGGTATCGATTTCACACAGTTGAGCACGCTGATGGTCGAAAAAGTGTAAACTACGAAGTGTACGTCAAAGGTGGCGAGAATGAACATGGTAGTGTTGACTATTATGGGGTGTTAAAGGACGTTATTGAGGTTCAATTTTCGGGTCATCCGATAATGAAAGTTGTGTTATTTAAGTGTAATTAGTTTGACCCTACCCCAAATCGAGACATTAGAGTACACCCTTAATATAAGTTGGTTGATATTAACAGTAAGAGGAGTTATCCTAAATATGATCTATTCGTATTAGCCCAGCAAGTATACGTTGAAACGTATCTAGGAAATAAAAGACCCAAGTCAGATTGGATGACAGTTTGCAAAATAAAAGCCCAACATATGATTGACGCATCGATTGTTGACAGGCCTTACCAAGAAGAAGTTGAAGATAATACAGCAATGAGTGTATCGTTAGTAGTTGATCTTGGTCCCTTAACACATAAACAAGGCATAATTGAGCTGTTAGATGTTAGGGAGGAAGCATTGATAGGGATCAGGAAGAGGACAACAATGAAGATGGTGATGAGGGTGATTAGGAAATAGATACTGATTCAGAAGTTGAGTCCGAGGAGTATGTTTCGGATGATGCCTCGAGCGAATAAACATAAAATGTACTACAATTACAAGATGCTAATATATATTTATTCTTTATTTTTTTCAACCGTTTTTGTTTTATTTTCAAATATATCTTCTGGTGTGGGTTCACATTGTGCTGGGTCACGGGACCGTACGCCTTCACCTACACATCGTACTCCATCCAGACCGGATCTGCAGTTGGGCGATACTCCATCTGGGTAGGTGACGCTGTCACCTATAGTTCCGTCATCTGCCGGTTCCAGTCAGACTACTCTTCGGGACCACGCTTGACGGCTGTTGATTGTGCCACATGCAGACGGGGTACGATTAAGATTGCATTTATATATTATTTTCATGTGCATAATTTTAGAACATATTTAAATTTCTATATCAACTTTTTTATTATGTAGTTATTTTTTATAACATATTTAACGTATTTCTTTTTAATATATATAACTTTCATTTTTTTTATGTTTATTCAAAAAAATAAAAATAGATTTGTTGGTTCCCATCGATGTGTGCGGGAGATCACATTGATATTTTAGCGATATTTCGACGATCCTTACGTGTGATGGGTTGATGTTCCAATTCACGTGAGGAACCTCTGGTTTGAGGAGTTTGCGGTAAGTTACAAATTTTTTTATAATTTGTTAAAAAATAATCAATTTGTACTTTATATATATATATATATATATATATATATCTTTTTAGTTATTTAATATATATTAACAACTTGAAATATATTCTGCTTTTTGCAGAAGTTATTTCATTGGACCGAAGATCATAGTACCCAGATCCGGTCCAATGGGAGCACAAGTATTGGACACGCCTTTCGAATACCTTATCGAGGGTCCAAAGAACGACCGTTGTTGGTCAGTGCCCTTCCTGGATCGACCCTCGTTATTAGGAGGCGAAGAGGGAGCGCTGGGGCAGAGAGGAGTTTTAGCGGATCTCGGCCACTGCTAGGAGGAACAGGGATCAATCCACAACCACGCATACTGGCGAGTCCGTCTCCTTTACAGTCTACAAGGACCGTATGGTAATTTCCTTTAGTTACTAAGACATTTCGTATACTTAGCTTTATTTTAGTCCATTTTTAGTCTTTATTTTTATATGTTGTTATTGTAATTGTAGCAGCAACAGATAGGCAATGACTTTAGCCATATTGAGATGTTTAAGAGGTTGCATATGTTCCAGAGTGGGGACAGACAGGGACAGTACGTCAGCGAGCATTCTCGCAAGACATTGGTAACTACATTACAATTTTTTTATTTATAGAATATTTTTCTTCTTGTTTTTATTTTATTTAATTAAATTTCATACTTCCCAAAGAATTTCAAGAGCACGTGATGACTACCAAGGAGCGCCAGTCTCAGGCTTTTTCCAGTGGATTTACCAATGCTACCTCTCATGCCTTACTTGATGACCGAGCGCTATTCATCCAGGCATCAGGTGGGTACAATAAAGGTCACATATATGGCTTGGGATCCGAGGCAGTACAAGCCAGGCAGGAGCTCCGGCAGGGTTTCCTGGCAGCCACGCAGCCCTCCCCTCCTTCGAATATCAATAAGATTGTAGAGGATAGAATGTAGGAAAGGGTTCGGGAGGTTACGAAGTGGCTGTAGCAATAGTTTGATAGGAGAATGGACCGGCTAAGAGACAGGATGTCACAACAAGACGGTATTTATACTAGATGAATGGCGATGATGTCAGAGAAGATGGAATTACTGCCACTACTTGACGAGAATGAGGTTGAGGATCAGCTTGATCACTACTAAAAAAAAGGGTTATAATGACGCTAAGAAGCGTCATTAAAGCGAGCTATAGTGACGCTTTTGTGCTGCTGACGCTTTCAAAGGGCGTCGTGCGTATGGCTGTCACAATAGGTACAGTAACGCTATTTAGCTTCATCCCAGATTTGCTATTGTGACGGAAAAAAGCGTCATCATAGGTCTTTTAAGTGACGAACAATTGTGTCAGTAAAATCATGTTATTATGACAAAACTTTTTGTTACAATAGGTAAGCTTCGATGACACATTTATACGTCAGTAAACATTTTGTTAATATGACACATTTATTGGTCACAATAGGTTGTTTGGATGACAGAATTAGGTGTCATGAAACGATGGCAAATATGTCACACTATACCGTCATAATAGGGCTTTGCGATGATGTTTGTTTTTGTCAGGAAATATTGAAAAAATGACAAAATAAAGCGTCATCATAGACATCTGGAATGATGGATTTTTAGTGTTATGAAGCGTTTAAATGGATGACCAAAAAAAGCGTCACAATAGATTCACTATCTGAATAATTGAATCAAACATTTCACAAAAAATTGTAATAATAATTTAGAACTCCTACAAAAAGTATGTTTTTTATCCCTGTCATATATATATATATATATATATATATATATATATATATATTATATAGCACACAATTGTTAAATAGACATCATTAAAACTCAAAACAATCAAAAGTAACCCATGTTAAAAAGTAAGCCTATAAATAATAACATTCAAAAGTTGTTCAAACATGAGTATTAAGTATTTAGATACATGCATAAAGCCAAGCATTAGGCATTCAAAAAAACATAGTCTTGGCTAAATCTTGTCCCAATCCCAAATGGCTTCGATACTGAAATACGTATTTGATCTGCTTCGCGAATCTTCACCTACAATAATATAGAATGAATTTAGTAATAATATTATAAAATCTTCTTAGAAGGAAAAAAATATTAAATTAATTAAGAATGTAAGTGATTAGAGAATTACCAAGTGTCATGGCCAAGCGATACCTATTTCAATGGAATCTCCAATAGTCTGAATAAACTCTATTGGTTTCAAAAATTTCTCGTCATGATGAAATGGAACTAGAACCATTACTTCACACCATTCCTCACCCACAGTACACCCCCTATTTGTGGAAATATCAAAACTGAAACATCTTGAACATCAGAACTGAAATTTCACAGGCAAACATCAAAACTGAAACATCTTGAACTGGGACACACGAGACAACTAAGTTAATTCAAGCATTTTAACTGAAACATCAAAACTGAAACATCTTGAACAGACTGGCAGCTAGAATGCTACCCGAGAAAATAACCAATGAAACACCTTAACTAAAACATCAAAATGTCAGCATCTTCTACAAACTGGCAGCTAGACTGCTACCACTAAAGCATTTTAACTAAGTTAACCACTGAAAATAACCACTGAAGCATTTTCCCTTGACTTTGATAAAATACATCAGAACCTATTGCAAGAACACAAGCTGTAATAGCAAGAACACAACCTATTGCAAGAACCTATTGATATTTATTTGTTGATGATCATCAGAACCTAATGTATTCATCTAAAGACATGAACATTGAAAACTGAATGGATAAAACTCCAAACCAGAATTTCAGCTTTGACAAACCAAATTTCAATCCACACATTCAAAGTTCAATCCAAACCCCACATATTTAAAGTTCAATCCAAACTCCACACATTCAACACATTCAAAGTTGTCCACAATGTTATCCATCGATAAAAAAATATATTGGTCCCAAAGTTGTCCTGTAACACCCCGCTACCTAGGCCCGGCGGGGCCGGGATGTCACTCCGTCCAAAGGACAAGGGGTCTTTATAATGAGGTCACACAAATAAAATAGCGGAATAAAAATAATACTTCAACTTAAGATTTATTACAACCCAAGAATAAATCCACGAATTTTCAAAAGGAAACAAATCCATAAATAAAGTTATCCACTCTCGTCTCCCCAAAGCAATATATAAAATCAAAAGACACATTCTCTTCCAAGGCAGATAACACTAGCTACTCATCCCCACAGCAGGATCGGCCTGAAATCATGGTAAAGTGGTGATGAGACAGAAATCTCAGTAAGTCTGTGTGTGCTTTGGGTGTTCAATGAAAACAGTTCGTGGATGCAAAGTGTGAAATCTTTATAAGAGAAATATTGGCAAGCAATAAATATTAGTCAAAAGCAAGAGTGGTGTTTTCCTCTTTTTGAAACCATACAAGTGCCCAATAAAATCAACCACTCATAAAGGTGGTCATGGGTTACCACACGTTGGGCCCCATAACCGGTCAGAATGCCTAACACTTTGTGCAGACTGACAAAAGAAATACTGGCAAATAATGAATGATGTTCAAAAATAAGAGTGGCGTTTTGGGCTTATCTAACCGTACATAATTTATAAGATCAACCACTCGAAAGAAAGGATTATGGGTTACCACACGTTGGGCCCCATAACCAGTCAGAATGCCTAACACTTTGTGCAGACTGACAAAAGGTAGGTGATCGGCCTACCGGGCAAGATACTCCTCCTTCTCTATACCCAAACAACAACCAGGTGTCCATTCCGGCAAAACACGAGTCACTTGATCGAAATAAAACAAACTGCTAGCTCGAACCGGCCTGACTAAGTAGTACTGACATTTCTCTAAGTTGAGCTTATCTTCTGGAGGTGGCCTCCTGCCAGAAGACTCACTCTTGCTCTTCAAAACTAGTACTACTAGCCTACCCTGTTGAGTACTAAGCGTAACATATCCCACTTGGGGAGAAAATGAACAAAACACAGTTCCACTTGAAAATGGCAATTAAGGTTTTCCAAAGTTTGGGGCAAAACTGGTTTTAGAAAGAGTTTTAGGTTTTGAGTAAAACCGCCCCTTGATTTGTAAATAATTTATTTGTCTGAAATGAGAATGAAAATAATCCTCAATTGCCGTTACAGAAATGAGTGACCATGCACTCTACATTTGGCTTGCCATAAAAAAAATTATTTTTCATCAAACATGTTTTATGCAGGAGCTTACCTAATCCTTGCTCACAACAAAGGTCTCCAATAGCTGACCTGACCCGCATAGGGTAAATACAAACCACAATCAAACTCAAGCAAAAGACTCACTTTCTCAAATAAAACTAACTCAACTTACTACAGTCATATCCCTAGTGTCCCAAGCTTTAAGACTCAATAATAAATAAAATGGTTTATAAAATAAATCTAGTTTGAAATTAAAATAACTAGAGTTTGAGAAATAGGTACAAAAAGTTCAAGGTTTAAATCTTGCTAAAAATAAAATATGGTTTATTTGAAAAAGGGTCCAAGGTAGTATTAGGTAAAATAATGATTTATTAATAATTTAGTTGTTAGAAAATAATTGATAGCTAAAATTTGTTGAAAATAAATTTAATGAGTCTTGTTTGAAAAATAATAAGCAAATCCTTAATGGGTTTTGATTAAAAGTTAATAAATATTTTATTAATTATAATTATTTCCATAAAAGGTTTTAATTGATTTTATTATTTTAAATAATATCTATATATTTTTTTCAGCAAAAACTATTATTTATTTGACTAGAATATCACTATTTTATATAAAAGACCAAATCCACATTTTCCTATGGTTTTCAAAATTTTACTAGAAAAATCATATTATTAGATATTTTATTAATGAAATAAAATTTAGCTTAGGGACAATTAGATCATGATCATATTCCTATAGCTAACCACAATCATGAACATATACAACCCTTCAATTCATCAAATCATTCCAAATCATGCATACAAGCATATATCTCAATTTATCAAAACAGGATCTAACCCCTACTAGCTTAAATAAGATCATGGCTTCAATAATCCAATATGAATATAAATCCTATTCACCAAAGGTAACATAATCTCTAGCATACTTCATCACAAATACTACCTATGACATGGAGACATGCATTAAATCTCAAATCATCATACAATCGACCAAGATAATCCATCCATGCATAAATCCCATCTCCTTCATATTCATACATACATTCATGCTTCAATCTCAACAATATATATATATACTTAAATCCTATCGCCATCCACCTACTATCATCATCATCCTAGAGACATGAATCTAGAGTTTAAAAGAAAGGTTGAAGGGACTTACTTGGTTGATGAATGCTTTGAAGGAGTTTAGAGTAGATCTCAACTCCTAGATGTCTAACTTTGTCCATGGGAGATGGCGAAAGCATGTTCATGGGAGAAAAAGTCATTCGGCCAAGAGAGGGAGAGAGAGAGAGAGAGAGAGAGAGAGAGAGAGAGAGAGAGAGAGAGAGAGAGAGAGAAAGAAATCATTAGTATGTTTATTCGCATAGGTTCTCACTAGAGATCAAGATTGGAGAAGATGAAGTTGTTAGAATAAATTTACCTTGAAGGTGTTCTTGACCTTAACAGAAATTTCTGGTTTTTTATCCAAAAGTGCAAGTTGGATTTTGGAGTTTGATATTAAAAATGGTACGGATGGACTCACAGCAATGAATAGATGAAATATGGAATTTTTAGAGGTAGTTTGAAGTGATTTGGAGAGGTATTAGGTGAAAGGAAGTAGTAGGTGTTCTTGGTGTAGTGTGTGTTCTTGAAGGTTGAAGAAAATCGAGAGATGGTAATGTGCAGCTGCTGAATTTTTGTGAGAGATAGGAGTGGACGAATTTCTATAGGGTTTAGGAGGTTGATTCTCTGATTTGGAAGGGAAAAGGAAAGGTTAGTTGTTACAATCTTTGAAGAATATTTTTAGGAAGTGAATTTAGAAACTAAATATTCCAAGAATATCTTGATTGTTGGACAGCTTTTGGAAATCTGCCATGGTCGACTGTTTGAGCAGAATTTCTGTGGGATTAAAGCTGGCTTATGGAGGCTTATGGTGGCTGAAATTAGGGTGTACAATGATGAAGAAGAAGTCTGGTCCATTGAGCAAAATATTATGGAAGGTTGCTAAATAAGATGGCTGAAATTTTGGAAACCAATTAAGCTAAATTGCAGGAATTTGTTTGAGAGATTTTTGGACAGTCATTAATGGAATTTCGTGCAGAAGTTCAAGGGGATCAATGGAGCTCTGTTGATGGAGGTTTAAGGAAGGTTTGACAGGTTAAGGTTGGTGTTTTGGCTGGAAGAGAAAGAGGAAACAAGCTGGACAAATTTCTGCCCAGAAATTTCGCTGCACAGTGATTTTTCTGGAAGATTTTCGTCTGCTACTTCCAGCCATTTTGCAGCAAGCTGGAAGGGGGGTTTCAGGGGTATTCAAGGCTGGTTTTCAGCCTTCTTTATGGAGGAAAAACATGGCTAAGGTGCTGCACAAAATTTGGGAGAAAACAGCTTGGTTTGGAGCTCTCAAAGTTGATTTTCGTACAGAAATTTTTCCTGTTTTGCTCCAGCTTGAGCAGTCCGAAATTGGACAAAAACTTTCAGGTTTCAAACTGATCCTAAAGACCATTTTTCTGGTGGAATTTGGGAGGAAATGTTAGCTAAAAATTTCGACCCTTTGAAGGTACAACAAGTTGGAAAATTCCAACTCATTCTATGAAGAAAGATGAACTAAACTAGAGGAAAATTTCAGCAAGCTTACTAGAGGGATTTTTCCTCTTGAAATTTCCCACAATGCTACCATATTTTTCAGACCATAGGAAGCCTTTTACCAAGACATTTTGATCCTAAAAGGCCTCAGCACTTTACTGAATTTTCTGGAAAGAAAAAGGCTAGAACACCTTGATCAAACTAATGAGTTGAGCATTGAGAAAAATTAAAGAACAAGGAAGAATGAATTTCCCTTCAAGAATTTCGAGTAGAGTAAAGAGTGCAATGATAATTCTCCTAACATGTCTCTCCTAGGACATTATCACTACCTTGTTCTAGGCTCTTAAGGCCGAAACTAATCCTTCCTAAGCAAAAATAAAATTTAATTTAGCTAAGGCTTCTATGATGGAATTTAAACCCTAGACGTCAATAATCTATTCTAAAGCTCTAACCACTAAACCACAACAACTCTTGTTACTATTTCTACTAGAAAAATTATTTTCTATTCAATCCACAGGTTATCTCCCTATTTTCACCCCGGGCAAAAATTACCATTTTGCCCCTCTCACACAATACTCACCAACAAGACTTCAAGACAATAAAGCTCGAATCCAGAACACATAAAAATTCATATGAGAGTATATTTAACCATTAAATAAAATATGATATGCATCCCAACCCCCTTACTCTAAGGTTTGTTTCGACTGGGGTTTCACATGTCCCATGTAAGTATAAAGAAAGGCATATTCCAATAAAACAAAAACTATTGAAAAACAGCTACGTCGTTTTCATTTCACTATAATGACGCAAAAAATCATCAACTTCATTCATGCAAAAGCTGCCTGACAACTTCATTCATTCAAAAGCTGTGAGGATATTTCAAATGCTGTGAAACCATCAACTTCATTCATGCAAAAGCTGCCTAACAACTTTATTCTCAGAAATACAAAAATACAGCAACGACAACTTTAATTTCCTTCTTGATCAAAAGCTGCATGCACATTTAGAAATGAAAAAAAAAAAAAACCAGAATAAAACTCCAAACCAGAATTTTAGCTTTGACAAACTAAATGGACTACTACTATGCCAAAATGTGGTGAAACCATCAACTTCATTCATAAGAAACCATTATACCAAGATGGCTTTAACATATCTATTTCTGAATTTTTTTTTTACCAAGCCAAAAGAAATTCTAAACTGTTATCTCACAAGAAATGAGGCAGAAAATTTACAAAACTGCATTTTTTTTTTTTTTTTTTACCAATCTCAAAAGAAATTTTGATCTGAAATTATGTCCATCTTGAACATTCAAAACTGAAACTCATTTAAACGCCCCATCTTGAACATTCAAAACTGAAACATCAATAGAAAACAAATGACATAATCTACTTTCAAGAATCTCTAGGAGAACTGAATTGTTTAAGGGAGACATCTTTCAGGACTGTAGTAATCAAAACAACAATCAAAAGACAGCTAAAAACCTCTGAATAAACAGCTTTCAACACAGAGAATATCATGTGAGCTCATATGAGTCACTATTGAATTGATACAGTATACTGAATACTAATGCAAATAACAAAATCACTCCATCTAGTTGGCATAAAGGACTCATATTCCCAACGAAAAAAAATACGAAACTGGTTGCAACAATAAAAATGACTCATATACTTAATTAACCAATGTAAACTTTTTTAATAATCTATTAACATCCAATGGTTCTACAACTAAAAGAACATTGTTAAGCTAAATAAGTAGACTGAAGACCAAAAGAAGAATAAGCAGAATGAAGAATAAGCAAATTCAAAATTGAAACATCAAAACTGAAACAACACAGGCAAACATCAAAATTGAAACATCACAGGCAAACATCAAAACTGAAACATCTTGAACCGGGACACACGAGACAACTAAGTTAATTCAAGCATTTTAACTGAAACATCTTAAACAGACTGGCAGCTAGAATGCTAGCACTGAAGCATTTTAACTAAGTTAACCACTGATAAAATACATTCTAGCTAAGTTAACTAAGTTAACCACTGAGAAAATAACCACTGAAGCATTTTCCCCTGGCTTTGATAAAATACATCAGAACCTAACCTAGTGTGGATACTCTTTCGAAGTTGTCCACATTCAACATTCCAAACTCCACACATTCAACACATTCAAAGTTGTCCACAACATTCTCTGACCTTATTCGTACATTCATTGAGCATCTAACCTAGTATGGATACTCTTTTACAGCCAGAAATTCCAGAGAATATAGTATGAAAGCTTTGATCTACAATGCACTTGCAAATTTACCCATTAAGTGAAAGGACAAGTGCAGATGATCTGAATGGCAACAGGATTGAATCACTAAGAAACCACCAATCAAGTACACAAGATTGGAACTGAACATAAGATTCAATTACCTAGATACCCATTTTCACTTTCCACAATCACAATTTGTTTTTATTTTCTTCAATGTTAAAACAAAAATTGGCTTATCTTCCTCTTTTTTTTTTTTTTTTCCCTTTTCCTACCTCCAAGTATAATAACTTATGACTTCCATTCTAATCAAATAAAGGGTAAGTTAGTCGCTATGTCAATTAGAAACAGAAGATAAGCAGGAATTTTCAAAATCAGAAGCAAGCAGCAGGAATCTTTTCAGGGGAAAGCCACTAGAAAAGACTGCAGCACATACTTCAATTGTCTATTAATCCAGAATTTATGTTTCTGAGTTCTTAATTGCAACAAAACTCCTAGCTGATTCACCCCCAAAAAGGACATTTATGTGTGTATTCCTCGCTATAAAACCTATTGCAACAACAAAAAACAGAAAAGAGATGGCCTAAAAAACATAAATTATGTGTAGAATATTTACCCTGTGGAATGGAGTTATGCATAATGGAACGTATGAAAAGAAACAATATAATTTTTAGCTCTTCATTTTTCTTAGGATTGCCATTATTGATCCAATACGTATGGCATAGTCCTAAAGCTCATGTTTTAGTGAACAAAATGCCAGGCAAATAGAATACTATACAACAACCAGCTACACGAGCCAAATTAATGAGACAAGCTAAATTTTAACTATCAACATCGAATATTATACACTCACAATTTGAAGATGAGGGTTTTTTCCAGGACCTTATCAATGTCGCGAACCCCAGCTTTGCCAGCAAAGCCCTTAGCCAAGAGCTGCTCAACTATCCTTTTACCGGTGCTTCCAATGGCACCATCTTACCCACATCCGAAATAATACAAGAAATCAAGTCCATTAACAGCATCTTACCCACATTGAAACAGAAGCTTCACTAAACCTTCGTAACAGTGACTTGTTCAGTCATGATGAAGTAGATCCAATAAATGAGCTAGAAGCAACAGCTAACCCAACCCCAATCCGATTAGTTGAGTACATTACCGCTGCATTCTATAGGTGTAATGAAAACAGAGCAGCAAGGACGGTGGCAAAGAATGAAATTCATAAAAGGGAAAATGAAAACAGAGCTTCAAAATCGTAAGAAATTGGATTTGAGATTGAATTGGGGAAAGAGTGAAATTTTTGGGACAAGACACAGCACCAAAGACGGTGGCAAAGTTTTGAAGGAAATGTCGAACATAGAGACGAACGAAACCCAGAGATGACTTTTGAGAACTAAAGAATACAGAAACGATGCCCATGAGTTTTCAACGGAGAAGGAGATTTTCCTCAATCAATTAATAAAAAAGCTGACAGTTGCACTTTTTATTTTAAGAAAATTTCAAAAGGGGAGCCCTTTCTTTTGTGACACTGCGAAAGTGTCATTATACATTACATTATCTATTTTGACACTTAAAAGTGTCATAATATTGTAAAATTTTAAACTAATTTATCAAAACTACGTCGTTTTGTTATTACTATCATGACACATATAAACGTAGCGTCATTATAGACAATATATTGTTACACTTTAGAAAAAGCGTTATTAAAAATATGTCACAAAAACTACTTTTTCTTGTAGTGTGATGACACCTTTGTTACGCCTCTAGATCCTCATCCCTTCCCGTCTCATCCTCATTCTCTACCCCCACCACCTTTGGCTAGCGCTACTGCTTTTGTAGCTAGTTGATATATTTTTTATATGTAACAATACATACTATATTTACATTTCATTATATCTTTGTAATAAAAAATACGTTTCGTATTTATATATTCTTTAATATATTTTTTAATATATTTTGTTTGGACTTATTATTTTGTGTTATTGCATGGGATTTTTGAAAACAAACATAAAATGGGCTGGATTTCGGGAAAAAAATTAAAAATATTTAATTAAAAATTAAATTATCCGTCGCTAAATACCGTAGCTAAACACTCGCAAATTAGTTACGGTTTTGCGACGGCACTAAAATTAATTTTTATTAAACTGAAAAGGTTGTCGCTAAACTCCCTCAAATTTGCTATGGTTTTGTGACGGCATGAAAAATAATTTTTGCTAAATAGAAAATGCCATCGCTAAACCCTCGCAAAGGTTGCTACGGTTTGCGACGGCTTGTGAAATTATTTTTTAAAAATTAAATTGGTCGTTGCTAAACCGTCACAAATGTGCTATGGTTTTGCTACGGCTAGATCATTCCTACAACTAAATAATTAAATATAGCCATCGCTATTCCCTCGAAAATAACTTAAAATATTTTTTTTATGCCATCGCTAATGCATAGTAAATTTGTCAAAATTAACTTTGTTGACTACTTTTTTGGGGTAGCAATTGCCGTCGCTAACAGATACAGTTTTTTCGTGCCATCGCAAAATTTATATTTAGCGACTAGCGTTTCAGCTATGGTAATCACCGTCGTTAATGGTATTAGCGACAGTTTTGGCTGTCGCAAAACCCGCTGTCTCTTGTAGTGGAAACCATGCATTATTACATGATTTTCTTATTTTATGTCTGCATTTTTGCGATTTCCTCCCTTTCTATTTCACTATGTGCACAACTAACTATATGTCATCCTAATCTTTACAGGGAGAAGGTTGAACAATTATTACTCGAGTCTAGCACTAGTCATGCCATTATCTGTGATGACCTAAAAAACAGTATACCTAGGAAGGGATGGAAAACCTAAGAAATTTGCAGTAAGGGGATGATTATATATCACTTGCTTTGCCCTGAGGGGAATGCTTTGGTATGCTTGGGCCAAATGGTGCTGGGGAAACTTCTTTTATAAATATGGTCAGTTCACTATTTCTTCACTTTATTCTTATATGGCTAGACAAGTGACCTGCAAATCATGTTCCCTAGGGTTTGCCTTTTATTTCTTGGGACTTTACCTTTTGTTTCTTCTTTTACGCAGTAATTGATCAGTCTTCCTTACATGAATTGTTCATGAGATATGCTCTTGCTTTTTGAATACTAGAAGCATATGATCTTTTATGTGGCATGTTTATACTAACAGATGATAGGGTTGATAAAACCAAGCTTTGGTACTGCTTGTGTTGAAGGGCTTGATGTACGAACTAATATGGATAAGATATATACTAGCATAGGTGTATGTCCCCAGCATGAGTAAGAATCTAATAACTATGGATGCAAAGAGGTTTATAGTTTTTTCTTTTTAAAAAAAAATCTCATTTAGGAGTTGGAACCAATCTTACTTTTGTTCATTATATGAAAAATGCATAGCCTATTATGGGAAACATTAACAGGAAGGGAGCACTTACTCTTCTATGGAAGGCTTAAGGACCTTACAAGCACTGCCTTTACACAAGTTAGTGTTCATCCCTAGAATGTTGTTGCATCTAGGCTTGATTGAAAAAATCCAAGGGTTAGCCATGGTTTTTTGGTGTTTTATCTAATGCCGAAGGATTTTTTTTTTTCCCCTTTCTTTTGTTGAATTTGCTTATGTGCTATAGGTAATGGAAGAATCTCTTAAAAGTGTAAACTTGTTTCATGAGGGTGTTGCTGACAAACAAGTAGAACAATATAGTGGAAGTATGAAGAGGAGACTTAGTATTGTGATTTCACTAATCTGGGATCCCAAAGTAAGCCTACACCCTCATACTCTTCCACTTTAAGACATTTAGATAGTTATAACTCCTAACTAATGAAAATTTTTTAAGGTTGTCTATATGGATGAACCTAGTATAGGATTAGATCCAACTTCTAGAAATAACTTATAGAACGTTGTGAAACGGGCAAAACAAGACAAAGCAATAATTATCACAAGTAATTCTTTCACTCTCTCTATATTTGTGTGTGTAAACCCAGTATATGTGTTGCTCTAGATCAATACTGAGAGCTGAATACATATTTGAAATTACTTATGATAAGACTGTTTGAACTAGCAAGACTGTCAACTGTAGGGCATATTCTTCCAAGTTTGACTGATCAAGTGATATTGAGTTCATACTTGAGGAGGGTTGCTGTGATTTACTGTTAGGAGCATCTTGCGGCATCTTTTTTTGGTGAGTATCTAGCATATGTATTATTATTATTTTTTTCTACTCCACCTGTGTGAGATGGGTTAGTATTCTTATTGTTTTTATGTGCAAAACTGCAACAAATTCATTTAGCACATTCTTTTACTATTAGTTTACTACCGTCATCCTATGTCTATATTCATTTTCTATTTTTGTTTTATGTACTTTGTTACTTCGAGCATAGACTAAATATCAAACAATTTGAATTTGCTGACTAAGTGGAATCAAGAGGAAAGGCCTTCAGGAAAGGCCTTATGACTCACGAATCAAAAAGTCATAGGCAACTTGGGTCAATGGGTGCTGGGACAACTCCTGGACGCATATACAAAGGAAAGAAAATGCCTAGAAGAATGGGAGGAACCAAGAGAAAGATTAGGAAGTTGAAGATTATGAAGATTGACAGTGAGCTAAGAATTGTCATGATGAAAAGAGCTTTACCTGGTAAGCCTAGAAATCTTCTTTGACTTACTCCAACAGAGATTGTTGAAAAGAACAAACCTAAAAATTAGTGTTGGATACGGGAATTTTTTGTACCAACTAACTAAATCCTTGTAATTTTGGTTTCCAACAAGCAGCAGTTTGTAATTTAATTCTTTACATTTTCCCTACTAGTCAAAGCTAAGTTTATTATAGATATTATCTTTTTATAACCTTTGAGCCAGTGAATAAAACTAAATCTTTTCACCTCCAAGCTTTATTTGTCCTCAGCCAGTGGATTATTAGTTACACCTTTCCTGTGCTTTGGCTACTTAGTTATGTAGGTCTATTTCATAATTATGAAAGTTGGACAAAGCAGCCCCCTAAATTTCAATACCTATGAGACAAACAAAAATCACCGAACAGAACGGGAATGGAGTTGCTATAGGAATCACAAGAAATCATCAGAGTACAAATCAAGAAATGTGAAATCTGGTTGAATTTCTCTCTGGCAACTTCTGGTCAGTGGTCAATGGCAATAATAAACTCATATCCAATAGGGAGGTCGTGAACTTCATCTTTCCTCATGACATTAGAAACAAGAGAAATTTTATCAAACACTATATCAATTGGCCCAAAAAAAAAAAAACCCACTTAGAAATAATAAGAATTCTCTGCATCAGGATTGTGAATTCAATTTGTTCAGTCATATTTTATTAATCAACTGAAAGAGATTTACTGACACATAAATACAATGGTTTTTCAGTTCATAAGAAGCAGAGGTATAAGCACACCAGAAAAATGGGGAAAACACATGAGAATAAGTACACACTATAGACTTCACTAGATGGATGTTGATGGAACTACAACTTATGCATTTAATAGTGAGGAAAGAGCAAGATTTGGATGTAGCAACAACCCTTTAATCTGCCAATTCTGCAATTGCTTGCCTCTTATTAAACAACATCCTTTAATCCAAAACCATTCCCATATGCTCTTCTTATCTTCAACTTCCCTGCAAACTAACATTCCTGATCCAAGATCCTTATACAAACACACAACCCCATCTTTGCTACTCAACTTTATTGAATACAACCTAGACGTAGATCAAAAACAGCATTGTTTGGGTCTCACCTAAGCTAACAATATGATTTCCTTTTCAACCAACTAAGAGAAGGCTGCGAGAGTAGAGATCAATCAAAATGTGGATCAGAATATTTAGCATTTGAAGAAGACGCTTTCTTGGAGTTCCTTTGGTTTTTTGTTATGCTTGGAGCTTCTTTATTTGCATTTTTATAAGACAACCATGCTTACTTAGCTTGTTCGAGCGATGAAAATGATTTGAAAACATTTCCTCTATAACCATTAGGTGTTTTATGGCAGTCCACACAATCTTCAAATAACCTATGTTGTCTCCCTTGAAAAACAACATAGAACTTTTTTGGAACCATATTCTGCTTCAAAAGTGAAAAAAAATAAGATGATTAATACATATTATAGATTATAATGAGAAAATGCCAAAACTCTTTTAAATACAGATTATAGAAAATGCCAATTTATCCTCCTTCCAGACTTTCAAAAAAGGGGTGAATCCTTACCATGCTACATAATTGCAACTTTCATCAAATGGGACGGTAAAAGACAAGGAAACTAGCGTACTATTTGGAACATTTTTCTTTTCTAAAACTTAGTTACGGGCGATGTAATGTTATAAAGGAGAGGACATACAGGGAAGTAAGAAATACTCAAAAAAAAAAAAAAAAAAAAAATCATTCATCAAACACTTCCCAAGAAAGTATGGAAACCAGAGGATATAAGAATTCTTAACGGAACATTTAAGCACCAACCAGTGAATATTCTACAAATGCCTATTACATATCCCTTGGACAGTAATCATACCTCTAGTTGTAAGCTACATTTAATCTTGAGATTGCCGTCCTTGAAGGGGAGTCAACAACAGATTATGGCTTTTGGCCCACAAAATAAATAAATAAATTGAATAAATGTGCCTAAGGAAGAGAGTCAACACCAATGAGCTTTTCAAGGCCTATAAAATGCAGCCAGAACTCTAGTGGTTTATCTAGCAGAATGTTCTGACTTACATCTTCACCCTAATAGTGCATAAATAATCTGTTTCTAATTTATATGCATTGGACTGATGCAACTATAGGAATTCGTTGTAGCAAACTATCTTATAGGAAATCTGCGATAATCTTCCAAAGAAAAGATTGGACTGGGAAATCTTGGTTGTAATCAAAGAATAGAACCAAAAACCAAGGCAAGCCATAACAGAGTTTGGAATTTTTGAATTGGAAATAAGAAATGAATATATAATCATTTAGATTATTGAAAGCCAGAAACAAGTGAAAATTTTCTGTAGCTGAAATTAAAATACGCAACTAGTAATTACTACCTGACTTAGCATGACCATTATAACTACATTACTCAATCCAACAGGAAAAAAGATCATGCTTATGAACTTTGTCCTAATTGAAATTTGTATAACACAGCAGCAGATCCTTTTGTTGCCCCAGGATAGGCTGTTAACCAAACAGTAACCAAAATTGAAGTTCAAATATTTTAGTGCACATATTTTCCACTCAGAATCGCATCAAAGACTAAAGAACATTCTATTCATATAAAAAAAAAGAGAAATTTCAATATCATTGAATAAAGCCTTTATCACGAGGATTGATAAAATACATAAGCATATGCTTATTATGTTTTCTCACTAAATCTGTAAAACAACAAAATGGAGCCCGCAAATCCTGATTTGAAAAATTAGATCCTAAGCATGAAAGCATGACACGCCCTTGCAATTTCTTTACACGAATTTCCCAGGATTTCTCCAAACCAAAACGATTTATATGTCAGAGTGAAGAAAGCCTTCCCAGAACAGAACAAAAATCCCAAGAAGCAGTTTAGTGCTTAATTTATATTTCCTCAAAAACCACATGCCTTCTGCAAGATTGTTACACTCTTCTGCTACACTCTTCTTCTCCTTGTGTTGTAGCTTGTTTAGTGCGTTCTACTCCCAAGTTCAAGGCTTTATGTGGGAGTTTTTTGGGATCGGATCTGCCTTTGAAAATCAAGGTAGGCTATATCTGCCTTGTGGGCTCATGTTTGTTCCTGTAATGTGCCTTCTTGAATAGTTTTTGCTCCTTTTGAACTCCATTTAGTGCTTCTAAAATGATGAGTATGAGCTTTGCCTACAATCCGAGATGGGAAGAAAGAGAGAGAAGGGAGAAAGAGGTCTAGCAGTGATGGAAAGAAGGAGAGAGAAGGGAGAAAAAAGTCTAGCGCAAGGTGTAGAGAGGCAGAGGGTGGTTGATTGAGAGAGCCAAATGCCTAGAAGTCATTGCCGTGAAGAGAGAGAGAGAGATTTGGTGTTTTGCTAAATTTGTGGAAGAATCCAAATTCTCAGATGATTGGTTCACCTACAAATTAACAATGGTTGACATTAAGGAGAAAAAGATAGTTAAAAAAAAAGAGTTGCAATAAAATAATCAACAAGAACAGAAGTCGTTCTAAATCCAATAAATTCGGATACCAAGTTCACTTAAAAATTTCAAATTTCCTTATATATGTCAATTCGAGAATGTGACTCATGGGTTTGAAAATTAGTTGGTGAATTCAACTCATGGGTTTGTTATTATTAAATCTTTTTTGAGAGATCGAAAAAAATATAAAATTTCATAAACTCTTCTATTTTATTCTTTTCTTTTCTATTTTTTTTAAATTCTATCCATATCCTTTAGATAGAGTTAAACAAGTGAATGCTCATGCTAAACTTGGGAGAGGACATCAATAAAGATTGGGAGAGATATTTTATGTTATAAAGGAGAGGACATGGAATTAAGAAATACTCCAATACTGGTGAATGCGCATGCTAAACTTGGGAGAGATTTTTGTTTTTTTTTCTTTTTGAGAAAGGAGACATTCTATGGCTGCTGTGAAATTTAAATTCCAACTCCTTCCAATAATTGATTTTGGAGTTCACATTGACTCAAAAAAGGCTGTCAAGGATATCTTTCTTAACTCTTTTATTTTTCAATTACCAAAGTTAATTCTAATCTCCTCTTCCTTGGGATTGGACTTGAACCATCCGCGGCCATCCCATTTACAATGGGCACAGGCACAGTAGGTAATTCAATCTTGTGAACTATTCTTCCCCCGTTGCTTAAAAAGTTAGAATGATTTACTGGAGTGGCCTTTTTTTTCCTAATGCCGGTATAAGTGAAAAATAAATCTTTCCAATTTTAATTTAAATAATTTTTATTTTTAAGAAATTATCATATACTCACGTTCTCTCTCTCTCATTAACTTAAATTGGGGGATCCGTGCATTTTTCAAAAAAGTAGCCCTATAAATCACTTCTTTTCTTCATCATCTTCTTCCTCCATACCGTCTTCCATGGACAGGTGCAACCAAATCAAAATGGGTCCTCCGGACATGACCAGACCCTGGGGGACTTTCTGTTACATGGCTTTTATGATTCTCGCATGCCTATCGAGGGGGACCAGCTGAGACTCCATGCTTCCGCTTAGGTTAATGCCCCCCTCCATCAGGCGCTCTACTGCTCCTCACTCAAAATCTGCAAGACACTAGAAAATTAACTGCAGTATAAAATAAATATTAGCCACAACATGTATAGCCTTTTCTCACCAATATTGAGAGAAATTGAAAGACAGGATGGCCATTTCAAATCTAGCTTATGATTAAGTTAAGTGCTGCTGGCTTAATATCAGCACAGCACTGGACCGTCCATAAGCACAATTTAATCATTCACGAGAATTTATTTTTTTATTTTTTTATTTGGGGGGGGGGGGGGTGGGGGTTCAAGTAACTGATGATAGATTCATAGCACTAAAAAACTCAAATGTACAAATTCATTGAAAAATCTGATAATGCCTCAGAATTGCAGAATAACAGCAAGGCTAATAAAGCCATTCAGTCCCGAAAGATGGTATTATTAGTCATAGATCTCATCACAGGCAATCTTATCAGATATTCCATAAGTATATAATATACAACAAACAGAAAAAATGTTTTTCTCATGGCCAATCCCAAGAGTTAATTGCAGATATTCTGCTCCCCAAGGCAATGGAATATGAGAATGCACCTCTTTGGAATGTATCAACAAAGAGGGCTTTCTGTCTGACGATTTTGACGCAACTTTTGGGTCTTGTGAACACTGAAAGAGCTCACCCCAATACTGAAATCGTCAATTTAGAGAAACCAACAGGATCCTACATCCCAAAATTTCTGCCTAGAGAATGCAAGGAACATTGAAGGGTTAAAGCAGTTAGGGTTGGCAGACCTTGAAGGAGGAGTGAAGAAGGGGAAAAAGATTTCTTTTTGTACAAGGGACTTACTGGGGAAATTCATCAAAATTATTAACACATTATATAAATTTGGACCCCACCTGGTTAACCCCAAATTTTAGGCCGCTTTTTTTTTTGGTGGTGGGGGGCGGGATTTAACACTCAAATATCTGAACATTTTTATCCTAAATCAAATGCTTGAGTACTAATTTGTAGACAACGGTTCTGACATCCTAACATATTGGAAATAGCATGCTAGACAAATGAATAATGAGATATTCCACCAACAGGAGGGGGGGACCCATTTAGTGATGTGATTTAACTCTAATTACGTGGAAAACAAAGAAACAAAGCTGATAATCACACTCCTTCCTACATGAGTTTTTCAGGTACACTCACCAAGAACATCATCAGGTGAGAGTATAGTTTAAACTCAACTGCAAGATGGTCTTGAAGATAATAACAAGAGCATCAAAGATTGTATAAATCCTTTGTAGCATTAACAATAACAGACGCTTGCAACAGGTGCAGCAGCAGGAATTTGAAGATGTTGCAAAGTACCAAGAATATTGGATAAACTGAAAACAGTGTGAGGAATAACTGAAGACTAGTAAATTCCTTCCCAGTTTGTAAACGAAACAGAGGATAGGGAATGTGTTATGGAGCTACAAGTGTTCTAATATAGTATATCAATAAAGATTTAACATTTCACAGATAAATTCAACACAAGCATGCGCCTTTTTCATACCATTATCAGTATCCCAAGATAGCAAAATAGATAAAAATCAACATTCATCATTCTGTTGGATGACAGGACCAGATTAACCAGATGTATGCAACAAAAAGAAATGACACTACAGCCTCAGACAAATCCAGTAATTTCAAACTAGGATGCAGGAACCCCAAGTAGGTTCTCCCTTGTTACAGGGTCTTGAGGTCAACCACACCTCATATAGATGGATTTTTCATCACAGACTATAATCATAGGAACAATACTAGTTTATAGGCTAAATACAATTCCTCAAATCCTAAAATCAAGCTGCCATTATGGAACCTTTTCTCAACAAGATTAGAACACTAATCAATAATCAAATCATCACACTTCCTTTTAAATGCAAATGCAACAATCAAGAGAAGTCCATAGATATTCTATTACAGGCAAACAAAACAAACCAAACTAAGATAGCAGTTAGATGACTTGTTAAAACCATGCAATTAGACGAACCATCCAAAGGTTGAAGTGCTACTGGTTTTTTAACTTAAATTTAGTGCTGTCATTTAACTCCAATCTCTTTGAGTATATGAGAGAGAAGCTGATGTCAACACACAAATTTATGAGTTTCTCAGACCCTAACCCCACAACCAATTTAAAGGGTAAGAGTATAGTTAAACTCAATCACCATCCAAAGGAACAGAAAATGTTCACAAAATAATACAAAATGGGAATAATTCAAATCAATATTGAATTCAAGTCCAATTGCATTCTACGTGTGACCAAGAACAAGTACATTTTCTTCACATTCAGATAAAAAAACACATAATAAATATTTCATAATTATAAATGAAGAAAAATAACTTACCTCTATTTCCTCTTTTGCTTTTTCCCTCCTAAATAACAGTCAAAGGATTGGAGAAATACAGATTAGAATACCAATCAATGCACAGTCTTTGCCTCAGTAAAACCCAGCATTTTCATTTCAGTGTAGCTTCACCAAGTAGGTTCTCCCTGCAAAAGCAGAGACTTGGCTCCACATACACCTCATTTTACATGGATTATGTCATCACAGGCATCCGTAACATAAAACAATGTAAACAGAGTGAATTGATTAAACTGAAATGGCCTCAGATAAATCCCTTAAATAAGTAATTTCATGCTTTGCTGTGGCAAAGCTCAAATACTATCCAGCATACAAAAATTTATCATCATTGACTCTAATCAGTTTACACTTTATAATCAAAAAATTTTTAGAAAAATTTTTTGAGATTCAAGAGTATACATTAAAATTTCTTAGCAAACATTAACAATAAAATAAAAATGGCTCAGAAATATAAACAGCTCTATCAATCAAGAATTTTCTGAAGCAGAACTGGCATTTAAAGCTGAGTTCTCATCATCACAGCCGACAAAATAAAAAAAAGGACCAATATTCCCCAACCCCGACGATAAGACTTTATTCAAAATTATTTAAAAAAAAAAAAAAGCTTTTGGCTCATATCAAGAAATTCAACCATAGATTTTGCATCAGAGATTTCTATCAGAAGCGCGGATAAACCCATTTAATCATAGCCAAATACAAAAATGATAATCAACAAACAAATATAGCGAATGTTCTTAGAGGTAAAACAATGGATAAAGAAGTTGCCTTTCCCCCACGTTAACACCGCAATCAATTTTCGCCTCCATGACTAGACCTTTTTTCCACAGCAACAAGAAAAAAGGCTAAAGGTGGGAGAGGCAAGAAATTAAACAAATTCAAAATCAATAGTTACAAAAATGTTGCCGTTGATTTGACACAGCTCAGCCGTGGACAAGGTACAAAAGCAGCTGAACTGCAACACTTAACGGCCGCGATATAGCACGAGCATTGGGGCAATCATCTTCATATCAGATTATTCAGAGCAGCCCGGGAGGCTACGTGCAATACTGCAAAATGTACAATGAAGAACACAGAATGCTGATAGAAGTCTCTCTCTCTCTGTGCGCAGTGCGTGCGAAAATGGCTGCCCTGGTGAAGAATGGGGAGAGCTGGGGTTTATAAAGACGTTAGAGGTCGGAAACCCTAAAACCCTCTAATTAGGGTTTTATAAAGCATGACGGTGAACGGCAGTGCCTCGGCCCAGTGTGACCTTTTTGCTTTTTTTTTTTTTTTTTTTTTATTAACACTATTTTGGATCAAGTCCAGCCCATCAAAAATTGTTGTACTCTATTAGGGCTAAAAAAATTCAATGGTTTCTGAATTTTTTTTTTTTTCAAATTAGGGCTAAAAAAGTTATTTATGAATTTACTTTCTAGGGTCATTTTTTTTTTTTAAATTCTAAAATTAGGGCGTCTTATGAAAATTAGTAGTCTTGAATAAGGTTATAAAACAAAAATTTATCCCAATTCAATCAAGCCCTCCTGTTAGCATATGAACGGAAAAATCACTGTTTATTTTTTCCATTTCCCAACATTAATGTATACTTAAAAAGGAGAAAATGCAAGCTCAAGCATACATATACGCATAGAGAAATTTCTACATTTAAGGGGAAATAAAAAATAAAAGGGGAAATTTTGAAAAAAAGAAAATAAAATTCCTTAAATTAAGAATCTTTCTGTGTATATATGCATGCATTTTTATCTTTTTGAAGTATAAATTGAGGTAGGAGAACAAAAAAAAAGTTTTCTCTTCCAAATTCTAATAGAAGAATTTGATTGTCACGTTTTTTTTTTTTTTTTTACTTTAAAAATCGAGTTCAAGTTTTGATCTAAGTTTATGCTTGGTTAGAGTAAAAATTGAAAGTGTGTAAGGAGAAGAAGTAAATATGATATTAAATATAAAAAACATAATTTTTATTTGAAAGTAAATGTGAAAGAGAAGTAAATTGGAAGCCAGTTACACTTCTATCCTAATTAGCAAATCTTCTCATCTTATTTAGGAGCAATTAGGAAGTAAATAAAGTTAAAAGACAAATATGTCATTTTATTCACACTTTTCAATAGTTGAAATAATAAATATAGTAGATATAAAAGTAAATTTAATATGAAGAATATTTCATTAATTTTCACTTCCATCCTAACAAAATAAGATACACTTCTGGACGTAAATGTATCACTTTCCCTCTCCTCCTCCTCCCACTTTATGAACCAATTGTAGCGGCCTCATCTAAAAATTATTGAGCTCAATTTAATTATTAATGGTTCGACTTTATTTGATTTATGTATAACCTAAACCTTATCTATCTGGACTATAAACTCGCGAAAAAAAGTTGCGTATCTTTAGATAACACTTTCACTACTCAAATTAATTTAAAAAAAAAAAAACTAAGAAGACCCCATAGTTTAGTGGAATATAAATTTCTTAGGTGAAGAAGATTAGTTATAAAAGTTCGATAGCAAATCTATATTATTTTTTTATAAATAAATATATTTTTAACTATCCCAAAATAAAAATGTGAATATTCGCATAATTTATAATAAATATTTTACATTTTGTTTAATGCATGTGATGCACAATGACCAAACCCGATTTTTTTTAAAAATTATATATATATTTTTTAAATTGAATATTGGAATCCTACCCTCCGAGTAAAGTGGGTTTTTGACCAAAATTGTGGTATTTTGAAAAGGGTATCCGGATGGGGGCATGAAATTCGGGGTACTCTCCGAGTGAAGGGATCTCGTGTCTGCCAGACACGAGGAATGCCACCGACAAAAAAAAAAAAAAAAAAAGATTCTGGGAAAAGATGGCTGACACGAGCTTGTCAGCCAGATTCCCGCTTCCTCTTTATTCAGTGGAGTCTTCGGCTTTAATTCAGTGGAATCAGAGATTCCATTGAACCCCTTCAACCCTTTCACGTGGTCATGGTTCACGGGAGTAACAGGCAACATTTTGCCTATAAAATGCAAGCTCATTTCATTCATTGCATTCATTTCATTCATCCGCATTTCCGTTCATTTCATTCATCCGCATTTCTCTCTCAAATCTCATCCTCTCTCAATTACAACAGAATAGCTGAAACTCGGTTGAAGGAAGATTGTGACGCACTGTTTTTAAAATTTTTAACATCACCCGCCGTGGCATTCGTTGGAGGTTTGTGTTGAAATTACAAGAAGCGAAAAAGTATTGTTGTCTGTGCGCCTGAGCCATACACGCGACTTCTATATTACAGGTTTTTTTTAAAAAAAATAGAGATTGTGTCAATTTATTTATTTATTTATTTATTTAAATAGATATATTTGAATTTAACATTAAAAAATTAATTATTAAATTATGCACTTGTAGTGAAATTATTGGGATTTTTGGTATAAACTGTCTATGGTTGATATTTGACTAAATTACTTACGGTTAGGTTAAAGGAAAAATGATCGACTTATTATTTCTAATAATTTGAATAGAAAAATATTAATATAAATTAGACGAAAAATATCTAATTTAATTGATTAATTGATTTATATTAATTTAGCTTTTATGGTGAATTTAATAATTTAATTTATTTGTAATTTTTAGTTAGTTATTTTTTATATTTAATTTAATTTAATTTACGTCCATGTTAAAAAATTCATTATATTTTGTTTGATATTTGATTACTTGTGACGATTAATTGATTGATATTTATTTAGCTTTTATGGTGAATTTAATAATTTAATTTATTTGTAATTTTTAGTTAGTTATTTTTTATATTTAATTTAATTTAATTTAATTTAATTTACATCTATGTTAAAAAATCGTTATATTTTGTTTGATATTTGATTTTGTATTACTTGCGACGATTAATTTATTTATATTAATTTAGCTTTTATGGTGAATTTAATAATTTTATTTATTTGTAATTTTTAGTCAGTTATTTTTTTATATTTAATTTAATTTAATTTACGTCCATGTTAAAAAATCGTTATATTTGTTTGATATTTAATATTTGATTATTTGTTACGATTAATTGAATTATATTAATTTAGCTTTTATGGTGAATTTAATAATTTAATTTTTTGTAATTTTTAGTTAGTTTTTTATATTTAATTTAATTTTATTTACGTCCATGTTAAAAAATTATTATATTTTATTTGATATTTGATTATTTGATTATTTGTGACGATTAATTGATTTATATTAATTTAGCTTTTACGATGAATTTAATAATTTAATTTATTTATAGTTTTTAGTTAGTTGTTTTCTTTATATTTAATTTGATTTAGTTTAATTTAATTTAATTGTAATTTATCTCCATGTTAAAAAATAGTTATATTTTTTTTATATTTAGTTTTTTATTATTTGTGATGATTTTTATTATGTTTGTCCATGTTAATTTACTTTTTTTATATTGATATTCTATTGTATAGCATAATATATTACTTTGGGTTGAGATGTGCTGAATAATAATGATATTGGTTTCATATTGTAATGCAATGTTGTACATTCTTTATTTTTTTTAATAGATAAATTCTTTTACATTATTTATTTAGGCACAATGTCATTAGAACAACCTGTTAGATTATGGTTGTATTGGGATTGCGAGATTATACGTACCCCAAACGGCAATTTTTTTAACGGTCCATGTCGCAAGGCATTGATTGTTAAAAATCGAGTTAGTTACTTCGGTTTAGTCAACAAAATATGTACACTTCGTGGATGGGACATGTCTACTGTTCAGTTGCAAATAACAATGAGAGAAAATACTATTTTTGGCATTGCACTAAGGTCTACAACAACTTCTATTTGTGACGATGAAGATATGGATGGATTGTGGGACTATGCATCCACCGTGAAGGGACAACCAATCGATTTGCACGTTCATCATGAGATGGTACAGATTCAAAATGTAATAAATACAAACGTTGCAGAACAAAACAACCCCATGCCTATTACGGAATCCGTCACTGAATTAGTAAATTCAGCCACTCCAGTGCACAGGGCTAATATTGATTTAAATGCGCCTACACCTGCTGACGCCAGTAATCCTGGACATCTCCCAAGTGATAATTTTCAATCCCTTTATACTCTGATAGTTCCGGATGTCTCAGTCGTCGGACCAACTTCGATGGGGTTTGTCACGCCTCCATTTCATGTCGATGTTCAGCCTATACAAACACAGCCCAACCCCACGCTGTTGTTTTCTACTGCGGAAATAGATATTCCATTGGATATTACCCCAGTCGATGAGTGGGTTACTCGAGAACCCAATTGGGTAGGTACTCCAAAGGCGATCGTGGATGGTTTAGGAGTAACATTCGACCTTGATGGACCGAATGCGAAAGATACCCCCGACGAGGATGAGGGTGATGGTGATGCTGGAGAACATGGAGCCGGTCCTTCTGTAATGCCACAACCTGGTAATATACCTGCTGAACAAGACCGGTTATATAATCCACCGTATTCAATGTATCTTGACAGGTTGACTCTGCTCAAGAAATGGAAAATGAATGTGATGGAACGGCGATGGGAAGCAGTCGGATGGATTTATGGTCAGAATCTAATAATGACTTGAGGATTGAAATGTGGTTTAGAAATAAAGAAGAGTTACTTTGGGCAGTTCGATCGTGGTCTGTCAGATTAGGTCGTGAGTTCATAGTACAAGAAAGCAAAAGCGCGTCCTGGGTTGTCGAATGCAAAAATTCAACTCCCCAACATCCCTCTTATTGGCGAATTCGTGCGCGAAAGAAAAAAGGTTGTGGACTGTGGCAAATTACTCGATGGCATGGAGAGCACATTTGTCTAGTTCGAACAATAGACGACACCCATCGCAACATGAGCGCCAAATTTATGGCGAAGCATATTATGTCAACGATTCACAATAATCCAGAAATAACGGTCAGCGAGATAAACAACTATATACATGACACTTTACATTTCACTCCGTCTTACAAGAAAGGATGGAACGCGCACAGGTATGCCATTGAGATGATTTATGGTGACTGGCCTTCTTCATTTGCACAACTGCCACGGTATATGCAAGCCTTGCAAGATGCCAATCCAGGTACCGTAGTGGCATGGCATTTCCTACCTATGGACAGCAATGGCGCAAAGACATTTGGATATGTTTTTTGGGTGTTCAAGCCATGCATTGATGCATTTGTTTACATGAAACCGGTAGTCAGTGTCGATGGGACATTCCTTAGGGGTATATACAAGGGAAGATTATTAACGGCTGTTGGTCAAGATGCCAACAATCATATATTACCCCTTGCTTTTGCAGTCGTTGATGAGGAAACAAATAACAGTTGGGGTTAGTTTTTGTCTTTACTTAGGGCGCATGTACTTAAGGATCGAAGAATTTGTTTAATATCCGACAGACACGTTGGGATAGTGAATGCTCTTCATCGACTATCCGGTTGGCAGGAGCCAATGGCAGTGCACAGATTTTGTCTCAGACATATCCGAAGCAACTTCAATACAAAGTTCAAGAATCATCAATTGAAGAAATTGATGTATGCAGCTGGGGATCAAAGTAAGAAGCGAAAATTTTTGCAAATTATGGAAGAAATTAGTATGTTGAACCCCAAGCCAAGGCATGGTTGGATTTGATTTCGAAGGAGCAATGGACGCTTGCTTATGATGGTGGCCATAGGTAGGGTAATATGACAACTAATTTGGCTAAACCATTCAACAGTGTCGTCAAAGGCATACGTGTCCTGCCCATCAAGGTTATTGTTGAGTCTTTTTTCAAAAAAACAGTCAAATATTTCAACGATCATCGACAGAAGGCTAATCACGGTAGGTATCACTTCCCTTCGACTATATAGGCAAAGTTTGTGAAGAATGAGACAAAAGGAAGAAGGCACCGTGTGCTGACTTTTAATCAGGATAGAGGTATTTTTAGTGTGGTGTCAGCACATCGAGAGCATGGAAAGGGAAATAATTCTTACGAAGTTAATATTGGTACCAGATTATGCAGTTGTTGCAAATGAAAAATATATGGAATTCCTTGTTCACATGCATTTGCAGCATATCAACAATTGGGGCTGAACCCTGGGGATCTCGTGTCATCGGAGAATACAACAATGTCCTACAAGTTAACGTATACGCCACAGTTCAGACCCATCCCACACGAGGATTATTGACGCGACCCTGGTTTAATCTTGGCGTCGTACGCTCACCGTTTCAAGAATCGACGATCTGGTTAAATGCGGACGGCGCGTATTCAGAATAAAATGGATGAGCGTAATCCTGATTCACCTTCTCGATGTGGGTTATGCCATCGCAGCGGACATAATAGGAGGAATTGCACCCACGGTGCTATAAATTGATGTTAGAATATTTTACATGTTCTGCTTTTGTAATTTATATGACTGATGTAATATTTCTTCTTTGATATGTTGTATCAAAACATCTTATGTTTGTAATAATATTTATCATGTCTGTTTATCTATTTTGTGGTATTATATTTACATAAATGATAATATTTTCACTTTATTTCGTAGGAGTTGCACCCATGGTGCTGTAAATTGAAGATAGAATATTTTACATATTCTATTTTCGTAATTCACATGACTGATAGCGTATTTCTTCTTTGATATGTTGTATCAAAGCCTCTTATGTGTGTAATAATATTTATCACGTCTGTTTATATATTTCGTGGTATTACGGTTGCATAAATGCTTATAATTTTCACTTTATTTTGTTTAACAATATATTTTAATCATTTTTTTTTTCGTTTTAGGATACCATTGATGGACCCTGCACAAGACGGAGTTGATCTCGACCCTATTATTCCGGACTTATTGACCCTGCAGCGTTGATATAGATCGACACATATATGGGCAGGACAGTTGGAAGATATTGTCCTTACTGCAAAGCGCAATGACAGCGCTTTTTGGATTGCTCGACCATTCGATCCACGAGTCGAGCAACTTATGGACATAGCTGGATTCGGCGGGATTATTCGTTTGCCGTACATGAAGATTGATCATCCCCTGATTACAGCGTTGGTGGAAAGATGGCGCCAAAAGACACACACACGTTCCATCTTACAGTGGGAGAGGCCACAATTACACTGTAGGATGTCGAGGTTCTTTTAGGATTACGCGTGCAGGATGATCCAATTATTGGCTGTGGGTTCAACTGCCCATAGGAAGAGCTACTAGATCTATGTGACGCGCTCCTTGATTTTCGACCCACAGGTACAGACCTGGATGGATCTCGATTGAAGTTAAGCTCACTCGAGAGAGCACTGGCTCAACCTCTCCCAGCGCACGCGACTCCTGATATGGTTGCACAGCATGCAAGGTGTCGCATTATGCAGCTTATTGGTGGATTTTTGTTCTCCGATAAATCCGGAAACCGAGTTCATCTGCGCTTCCTTAGGTATATACGCAATCTCGAGTTGGCTGGTACACTGATTTGGGATAGTGCAGTATTAGCTCATTTGTACCGTTGTATGTGCAACGCTACTATTTATACGGCGCATCAGATCAGTGGTCTACTTCTATTGATTCAGGTACGAATTTAAATCCAAAATGCGAATTTTACTATGTTAAATCAATCATATTTTTCTAATATTATTATTTTACTGGAAGTACAGTTATGGGCTTGGGAGCGCATTCCCACTATTAGACCCGATAAAGTACGTCCGGTGGAGGACATTGGTCCAAATGTGCCTAGGGGAGCAGTATGGCAGAGTCCACTGGAATTGTCCCACACGCCAACACATGTGCTTATTGCGTATAGAGATCAGTTGGATCGGATGCGATACAATCACGTATATATTATTACAATATTATTAGTTTGGAATCGAATTTTAAATAATATTTATTGTTATTTATTGTTTAAAACTAAATTTATTTATTTTGCAGTTTATTTGGCAACCTTATGATGCGAACATGTTAGCATCTCTACCTCCGTACTGTACGCATGGCCAACAAATTTGGATATCTGTCACATCTCTACTGTGTTGGGAGACGATTGAGCTATATTGCCCCGATCGAGTTATGCGACAATTTGGATTGTTGCAAATAATTCCGAATACTGTTGACAAGGGGGTAAATCTGCATCAGCGGGACCTACGCACTACTGGTGCCGGATGGGATGAGGTGGATGCGCTACACCATACTAATTGGATCAATAGACATGCTTCTACCATCACCGGACAGCCCACTTTCGGGCAAGCTGTTGTTACGCCTGATTATTTTGCATGGTATTGGACTCACACACGGCGATTAATTAGCAATCCTACCATACAACAACCAAATCTCATAGACTATCAGTCTAGTAGTTCAGTAGCCGAAGTACTCGTAAGTCTATTTTTCCTCGTTCATATAAGTATATATATAGAATTCTTACTTATTTAAAATTTTAATGATATTCTTGAAAATGCATATGCAGATCGACGCACTGCACCGGATCTGGCACATAGGTAATGAAGCGTCTCAGCATGATGTATCATACGCGCAACAGGCAGTCGGAAGAATGTCCGATATTGCCATGCGTACTTTGGCTGCCAGTGGCGAATCCGATCGTCTAAATCGAATGCCGTATGAGCCATCAAGATGATCGTATGCTACTGATCCGATACCGCCGATTCCGCAACAAGTGTCTCGACAAGCACGTCGGCGCGTTGCAGTTGAGGAGGTTCCCCCACAGCAGTACTACTCACCGGTGCATGGAGATGAAGATGTTTATGTGCCAGGCGCTCCTGCAATGGTTGATGATGACTACGTTCCAGTTCCGCCAGCTGCAAATGACTTCGTCCCTAGTACAGCGGTTTCAGGTGATCACGATGATTTTTTTAACTCCGCAGCACCTAATTTTCGATCCTAGGTATGTTTTTTCGGGGGGCGAATTTGCTGCCGGTACATCTACTAGATCGTCTCGTAAACAGTATAGACAGTCTGAGGACGATGTAGGTCCGTCGTATGCTACAGATGAACAAGAAGAGGGACAACCTGAAGCACATCCTCAGCAACAACCAGCGAGACGAGTTCAACCTCAGCGAAACCGTCGAGGTTTTCATTGAGGGACTAGTTATCATACTTGGTTTTGATGATTTTATGTGTACATTATTGACATTTAAAATTAATTTTTATACATTATGAAAAATATGTTTTAGCATCCAAAATAATAAATTAAACTCTAAAAATTAAAATTAAATTTAAATGAACGGGACTAAATAATAACTGTAATTTTAAACTATGAACGAGACTAAATATAAAATTTATTGAATATAATCGTTTATTTGAATATAAAATTAAATTAAATATAACTGAAATTATATGTCTACATATAATAATATTTATGCTAATGAATTAAAGTGAAATTAAAAAAATATTGCTACATGTTTTTTAACGTACACATTTAAAATTAATTATACATAATTGTAATTAAATTTTAGTATCCAAAAGTATAAATAAATTAAACTCTAAAAATTATAATTAAATTCAAAGGAATTAGAAAAATAATATATTATTATTTCAAAACTATTATATTTAACGGATTAAAGATAACTAATAAAATAAATTAAAAAGATTAAAAATTATTGCCATTTTTTGACGATAAATATAAATTAAGCTTCAATTTTAGTATTAATTGAGATTTAAAATTATTTAAAATTTTAATAAAAATAATTGTGATTTTATATTGTGAACGGAACTAAATCAAAAAATTTATTGAATATAATTGTTTATTTAAATAAAAATTAATTTAAATAGAACCAAAATTATATGTCTACATATAATAATATTTTTGCTAAAGAATTAATGTGGAATTAAAAAAAAAAACTTGTTAAATGTTTTTGCTAAAGAATTTTTGCCATGCAGAGAAGTTATGTTTTTTTTTTTTTTTCTAAAGGATTTCTCTGTACAGAAATCAAATTAAATTGTCAAACCTCGTGAAAATTTTAGATGTACGCTATCGACATTTAAAATTAATTATATTTAATTTTTATACATAATTGTAATTAAATTTTAGCATCTGACAATTTTAAATTAAACTCTAAAATTAAATTTAAATATAAAAGAATTAGAAAAATAAAAAATTATTATTTCAAAAATAATATTTTTAATGGATTAAAGATAATAAAAAATTAAAAAATTAAAATTTATCGTTATTTTTTGACGATAAAAATAAAATAAATTTTAATTTTAATATTAATTGAGAATTAAAATAATTTAAAATTTTAATAAAGATAACTGTAATTTTATATTGTGAACGAAATTAAATAAAAATATTATTAAATATAATTATTTATTTAAATAAAAAATCAAATTAACTAAAATTAAAATTGTTAAAAAATTAATGAGAAATTCAAAAAAAAAAAAAAAAACAAACGGTGTTGTTGTAAAAGCCCTCGGCATTGCCGGGCTTTTGGAATTGCAATATGATGCACCTTGTGTCTACTAGACACGAGGTGAATCAATGTTAGCATTTTTAGTCGGCCGTCATTCACGCATTTAATGCGTTTGCAATTTTGATTTTTTTTTTTTTTTTTTGTGGTGAAAACAACCCTCGTGTCTGCCAGACACGAGGTCCCTCCACTCGGAGGGTCCTCCAAATTTCATGCCCCTATCTGGATATCCTTTTCAAAATACCATCATTTTGGTCAAAAACTCCCGAGTATACCTTTAGAAATTCAACCATTACCTATTGGTTTTGATTAGTACTAGAAGCAAAACTAGTGTAAAAACACTGGAAGTGTAAATTGTGTTATTTTTTTGGGTTTTATAAGAATGCCCACTAAGGATGAAGATAGGAATAAGAGTAGTTTCCATTAAGGGACGTGAAGTATTTCCATCAAGGGAAATTTTGGCTTTTCATCCCCTGGCATTATGAATTGCTGCTACAAACTCATTTATAGCATTGAATGGAAATTTTGCAATCATTTTCCATTTTCACGTGAAATCATTCACTGAGAGCTAGTTGAAGCCATCACAACCACTGGAATGCTCATGTACTAACGCCTGAGACAAGATAGACACCTTCCCTCCTCCCAGCGTTAGACCAACATGTTGACAACCCACAAGAAACACAAATTAGTCAGTGCCTATTATGCTCAAGAATTTCACTACATTGGAGTTGTTCTTTCTATTGGTTTTCCCAACAATATTCAATTTCTAGAGTGTAATTAAGTTAAATCAACCTGAAGTTACAGTATTATCCAGTGCTAATGAAATAGCATTGTTAAAGTTTTATGGGTCAGAGGAAACGTGCTTCATTATTTTCTCCTCGGCCAATCAACTACAATGGTCATGTAACTAAAGCAGACAATGGAGAGGAACTGTTAGGAAGGAAAAGAACATGTGTATCAAAATTGATTAATTTGCAGTTACAATCTCTTCAACAAAGCAACAGACCTTATGGTTCTGTTTTCCTACATACATGGAGGCTGACTTGCAGTCCTATCCTGGACAGGAAATAGAGCATCTTTGGAAACAATCAACAGAACCGACACAAGAAAGAGGTAGAGCACAAAATTTATCTTGGAAGAGAATCCATTACATGGTTTTACATGCAAAGCGTACTTTCATGTGAAAAAATAAAAATAAAAAAAGGATTTTTGACTTGACTTCAAGATCAATGGAAGCTCACCATGTTAGTCAAACAATCATCCACGTCAGATGTCGATATCCAGCCCATTTTGCTGCAAGCCGAACACCAATGGCGAAAGCAGCCCAAAGAAGTGGAATTGGAACTCTCTTAACTATACCAATAGCCTCATCTTCTTTGCTGTTAGAAGGCTTCTTTGAGTGTTGAGCGATGGCTAAAGCCAGATATGCCGCCATCACTGTTATTCTAACCCAAGGTTCTCCCACAGCAGCTAAAACTGCTGCTACAGGCAATGCAGAGGAAACATAATCTCTCTTCCTAACGAATCGGTTGAAGCTAAATAATCCCACTAGTAATAACCAAAAGAATAGCTCATTGATATAGCTTCTAACAGCAGCAAAACCAATTAAGCCGGTAAGTGTGAGAAGATAAGGCTGGCTGTTTACAGAGTCTGGAACGGCAGCTTCAGAAATAGCTAGTATGATAGATGACAGGATGATAATTGTTGTGAGTTCTTGAATAGGAGCATATGCAATTATCCAGGAGTAACAAGCCCGTACGGTATAAAGTGTACTCTCGATTCCTATAACTAAAGATGTAACTGGATCACCTATGAAATGGAATACAAGGGCTAATAGAAGTTTTGAGATGTATACAATGAATTGAAAGATAGCCGCCACAGCTTTCTTCCAGTTGGAAAGCTCCCAAAAAACAGTTCTCCAGGCATAAAGTGCAAAAGCCAGTGCTGCATGTTATAAAACATTTATAGAACAGTCAGTAAATAAATGATCTCATTAACCGAAATGACAAAACACCTACTCTTAAACGAAGTGGCAATCAACACAAATTACATTACAAATTAGTTGGGAATATCTTCTTACCACTTTTTTCTCCCCCTTTGTTTTCTTCTTTCTTAAGTAAAAGGCTACAGCATTTAAAGTTAACTCTGCAATATAACTACACGTCAAATTTCTCAAAGCAAAAAGCAAGAACGTCTAAAATATTTGTGTATGTGAAATTCACTCTTAAGGATTGCTATGTTGGTTAAAGATCTTTCTCTAGACCTGAACGAGGGACCCAAAAGTCCCTTTCAGCCTCTTCAGAACACACTACTTTCACATCATTCTTTCTCTCAGAGGCATGAATGCACTTCTGCTAAAGGCTAAGTTGGGACACTATGAGCACATTTGCTTTTTCAAATACTGCTTCTGCTTTTCTACCTTGCTTCAAACCAATATTATTGCAGTCGAGGCACACTGTCTTGAAGTATCAGGATGCAGGACAGCTCATCAGAATGCCTTAAACTAAAACAAAGCATCATGGACACAAGGAAATTTGGCTAAGGTTAGTTGCGGCTTCAAAAGGGAAGCAAGGCAGCCCCAACATCATGCGAATTTTCGTTGCAATTTAAAGTATGACATCAAAAAGTCCCTTTAAAAAAAAAAAAAATTGCCTAGGGTGGTAGGGGGTTCGTAAGGAAATCACATTCCAGAAATTTCACCTAAAATTTCTTAGAAATAACTCGAATAACTCCCCTGTGTAACATTGCTTTGAGATCCAAAAATGCTTCAAGATCTCCAGGCAAATTCGTCAAATAGATCAGGATATGCTAGGCTAGTCGTTTAGACAATTGAAAGATTATACAAGGCTTCATGGGTGCTTAGTATTTTTGTAGCTAACGCTACTTCTACCAGGACAACGAGACCTAAGAAGAAAAAGCAACCAACTATTCAAAAACATGACCTACTTCTATGCAAGGAGCTTATGCAAAATAAGAAGAAAAGCTTACAAATTAATCAATACTGCTGACAGCTACTGAATATCCCTGTAGTATTTGGAACCAGTCATTCCTAAGTCTTACATTTGCTCCCCTCAGTTGGCTTGCTAAACACAAAATTCTAGGCTTATACTAGATACGGTGGTAGAGTAGATGTCTCATTATGTAAAGGGCTGGATGGTAAAAACAAGCTACCAATATTAACGCTTTATTGCATCCCTTTGTACTGGAAATATCACAATTATCAAATTCCACATTTCCCCTAACTACATATATATTAGGATATGAGTTTATTGTAGGAAACACAGGAATATGCACAAGCACAAGCTAAACAGAAGCACAATCCTTGTCCTCTGAATCCATTCCCAAGTCATGGAATGCTTTTGAGTATCAATGTTAGACCAAACCCAGTCAAGAATTGTGTTTGGGGGGGGGGGGGGGCTCATAATCACTAGCCAACATGCCTTTCTCTTTCTTCATTCATGGTTCGATATTTTGGTGTCCTAGGCATAGAGGAACCACACCAATCCATCCCGAACTTTCGTAAGCAGAGGTTCTCCATGTTATGTCCAGATTCGAAAAGCATAAAGAAACCATATGCAAAGATGCATAATCACATGACTGTCAAAAAGAAAATTAGAAGGAATAACAAGATGTACCAAAATTCAATGGAAGAAATCTGTAAATATAAATTGAGCAGGAAGGACAAGTAAACTTAGGGGAGAAAACAAATCATAATACAAGCATTCATATTAGTAGTGATCCCAAACAACACTCAACCACCAAAAGGTCCAGAACTAATGTGTTAACTGCCATTTTCAGAAGTCTACAACCGAAATATAACAAATGACGAATATCTTGGTGTGGTCCATCCATGAAAAGATCCGTATTTAACTGGTATTACCATTGGTCCTCACTGCATGAAGAAGCCCCAAAATGGTTCTCAAGATGCTTGAAGCTCTCTCATTATGAACGGCTTAAGTAAATTCAATTACCATGAATCACAGTATTTGCAACAACTCCAGCTTTATAATTCAATTTCTTTTCGAATGGGAGCAAAATTCATACATTCAACATCTAAATATTATACCAAAAATGCATTTTTCCACACAACACGAGTATTACGAACAATTTAACATGCATAGATTGATATATACAATTGTATATGAAACAGACAAATTACAGAATATACCTATGAACCAAGGCCACCTCACAGGCTTATCAGGAGCTTCTTTAGTCAACGGCCTGAACCTATCAGGCATGGTGCTCTGTCCACGAGCCTCCTCTTCAGCTTTATCCAAACCACTCTCTGTGCTCCCTTCCCCATTCTTCTCAGCATTAACTAAAATACTAAATTTTGATTTGTTATAACAAGGCACCTGCAAATTCTGCCAAGAAAACCCAGAATTTTTTTGGGTCTCCTCAAGTTTAAAGGGCTTTCTGTTGATTAAACAAGAGGAAAATGGGGTTGAAAATCTTTGAGGGGCTGTATAAAGAAGAGAATTTTGTGAGCTTGACTTGATTTTGAAGCTTTTGAGAGCTCGGCTTGGGGAGAAGAGTGCAGGGAGATTCATTGACATTAGCCTTTCTAGGGGTTAAAGAATGGAGGAAGCAGGAAAACGGTGAGGGGTTCGGGGGGACATCCGTGTCAAAGAGAGTCCGAAATGTTCCGGTTCGGATATGAGAAGAAGCCAGCACATTGGATTAGCCCGACCCGTTCTACTTCAAAGGCTCTTTTTTTTTTTTTTTTGTCCCGTTAGAATGCCACTCAAATCAACTGTCAAACCCGCCAAAAACTGACACAAAAATGGCCTCTAACTCATCAAACTACTTCCGACTACTCTCTCAGACGAAGCACTTGGCTTCTCATGTCAACCATGGCCGCCACCACGAAGCTCTCACTCTTTTTCACAAAATTCACTCTTCTCTCTGCCTTTGTCTTGATCCTTTTGTCTTCCCACTAGCTCTCAAGTCTTGCTCACACCTACATTGCCCCTATATGGGCACTTCCATTCACTCACTAGCCCAAAAACTATCTTTCATTTCGAACCCATTTGTGGCTTGTGCTCTTGTTGATATGTATGGTAAATGCATCTCCATTTCTTCTGCTCGTCAACTGTTTGATGAAATTCCTGAGCGAAATGCTGTTGTTTGGAACTCAATGATTTCTCTTTATGCCCATTCCAAGAATGTGTCAAAGGCATTAGAATTGTTTCAAGCTATGGATGTTTTGCCATCTGTATCGAGCTTTAACTCAATTATAGCAGGTTTGTTGGAGACAGAGGATGGGTTCCTGAAGGCTGTTGCGTTTTATGGGAGAATGCTAATGATGGGTTTCAAGCCAAATTCAATTACGGTTCTTGCATTGTTACGTGCTTGTTCTGGTATGGGAGCACTGAATTTGATCAAAGAAATTCATGCATTTTCGATTAGGAATTACATTAGTCTAAACCCCCAAGTCGGGAGTGGACTTGTTGAAGCTTATGGCAAATGTGGGTGTCTCAATAGTGCGCTTTTTGTGTTTCAGAGTACGAGTGAAAGGGATGTGGTTGCTTGGAGTAGTTTGATATCTGCTTATGCACTTCAAGGCGAGGCCAGAATTGCCCTGGAAATGTTTTCACAAATGGAAATGGTGAATGTGATGCCTGATGCAATTACTTTTCTGTCTGTACTGAAAGCTTGTAGTCATGCTGGACTTGCTGATGACGCATGGATGTACTTTACTCGTATGCAGAATTTTTATGGTGTGAATGCAAATAGTGATCATTTTGCTTGCTTAATTGATGTCCTGAGCAGGGCAGGAAGATTGTACGAGGCTTATGAGGTCATCAAAGGAATGCCGGTAAAGGTGACTGCAAAAGCTTGGGGTGCTCTTCTTGGGGCTTGTCGAATTTATGGAGATGTGGAGCTTGGGGAAATTGCTGGTGCAGCATTATTTGAGATAGAGCCTGAGAATCCTGCTAATTATGTTTTACTGGCAAAACTGTATGCTTCTTCAGGAAGACCTGAAGAAGCCCAGAGAATTGCAAGAGAAATGAAGGAGAGGGGTGTGCAGGCTGCCCCTCGTAGTAGTTGGACTATGCACCAAAGCTAATGTTGCAGGATTTTATTTTCAGCATGACATCAGAAATTCCTCTGGATAATTTTGAGAAGATCATGAATTTGGCAATTTGGGAAATGGAAAAGATGATCACTAGTAGTCACATTTCTCCCTTTTTTGGCGTTTAAATTGTCAATAGGTTTATATCTCAAGATTTGTCCATGGTTTTCTGTTGAGTCACTTACATTAGTAGAGGTTAATTGATGGTGGACATTTTGGCTTTCAAGAGAGAATTTCAATTGTAAAGAGGAATTCAATCTGTACTAGTTTAATGTTACAAGCAAATCTTTTTGGTGCATCATCATCCTAACAAAACGAATCCAGTGGATCGATCAAAGTTCTTCTACTGTGTTTGGTTATTGAAAGTCTGAGTACAGAAATTTTTTACGTTTGGGATGAAAATCCTGCTCTTTAAAGGTTGGGCAGAATTTTGTAGATGTTATAGCATATGGCAATAATTTACTTGAGCTCTCTTGAACCTGGTATGCTTTAACTATTGCAGTGAGAAAGAAATTCACGAGGCCATAAGCTTGGATGTTGTACTCTCAATGCAGGTGTGATCTTCCTATTTTACATGGAAATCATGAAGCCATAAGTAATACTGACTTGAGGTATGTATTGATCTTTCTTACAGTATCCAAACAATAGTAGTTATACTTAAAAATGTGATTCCTATTAGTCATTTCATATGGTTAGGAAATTAATACTTTAGTTATACATTCAATATCAGATATAGACAACAAAAAACAGAATAAGGAACGGAAACCTATAGTCAAAATAGGATAAGTAAGTTGCAACCAGTATTATGCAATAAGTGATCAATTACCCCTTAGAAACGTCATATTCTACTTCATATTTTAGCTGTTGCAGCAAATGTCACAAGATTGATCCAAAATAGTATGAATTGCCATAATCTTGAACTTCATTGATGATTGTATTATTGTGTATTCCACCCAGTGTTAAGGTTTCCAGAACAGCACCCAATTCACTGATCCTCACCCCCTGGTATGACTAGTGGTGCAGGTTCTTTTAGTTGAAAGAACAGGTGACAGCCAAAGATCACCTTTCAAGTTTCTCTTCATGTTTGCCGGCCGTGGAATGCTCATAAAAAGTTCGCCTTCGCCTGCTTTGGGATGTGTCAACCAATACTTTTGAAGCCTGCCACCTGCAAATTCTGAAATGTGGACAAAAGAGCGGTCTTTGCTTACTACTACTATTCCTGCCCCTAGATGGTTTTGCATCAACACCTTCACCTCTGTTGTCATTGGATCATAAGAAAGCAGCCTTCCTGTGGAGTCACCAGTAACAAGGTGCTCTTGTATTTCGCAGCAATTTCACATCAGTTTGATTAAAATTCTCACCTAGTAATCAGAAAAATGACTGAGCTAAGAGGTATGATAAACATGTATATTTGTAGAATTGCTCTCTTTGATTGTATGTAGGGGCGGTAATATTGAACACGACACGCCAACACGACACGCCAACACGACATGGTTATAGCGGGTTAGAGTTGGGGTTTCGCGGGTTTGGGTCGAAACAGGTTGACCTGTTTAACTTTAAACGTGTACAGGTCATAAACGGGTTCAACCTGTTTTAACCCGTTTCAACCCGCGAACCCGTTTAACTTTTTTTAATATTTATATTTAACACTTTTTGTAATACCCTACAAATTTTACTATAGAAAATTAGATAATTTAATTTTTTACATGAATTAATTGAATTAAATTTTATTATATGAATTAATTAAATTATTTGTGTGTCTATTTTGTTTAATTATATGAGACATCTTAAAGAAAATAGATGATGTTAATATAGTTATTTGCTTGATATATAGTAAATGAATCATTCTTAATTAATTATTATTTAGTGTCTATAATAATATTAGTACGAGTTGATAAGCAACGACCTTACGCGAGTCTAAAAGGGAATGTTAGACCTTTAGGAAATAATGTATGTAATATGCCTACAGGCCGAATCGAATATAGAATGAAATGAAGTTCGTGTGGTGCATTTACCAGAGGGTAAGGTTCACTCAGCATCGATTGACGAGTTCGAATACTATGCTATTTCTGACATTGAGACAAAGATAATTTGAATTACACCCTACAAGGACAAGCCTTCCTTTCGTGCTCGTTTTTTGCTCTCCATTTGCTCTTTAAAATTCCTAACATGCTACAACAAAATTGTTGTTCTAAATATCTAGAGAAAATAATTTCTTGAATAATCTAATTTTATTGCAAAATTACATTTGTTTAGATTTTTAAGATTAAATCTTATGAATTTATTAAGATCTCCAAATATTTAGTGGGATGGTTTGTTATTTTATTGGTTATTTATGACTTTATGGACTATTTTATTATTTTTTTAATTTTATATAGTTTAATTTGATTTTTTCAAATTTTTTGTATAATGGTGCACATATTGACGGGTTTAGTAGGTATTCGGGTTGACGAATTTAGTAATTATTTATTTAATTTTTGTGTCTAATTGTGTCATGTCGTGTCAACCCGTTTTATAACACGAACACGACACGAAAATAAATGGGTTGACACGACACGACACATTTATTAATCGGGTCGTGTTCGGGTTGGCCTGTCAAGTGTAATTATCTCAAGTTGACACGACCCGCCAACCCGAACACAACACGATTGCCACCCCTAATTTTATGCTTCTTAAAACACTTGATTAAGGCCTGGAGCAAGAATTAGATCGAATTAATGTAAAAATAACATCTTATTGATTTAGGTTCTGAGACTAAAGTGCCGTATGTGGTTGTTTAAACTGAAATTAGTTGAAAAAATAATAGATAAATACCTCGTGCTGTATACCGTGCTGACATCTGTGAAGTAAACAATTTCAGTTCTTTGGTTCACATCAATTCTGTCAAGCCACTTCCGGGGTAAATCTTCACCAATGGTGGCAAGCTGCTCAGCAAGACCTCCCTGAGGTCCAACTTCACACAACCCAAAGTAAGCATTAACAATGTACAGTTCATTGGTTCTTGGTTGAATCCCAAACCCAATGGCCTTCCAAATGTCCGTCCAAGTTGAGGGTCCTCCGTGCCACCACAAACAGCTTGGTCCCAAAATGGACACAAGCATTGAATTAGTAGAAATCTAAACAATAAAAAGGTGAGCTTTTTTTTCTTTGATTCTTTGTTGAGGAGAGAACAAAGAAAAGACTATTGAGATTCTCATTATTTCTAGCAGCAGAAGTTCAACTGAAAAGTTCATTCCTTGAAGAAACTTTCTGCAGTAAACTTAGTAGTCTGAGATCTGGATATCTAAAAAATTAGAGTTGATAACTGAAAGACTCCTAGTTTGTGAGGACCTTTGCCTATTTTGTGAGAGCGTGAGGAATGGGCAAAGTCGATAAAGCCAACTTTAGGTCCTTCGTATTTAAGAATTCTACCATCAGATATGCCAGTGATATACGGTCCTTCCCAGTGAGTTAAAAAACAAGAGACTCAGGTCCCAATGATGGCGTAGGGACAAGGGTGAAAGTATTTAAGGTTGCCTGGTAATGAGGCAAAACCACCCGAAACACTGGTATAAGGCTCTTCCACTACTGAGCTTATGCTACAGGTGTTAGCAAGAAAAACAAAAGGAGAACAAGAAAAGTGCTGACAGAGAGATCAGCTTTGTAGCCATAGTTTTTTCTTGTTTGGAATCAATAAACATGATGAGACCTACACCTATTTATTCTTGGAAAACCTGTACTATTTGTTTCAAGCAGAGGCCAAAGAGGGGGGGTGGGGGGGAAAATGATTGGATGGTAACTCTACAAAACAAGTTTAGCATTTTTAGTGGTTTAACACAATACTAATAGTTTTTTGGCCAGCTGTTCCTTCCTCCTCTTATTAGACATGTATAATTGAAATAAACTTTTCTAAAAAGTTTTCATCCTAGATGTAAGATGCATAACACCAAAACAGTAATTCTATCAAAATCGACTTGTTCTTTTGTTCAAAACTTTTTTTGGGTAAATTCTTTTATTCTTAGAACTTTGGCTTGAGCAATTTGATTCTGCAACTATACCAAGGCTTAATAATTTAACTCAATTTGTTCTTTAGAAAAAAAAAATCTCAAATTGCTGAAAATTTTTATTATTACAAGTTTTGGAGGTATGCATAGAAATTGAAGAATCACATATACTCTAAATATCAAATGTTCTAAAGATAGGTAACCATTGATTTCATGATTTCACCAGGTGGAAAAGCTTACTTTTTGTCTCCTATTTCATCATGAGAGTAGAAAGAATAAGAAAAAAAAGAAGGAATTAAGTATCAAAAATCTATTCCCAGGTTATTTTAACAACTCTAGTATAACTTTCAGTTCCATTTAAAAAGATACTATTATGAATTACTCAACAATTGAATGTTTATAATTGGATCTCCATCCAACAAATCTCCCCTTATTAATAAGGGAGACAAGTCCTCCATCCTATGGACATTAAGATTTGATTTTACATAGAATAAAGAACAAAGAACAAAAAGAGATATGGTTAATTCTTTAAAGGATAGTGTTATTAGATCAAGGATTTTGTCTTCACATTCAACTCAACTGGAAAAAGCTCTTATCAGTTGCCTTCTGAAACATCCTGATGATTCTAAAATTTCCAAATCATTTTCAGGCTCAAGAACTCTTCTTACTCATCAAATCTTGGGTTTCCACATCCAAAACCTACTTCTAAATTTCAAGTGAAGCATTTTTAGGGGACATGCAATATCCGTGGATAATTAAGAACCAAACTCGCTGAGGATGAGCTGGAATCCCAAGAGAAAATGGAGGATTTTTAGGGGACACAATAAGCATGGAAAAGACCCGGACTTAGTCAAAACCGACCAAGAGAAGTTGTTAGCAGGATATACAGAGCCATGAGCATAGCATTTCGGATAAATATGGGGCATTTTCTATCAACATCAACCCATGTCCAATCATGACCAAGAAGAAGGGGGCAGAAGGGGTAGTTGATGAGAAATAGAGCTAATGAATAGATTTATAAATAGAAGAAAGGATGAAGAAAAGAACAACACACAACTCCAAGACAAACTCCGGCAGATCATAGTCACTCTTGTATCATATTTTTCTTCTAGTCTTTCTTTCTATGTTCATTCGTTGTTTCTAATTCAAGTTCAGAGATCAATAAAATTTCATTACAATCCCTTCAATTTCATCTAGATTGTTCTTTTATATAAGATTTTCTTTGTTGCAATACAAATGTACACTGTTTTGGATGCAATTTCCAAGTTCATAAGTTAGCTGTGTCAAGCAATAGCTAGCCGATAACTATCCAAGGACATTTTTTGGAGTGATCTTTGGGGATCCACAGCTGAGAAATGAAGTCCCTCTCTTGGCGTAATCGCCTGATCAAGTGGGAATCATTAGAGTTGGGAATTTACAGCTAATTTGCCTCTCGGTTGATCCATCCGCGGAGACAACAAATTTTCCCACCAAATGGGAACAAATACTATCTTGAGTTAAGTTTGGTAAAAAAGGATTTCACTAATACGAGTTGTGTTTATGCATTTCATCCAAGCCAACTGATAGGGTTCCTCCACTCAAACATTACTTCAAAGCCAAACAGAATTTTCCAAACCTATGCCTGAAGAAGGGCTAGAAAAAATATGGCAATTCATGTTCTTTCAAGGTGCAATGGGAGTGGTTTGGAATGATGGATAAGATTCCAGAATGAACAATCCCATTCCATTCAAAGCTAGGAATTCATTCATAGTATTTAAGGTGATGTTGTCTTGGGTCTTCTCCCATTATTACAACAACAATCTTGCAATTAAACCCGACCGTGGTTCGGTTTTGAAATGGAATTGAACCGGAACTAGTAATTTTGGTTCGCTGGAGCCGGCAATTTTCTAGACAGTTGGGGGAAAAAAAAAAAAAAGTGGATTAGGCTAACATCGACGGAGGCACGTGGCAGCCCTATACGTTGGCAAGTACTTTTGAAAAATTCGACTCATTTACTATCTATGGAAAAAAAAAAAAAACACTAACAGTAACAATTACATGGAGTAATTGAGATAAGAGAATTATACATGCTTTGATTACATCTTTAGAGAATAGCAGCTCATTTTTAAGCAACTAAAGCTGAGTTCAAACTCCCCCTTCCTTTTGTTTTTTAAATTAACTTATCATTTAAAAATTTGTCTCGTCTATTCTTTATCAATAGATGAAGGCGCACGCACCAGAACAATTACTATGAATGCAACTATAACTATAAAATTGCTAGAACCATAACTGCAACGGTAATGAGAGGTTCTAAGACCATAACCCTAACTGTTCTTAGGAACTAGGGACAGGCAAAGTTTTTAAAAATTTTTGTATTTACTTTAGAAAAATTAAAAAATTTTTAAAATATCTTTTTAAATAAATCACTCATTTTTTAAAAATTATAATATCATAATTTGATATATGCTTTCATATAATTCATTTTCAACTACCCTAAACCAATGGAATTACTTTTGTTCTCCATTTTTTTTTCTCGATTTCATGGGCTGCTTCACCTTAACCCCAGGAAGGTTTTGTTAATAACATTCTGATGATACCCACAATCTCCAAGATCGTTTTCATGCCCTGGAACTCTTCTTACTCATCAATCTTGGATCTCTATATCAAAACCTAAATTTCACATCAGCATGCACTCTTAAACTTCAAGTCATTGTTAACCCAAATCCAAGTTGCAATTTGCTTCTCTAAGAAGGACGATTATTGAGCAAATTACACGTTTTAGAGAGTTGTACCATACAATTTATATTATATATGATATAATTTTTTAAAACACAAAATTTACGTAGACCAAGTCTACATTAGAATTTTCACTCTAGAAAACATGGATTGCGTATGAGAATAAGAAAGAAGTGGAGGCCATGACTTTGAGGGAAGTTATGTGGTTGAAGACCACTATTTCATTTTTCTATGGGTCACTATTTTATTTTTCTGTGAGTTGAAGAAAATTCGCAATTGTTATTTTAGGTGAGGTTCGTTTTGTAATTTTAATTAATAAAAAATTATAAAAATATAAATTAATTAAATAAATTTAAATTAATCAATAAACTAAAATTAATAGATATTCTCAAAACAATCGAACTCCAAACTAAATGATTGCCGCGACTTTACCCGATTAACTGGCTGAGTCGAAGCCCGTACCACTACTTCATTCTGATATGTTTAAATTTAGAAAAAATCTCATTGATCTCGAATCCACACTGCATGTGTTGGAGCTGGTGCAACTCACGATGAAACGTATCTTGAGGCTGACAGGCTAGCAACGACTAAGCCGGGAATATTGGAGCACAATAAATAGAAAAGTGGAGCCGGTCTTGTGATTGACCTGGGATAGCTACTTCACCTCTTCCGGCGACTAACTTTTCCCCTCTTTTCATATTTATGGCTTCTTTGTCTTACAGCTCTAATGTTGTTGGTTGAAGAAAGCTTCTCGAGGTTCCATAAGCCTTTATGAGGCATCGCTTAATTGTAATCTAAAGTTGAGTTCTTCAAGTTTTTCTAAAAATCTCTCTCTTAATTTTCTACTCTATCAGACTTAAAAAGTATGTTAAAATTTTTTATTTTTATTGTATTAAAATACATTCTTTATTGCAATTTGACTCATTTTTTATAAGTAATAGCAAAATGTACACAAAATTACAAAAATTATTATATTGAGTAATTGTAATAGAGGGTAAATAAAGAAAATAATATCAACTTTTTGTAAAAAGTCATTTATTGTGCAACAAAATTATTCAATCAAAATGACACGTATTGTGAATCAAAGGTAGTATTTTGTTGTATCAAAAATACTAATTGCCAATCCCATAAATCAAGAATAAATTTATTACATATATTCTTAATTTCTCCATCCTTCAATCAATAATATAAGCATTCCCAATAAATAATTATTGAATATATATATAAGAGAACAATTAATGAATGTTTACTTTTATGTAGGGTATAATAGTCATTTTCTATTATAATTATATAAGTTGTAGTAATTTCTTAATTTGTGTATCATGTGTTAGATCGACAAGTATTTTGGGACAGACGGAGTACTTGTCAATCTCACAAATTAAGAATAAATTTATTATTTATATTTTTAATTTATCTTTACTTCAATTATTTGACTCATTAAATATGTGCACTCCCAATGAATGTTTACTTTTATTTAGGGGTATAATAGCCCTTTCCATTATAATTATATAAGTTTTAATAATTTCTTAATCTCCGTATCATGTCCAAAATTAACATACTACATTTGTTTCACAAAATAAGTTATTTTAGACTTATACACAAGAATTAAGGGTCTATAAATTCCAAACAAATTTAAAACTAAGCTTCCAAAAATCCTTAATTAAGTCTTTGTCTACTTTGATAATTAGAGAGAGTTGGGTGATAATTAGTGGAAAGAGAGAGATTGCAAGGAGGAGTAGAGTTGAAAAAAAGTAATAAATTTTTATAAAACTTTATAAAATGACTTATATTGTAAAAAAAAATTTCGAGTCTAAAACGACTTATATTGTGAAACGGAGATAATAATTTTTAGTACGGAGGGAGTGCTTTGCTTTAAGTTTTTGTTTGCTCTTTTTCTCCATTTATTTTGTTTGTTAAAATTCATTAAGGCATCATAGCACTATTTGCTTTAGGTTTCCATTCCTTGAACTTCGATCCTTTGTGATCAGAATTATTCAAGCTTTTCTATTATCCTTGTTTGTTTACTTTGATTGATTAGCACTTAAATAATGGTGAACCATGAATTACCGCAAGCTAGTTCTTTGTAGTCCATCGCTAATGTTGGTTCAACCTCCATCGAAAAGGAAAAATTATCATCAATGGTGTAGGGCATTGAGAATGGCTCTCATATCTAACTACAAGTTCGGATTTGTTAATGGAACCATCGCAACTCCAAATTGATTAGACAACCTTTATGCTACTTGGGAACTGTGTAACAACATGGTGATTTTGTGGATATTAAATGTAGTTTCACCAACGATTGTTCAAAGCGTCATTTAGGTGAACACTACTCATGAGACTTGGGTGGATGTGTGTGCAATCTTTTTGCAAGGGGATGCATATAGGATCTCATATTTGCAAGAGGATATGTACAACTTCCAGCAAGGGAACTTCACAATAAATTAATATTTTACAAATCTTAAGATACTCTAGGATAAATGATGAATCTGATGCTAATTCCCTTGTGCACATATGGTTCGAGATGTAGTTGCTTAGTTTTTGCTAATATTAAAGCAAGAATTGAAGCTGATTTTATCATGCATTTTGTAGAAGGGTTGAACAAGGAATATGCTAAAGTAAAATAAAAAATTCTGTTGTCAAAACCATTCTCTACAATTAGTGAAGCTTTACAAATGGCAAAAACATATGAAAGGCAGGCGAGGCATGATGCTTCTTAACATCTTCCTAGCATTCCCCATGAATTTTCACAGTATTGCCAATCAACAATGGAACTTCAGTTTCCTCTACTTTACACATGATTTCCAATGCTTCATCAATAAACAATGGAAGAACTATTGTGAATTCAACAATTATGAACTTAGCAGCTTCGTCAGTCAACAATGGGGATCCATGATAAATAATTCTTCAAAAGTTTGTAATGATCAGAGGTTTAGGAAAACTTCAAATGCTTCTAAATGACTGCAATGAACTTTTTGTGGAATGATTGGCCTCACCATTGATCGATGCTATAAGAAATATGGTTTTCCTTGTTGGAAAATATGTCCTCAAAGACTATGTATTCTGTATGAATATATTGCAATAAAATATTTATTCATTCAATTTAGTTTGTTTCTTATATTATTGCACATTTAAAGGTCCAAGTATGATAAGTAATAGTCTATGTGTTGGGTCGTTCTTCACAGTAAAGTATAGATCATGGGTACTTGTCATACAAGTAAACTTGAGTTCTTAGTCGTTTAATGGAACTTGACATTTCATTAAGGTAAGGCTATTGTGCTATGATTTCTAATAAGGAATGGTTTACCTTGAATCAATAAGTAGTTCACTCACATCATAGGTATAAGCATATTTCGAATATATAGAATTGGATCTGTAGTAGTAGTTTCTCTTAAAGTACTATAAATATAGAGACCAAACTATTACTGTTACAGCATGGACGGATACCTTCATACTTGAGTATGAGTTGGTGGTTTGGCGAAGCTAGGGTTTTTATACTATGATGTATATTAGGTGAGATTTCTTTTGTGAGATCAATATCCTTGTATGTTGGGTGTATTACTCTAGTTAGTTAAGACAGACTCATGCAACAAAGTTTCTATGCTTTACTTAATGAAGTTAAATCACTCCCTTATGATTGTCCAGAATAATTTAAATGATCCAGGGCCCTGAGAATGTGACTCTAGAATGTGTTCTTTTGGATAGCTTCCAATGATAAGAAAGTATATTCAAGTGAGTCATGGATTATCGGATTAGAGATCTAAGGATGGTAGATGTCTTTGAGATGGGTGTTAGTACATTTATCCTGTTTCATTGATGGGTGTTACATAGAGAGATATTTCTGTCATTTCTCCTGTAGGTCAGAGACATTGCTTTATCAAAATTATTTATGGGGTTAATATTTTTATATGGTGATAAATAAAAATATTTAAAATGATAAAATACAACTATTTAATAGTAAGGGCATTATGGTTATTTTAGTAGCCATGAATAATATGTCTTTTGGTTCCCGAAGTAGTTCAAGTTATCTTGGTGTTGTTTAGACACAATCTGGGATTAATGGATAATTATTTGGAAGAGAAATAAAATTTATTCTAACAGTCCAATTAAAATTAATTAATTAGTCATGGATTTTAATGAGGCCCAGAAAAGATAATTAATTAATTAAAAGAATTAAGTTGAAATAAATTAATTAATTAGGCCGATATATGTTGACATATTTTAAGACTCCAATTAGAATTAATTAATTAGTCTTGAGTATTTACTGAGGTCCAAAAAAGATAATTAATTAATTAAGAGGATTGAGCTAATCTTCGATTGTTTTTTAGCACAGCACCAAGCCCACTAGGGCTTGAGGAAGCCCTAAGGCTGGCCGAAAATAAGAGGAGAAGAAGAGTTAAAAAACTGAAGTGGTTTTTTAAGTTTTCTCCCTTTGGTGTGCCGTTTTTTCCAGGCTCTCTCTTTCTTTGGTTTTTTGTCCTACTCTTCTTTCTCTCTTGGAGAGTATTTTGATTATCCGAAGAAGGAGCTTTCATCAAGTTAATCCAAGAACAAGATAGAGCCATACTTTGGAAGACGAAGAGAAAACACTTGATGTGTAGGAGTAGGAGATTGGCGGGAATTCTAGTTGAACAACAGGCGCCTTCTTCTCCCCTTCCAATGCAAGAAGTTTCAGTGCAACCTATCCCCACGTTAGTTAATCCGCGACCAATAAGAAAAAAATAAGTGTCCTCTCCCAGATGTGGCTCGGAAAAACTGAAAATTTTTTTGCTGCATTTTTCTTTGATATTTTTTCGTGATCCTTCAAATGGTATCGAGCCACAGTTTTTCATCTAGGAGCATGTACTAGAGTTAAAACTGGAAAATGTGGTTCCTTTACTATTTTAAAATGAATATTTTGTGATTTTATATGATCCCTCATACATTGGTTCCTAGAGTTTATGTACACCTCGCGGTTGAGGTATAGGATCATTTATTCTAATGGTTTTCCTATCGTTTTTCTAGATTTAAGTAAATTCGATGTACACCTCGTAGTTAGAGACATAGGCGTTTGTGAAGGCATATTTTTTATGGTTGGTTTTGCATTTCTTTATATTCTTTTAACTTGTAAATCTTGGGGACTAAAAACGTGATTGCTGAAATTTTTGAAGGGTGAAAAGTGGCTAAAAAGTTTGATTTTTTCCAGAAATTGGCAAACTCCAGAGCTAACCCAGTGCCAGGTGGGCTGAATGGAACTGGCGCCAAGTCCACTCTACCCAACAAAAATTTTCAGAAAAATAGATTGGACCCGGTGCCAGGTGGGCCCAACGGACCCGACACCAGGTCCACTCTACCTAGAGCCGGTTGTGCGCAATTTTGGATGAGAAGGGAGGCGAAAAATTGTCCAAGAAATAGGAAAACACTGCTGAAGTTTTATACCTTAATTTTTCCTTGATATAATTATATTTTGAAACCATTGTATGAGGTTAATTTTTTATAATAGTTTTATTTACTTATGAATGAATAATTTGCATGAAAATGAATAGTAAAGGACGGAACCACCTTAGAATTAAAAAGATCATTAATTTTTAATTCATGATGTTTAATCCATTGTTTCGTTACTTAGGAATAAATGAATAGTTTGAGTATGAAAAAGTTTACTTTTGATATCATGCTTATTTCATTTTTGTGATCAAATGCACGAGTTCTTGTGAGACTAAAGTCTCACTAGATATGACGGTTTTTGATAAAACGTTTTAATCTAAGAAACTTTAAAAATAGAAGAGTTCATGATTTATTTTCTTAAAGGGTATAATCCTTGACATAGAGAATAATGTTGAACTTAAGGTTATTTAATAAAGTTTTACTTGGTTATTAATTTAGAATAGTAAAATAAATTCATAATTTATTCTCTCAAATGATTTAATCCTTGACATAGAGAATAATATTAAATTTTAGATTTTTACTTAAGTTAATGAAGCCATAAGATTATAGAAAACGTTTTTGGGCATAAAACTCTATTTTCAATAAACAATTAAGTAGGAGAGGAGTTCCAACAACCCTATGGCTTCCAGCACAACTCTTATTAGAGATAGTAGATTTCCTTGTGTCATTCTAAACATGACCCTCTATAGGATGGATTTTCACAAGTATCTAGAACTAATGAAAGGGTAAAATTAAAGGTTTAGGGTATTTGCTAGGATCGACCAACCTATGTTGGAGGGTTTTAGCATTAGATTACCTATAAGTGGTGTGAATTAATGGCCATCCTATCGGTAGAACTTTTTTTAGATCATTATTTATTTTAGGAAGTTTTGATTTATGATAGTTATACACTTAACTTAGAGTGCTATTAATCTTCCTACGAAGCTCTGTTAGCTTTTTTAAGAGCTGAACTATTTATATTTTTTATTATAGTTTTAAGAGTCATCTATTATCAAAGAGATAATATAAGGAATGTGCATTTTTATTTCTTACAAACTAAATGAATGTTTTTCGCAATATTTTAGAAATATCTAGTTTCAGTCTATTGTCAATCATTCTCAAGGAGAATAAGTTGATAGGCCTAAATTATGTAGATTGAAAGAGGAATCTAAACATAGTATTCACTGCTGCGGAGTACAAGTATGTTCTTACGGATCCATATCCTAATATTGGGGAAGAATCCATTGATCAGGAGCGAAAGGCCAAGAAGGCATAGAAGAAAGCTGATGACATAGCTAAATACTACACGTTGGCTTCCATGTCTAGTGTGCTTTAATCTAAGTATGAGCACATGGCCACTGCATGCAACATGGATTTATCATTGCGTACTATGTTTGCTGACAAGAGCCAACCCGTAAGACAGGAAGCTCTTAGGACAATCATGAACACTAGGATGGCTGGGGGGTATCGGTTCGAGAGTATCTACTCAAGATGATTGCTTACTTCGAGGAGGCCGAGGTCCTAGGCGCGACGATAAATCCCGAGAGCTGAATTGACATGGTTCTTGAAACTCTGTCTGACTTATATTTGTAGTTCAAGTTGAACTACAATATGAACAAGTTGGATATGAATCTCATGGAGTTTATGAAAGCGCTCCAAGTGACAAAGAAAATCATGAAGCCCGTGTTAAAGATTTTGGTCTGTCGTTCTATTTCTTCTTCTGGAATTAAGGCAAAACCTAAGAAATTCAAGAAGAATAAGGTTCAGAACAACACAAGGGCCAAGCCCATAGCATCTGGTTAGGTCAAGCCCAAAGGAAAATGTTTCAAGTGTGGCAAGAAGGGATATTGGAAGAACGATTGTCTGGACTTCTTAGCCAAGTCTATTTCAGGTATTGTTCTATACCTAGAGTCGATTTTGATGATTGGATCAACATCCTCCTGGATAGTTAATTCTGGAGCCACTGATTATGTCATAACTCTTTGCAAGGGTTCAGAAGGACAAGGAGACTCAGCAAGGGTAGGCATGGACTTCAAGTAGGCAATGGAGCAAGAATATGGGCTAAAGTAGTGGGAGATCTTGAACTTATTTTTTATTGTAATAAGAAGTTGGTTTTAAAAGATATTTTATATGTTTCTTATTTTAAATAAAAATTGATTTCAGTTTCCAAATTGATAAATCAAGGATATTCTATTTCTTTCCATTCTGGTATTTCTATCAGTAAAGATGGTAATTTAATTTGTACAGAAAACATATATGAGAATCTTTATATATATATATATATATATATATATATATATATATATCTTATTCGAAATCAAGTAAACAATATTCAAATTAAACTTAATAATAAAAAAAGGAAGGCAATATCAACTGACTCATATTTGTGGCATCTAAGATTGGGACATATAAATCCCAATCAGATTTAGAGGCTAATCCATGATAGGTATTTAGGTTCATTAAGACTGGAAGAATGGTCTCAATGTGAATTTTACCTTAAAGGTAAAATGACCAAAAGGTCATTTACCAAAACGGCGGATAGAGCTATAAAAATACTAGCATTAGTTTATATGAATATTTGTAATCCGATAACTACACCAGCTAGAGGAGGCTACAAGTATTTCATCACTTTCATAGATGATCACACTCATTTTGGTTACATTTATCTGATAAGGCTAAGTCTGACTCTTTTGATAAATTCAAGGAGTTTAAGGCTAAAGTGGAATATCGAACAATTAAATTAATTAAAATTTTGAGATCGGATCATGGTGGAGGGTACCTCCTCGGTGAGTTTAAGGCTTACTTGTTATATTATGGTATAGTATCTCAATTAACTGCGTCTAGGACTTCCCAGCAGAACAGAGTAGCTAAGAGAAGAAATAGAACTTTGATGAAAATGGTTAGAAGCATGATGAGTCATGCATCTTTTTCTATTTCTTTTTGGAGGTATGCCTTAGAAATAATGGCATACATTTTGAACTTGGTACCTTCCAAATCAGTACTTAGGACACTCTGAGATGTGGATTGGACGAAAGCCCAGTCTGAATCATCTGAAGATATGGGGTTGTCCAACTTATGTGTTGACAAAATGAAGTAACCTAGAATCAAGATTAGAGTTATGCTACTTCGTTGGGTATCCAAAAGGAAAAAGAGGTAGATATTTCTATCATCCTCAAGTGTATAAAGTACTTGTTAGTACTAATACTAGATACTTAGAGGATGAACAAATTACTTCCACTATGGGTTCAAGTAAAATATGGTTAGAAGAGAAGTTGGCCATTGATTCAACTTCAGGTATTTCTAATACTTCGATTAAGGAACCAAGAGAAACATAACTGGATGTTCCTATACAAACTAAGCCTTATCATAGTGGGAGGATCACAAGAGTTTCAAAAAGGTAGACTGGAGAGATCTATGATTTAGTCTCTGATCATTAGGAATAAGATCCCATTAGATACGAGGAGGCTATTGTTGATGCTGATGCAGACAAATGATAGCTAGCCATGAATGTCGAGATTGAGTCCATGTACCTTAATAAGGTTTGGGATCTTGTCACTGTGCCTGATGGGATAAAACATATTAGGTGTAAGTGGGCATACAAGAGGAAGAGAGGTGCAGATGGAAAGGTTGAAACCTATAAGTAAGGTTGGTTGCTAAAGGTTATACTCAGAAAGAAGAGATTGATTATGAGGAAACCTTTTTCACCAATATCCATGCTTAAATCTATCCGAATTCTCTTAGCCATCGCATGTTATTATGACTACGAGATATGTCAGATGGATGTCAAGACAGCCTTCTTAAATGACTATCTTGGCGAAGACATCTATATGTCCCAACCAGAAGGTTTTATTGCTAGAGGCAAGAACAAATGGTCTGTACACTTAAGAAGTCCATCTATGGATTTAAGCAAGCGTCATGAGCATGGAACATACATTTTGATGAAATTGTGAAAGCTTATGGTTTCATTCAAATCATGGATGAACTATGTGTGTATAGGAAATCAGATAGTGACAAAGTGATTTTCTTGGTACTTTATGTGGATGACATTCTACTCATTGAAAATAATGTAAGGACATTGTCATCTATTAAGGTTTGGCTATCTAGTCAATTTAGCATGAAAGACATGGGGGAAGCTAGCTACATTCTATGCATTAAGCTTCTTAGAGATAGGAAGTAAAGAATGATAGGCTTATCCCAATTTACTTACATTGACAAGATATTGATCAAGTACAACATGGATCAATGTAAAAGGGCTATTATACCATTTAGACATGGATTATCCTTATCTTCTAAGTAGTGTCCTCAGACTTAGGAAGACAAGCAAAAAATGAGTAGGATCCCTTATATTTCGGTTGTGGAAAGTTTCATGTATGCTATGCTTTGTACTAGGCTAGATATCTGCTTTGTAGTAGACATGGTTAGTAGATATCAGTTAAACCTAGGGGAAGCTCACTAGTAAGCCGTAAAACATAAACTCAAATATCTCAAGGAAACGAGAGATTATATGCTTGTATGTCGTACTGATGATTTGGTTTCTACTAGTTACACAGACTCAGACTTCTAAGCAAATAAAGATGAAAGAAAATTCACTAGTGGATATTTCTTCACTTTGTCTGGGGAAGCAATTTCATGGAGAAGTATCAAGCAATCTTGCGTTGCTAATTCTACCATGAAAGCTGAGTATGTTGCTACTTCAGAAGCTTTTAAAGAAGCTGTATGACTTCGGAAGTTCCTCATAGAATTTGGAGTAGTACCATACATGGATAAGCTTGTCACCATTTATTGTGACTATTCTGGAGTGGTGTCACAATGCAAAAAACCTCAAAACCATAGTAAGGACAAGCACATAGAGAGGAAGTATCACTTCATCTGGGAGTTTATCCAGAAATGGGAGATTATGGTTGATTAGATTTCCTCTATTAATAATTTAGCAGATCTGTTTACCAAGCTTTTGACAGAAAAGGTGTTTAGCATACACTTAGATGTTATAGGGGTGGGCACTTATAGACTTTCTTAATCTTTGTAGTGCAAATGGGAGATTGTTGAAAAATATGCTCTAAAAGACTATGTATTCTGTATGAACATATTACAATAAAATGTTTATTCATTCAATTTAGTTTGTTTCCTATATTATTGCACATTTAAATGTCCAAGTATGATAAGTAATGGTTTGTGTTGGGTCATTCTTCATAGTAAAGTATAGACCATGAGTACTTATTATACAAGAAAAATTGAGTTCTTAGTCGTTAGATGAAACTAGACATTTCATCAAAGTAAGACTATTGTGTCATGATTTCCAATAAGGAATGGTTTACCTTGAATCAGTAAATAGTTCACTTACATTATAGGCATATGCGTATTTCGAATATATAAAATTGAACCTGTAGTAGTGGTCTCTCTTAAAGTACTATAATTATAGAGACCAGATTATTGCTACTACAGCGTAGACGGATACCTTTATAGTTGAGTGTGAGTTAGTGGTCTAGCGAAGTTAGAGATTTTACACTTTGATGTATGTTAGATGACATTTCTTTTGTAAGATCAATATTCTTATATGTTGGGTGTATTACTCTAGTTAGTTAAAATGGACTCATGCAATAAAGTTTCTATACTTCACTTAGTGAAGTTAAATCACCCCCTTGTGATTTTCTAGGATAATCTAAATTATCCAAGGCCTTGGAAACATGACTTTAGAATGTGTGCTTTTGGGTAGCTTCCAATGATAAGTAAGTACATTCTAGTGAGTCATGGATTAACGGATTAGAGAGTTAAGGATGGTAGATGTCTTTGAGATGGGTGTTAGTACATTTATCCTGTCTCATTGATGGGTGTTACATAGAGGGATATTTCTCTCATTTCACTAGTAGGTCGAGACATTACTTTAGTAATATTATTCTTGGGGTCAATATTTTCATATGGTGATAAATAAAAATATTTAAAATGATAAAATACAGCTATTTAATAATATGGGCATTTTGGTTATTTTAGTAGCCATGAATAATATGTCTCTTAGTCCCCAGAGTAGCCTAGGTTACCTTGGTGTTGTTTAGACACAATTTGAGCTTAATGAATAATTATTTGGAAGAGAAATAAAATTTATTTTAAGAATTCAATTAGAATTAATTAATTAGTCTTGAATTTTAATGAGGCCTAGAAAAGATAATTAATTAATTAAGAGAATTTGGTTTGAATAAATTAATTAATTGGGCTGATACATTTTGACATATATTAAGGCCTGGTTTGGTTGGACTGTTTTGTAGAAGTAAATGAGAAGAAGAAGTATATGTGGAGGTAAATAAGACATTTACCTCATTTGATTGAATACAAATATGGAGGGAAAGTAAATCAGGAGGGGGTACCACCCCCCACCACATAAGCATTTCCTCCCATCCCAATTTGAATGGATTGGGAAAGACAAAATAAAATGGGAGTAATAATGATAATATTGATCACATTTTTAACATTAAAAATTTTAATAAAATAAATAATAAGGGATAAAATAGTAAATTAAATTAATTATTCTCTCTCTTTTTTCATTTCGTTCCCTTTTTATTTTCACTCCAACTAAACAGAATAAGAGTAAATACATTAACTTTTCTTAGTGAAAATAAAATATGCCACTCCTCCTCTTTTCTCTCTCTTTCCCCTTTGCGAACCAAAACAAGCCTAAGAGTCTAATTAGAATTAATTAATTAGTTTTGGGTATTTAATAAGGTCCAAAAAAGATAATTAATTAATTAAGAGGATTGAGCCAATCTTAGATTATTTTTTAGGCACAGCACGAAGCCCATTAGGGCTTGATGATTTTCGGCCATTAAGGCTTGAGAAAGCCCTAACGCTGGCCAAAAATAAGAGGAGAAGAAGAGTTAAAAAATTGAAGTGGTTTTTTAAAGTTTTCTTCCTCTGGTGTGCCATTTTTTCTAGGCTCTCTCTTTCTTTGGTTTTTTGTCATTCTCTTCTTTCTTTCTTGGAGAGTATTTTGATTATCCGAAGAAGGAGCTTTCACTATGCTAACCCAAGAATAAGATAGAGCCATACTCTAGAAGACAAAGAGAAAACGCTTGATGTGTAGGAGTAGGAGATTGGTAGGAATTTTAGTTGAACAGCAGGTGCCTCTTTCTCCCCTTCCAATCCAAGAAGTTTCAGTGCAACATGTCCCCATGTTAGTTAATCCGCGACCTATAAGAAAAAGTAAGTATCTTCTCCTAAATGTGGCTTGAAAAAACTGAAAATTTTTTCACTGCATTTTTCTCTGATGTTTTTCTGTGATCCTTTATCCCTCTAGATTATGAACTAAAAGAAAAGCCATAGAATGGTAAATACAAGCAGGCAGGCTTTGTTGCACAGATGTTTGGAGGTGATCATATCACTAGCACAGATGCTTTCTCATTATTAAACATCTCAAGTGCTAAAATTACATCCAACTTAACTCCATTTGTTGGAGAAACCACTGGTAATATTGTTACTCGAGCAATACCAACAACTTCACTCATGTTTTCAATCAATCCACTACCTTGTCAGCTAACTTTGAAGAACCATCCATTTATGCAAATTCTACAAGTATACAAAAACCTTTTATGTATTTTAGATTCCGGTGTCACTGACCATTTATGTTCCTATGTTAATGCCTTTGCTACTCTTAAACTTATGACTGATATTTTTGTGAATTTGCTTAATCAACATGTGAATGTCACTGATACAGGCACAACAAACCTCACTAACCACACCACCTTCCTTGATGTTCTTTATGTTCCGTCGTTTATTTACAATTTGATTACGTACATAAACTAATTTAAGATCTTAATTATCTTGTTAACTTCCAATCTTCTTTCTATCAAATTCAGGATCCAAATCATAGGATGATGATTAGTTCAACTAAGCTAATACAATGACTTTATCATTTTGGTAAAACCTTACCCTCAAGCTTTGGTCAAGGTTGTGTTCTCTGAAAATCTCACTTAGTCATTTCTTTACATTTTAGGTTAGGTCTTTGTCTAATAAGGCCTTAAAATTCTTATATAAGAGTTGTGATTCCATAGCTTTATTTGATAATAGGATTGCTTGTAATATTTGTCGTATGGCCAATCTCATGCCTTGCAATTGCAGATCCGAGAATGCGACTATGGGTCTGGCAATACCCAAATCAACTATTTGACCACTATCCTTATTGCGTCAAAATGAAATCCCAAGTTGATAATATGTGATTAATCCCATCTTATATATAATTCACATTTTTTATCCTAATCCCATAGAGGATTGGAGTATCACATTTACAATAAGTGTGAAAGCCCAACTAAAACCAACCATAGAGTAAGGGGGTCGGGATACATATTATGATTTCTTGCATGCATAAATATATTTTTGTATGACTTTATGTACTTTGAATTTGTGATTTATAGTCTAGAAGGATTAAATGTGTTTATTGAGTAAGAAGGGCAAAATGGTAATTTTGCTTGGAAAGGAAATAGGGAAATAGCTTGAGGATTAAATAGAAAAAATATTTGGGAGAGAAAATAAGAACAAGAGTTGTTGTGCTTTAGTGGTTAGAGCTTTGGAATTAGATATTGAGGTCTTGAGTTCAAATTTCATCATTAGAGTTTTAGCATGATTAAATTTTATTTTGTGCTAGGTAGGCTATATTTCGGCCCTTGCATGCTTTAGGGAGGAGTAGGGGTGATGTCCTAGGGAAGACATGAAAGGAATGTCCTAATCCTACTCTTGTGCCCTACAAAAATTTCTAAGGGAGTCATACCCTTCTTGATCTCTAACTTTCCTTACTTGTTAATCAATTAGGTTGTTCTATTTATCTAAGCCATTTTATTTCTAGAAAATTTCCAGCAAGCTTCTTTGATCTTGGAGTGTTGAAAATGTCTGTGTGAGGATGTCGTCTTGACCGAAAATGGGGCGGAGTTGTGGAAGGTTCCCAAGAGAATTAATCTCCATGGTTGAACCTTCAAACTCCAACCTATGTGTGTTCATCTTCTTCATGTAGTAAACTGAAAAATTTTCCAGCTTGTTGATCAGTCCAATAGTCGGAATTTTCAGCCATCATTCCCTCTCAAATGCTGCCAGAAAAATGACCATTTTATTTAGCTCGAGGACTGAAAATTCCAGCCAAAATCGGACTGCTCAAAAAATTGTGCAAACCAGAAAATTTTCTGGACAGTTTTCACAGCTTGGTGAGCCAAAAAAACCAAGCTGTTTCTTCTAGATTTTCAACCAGCAATCCAACCTTATTTTTCCTCCATAAAGAAGGCTGGAAACCAGCCTTAAAGGACCCTCCAATGGCCCTTCAAACCTTTTGCAAGCTGACTGAAATATGACAGAAAAATCTGCCCAGAAATTCCAGCAAGCTTGAGAAAAACCTGATCAGAATTCTAGCTTGTTTCTCTTTCACCTTCATCCGGAACTCATCCTATTTTTCTATACAAACTCACCCTGATCAGCCATGAACTGAGCTCCATCATCTTCTCAAGAGTTCTGCCCAAAAAATAGCTTCATGGCTGCTCCTAAAATCTCTCTATCAATCACTACAATCAAGCCATTGATTGAGGTCCAAAATTTTAGCAATTTATTTCATCAACCTACCATAGATTAACCCTCAACAACCAGAAAATTCCTTCACCATTGTACACCATATTTCGGCCACCCTCAAGCTCATTCGAACAACATTCATTTTAGCAGAAATTCCAGCAATTCAGTCGGCCATTGAAGCTTCCAAAAAACTCTCCATCAACCAAGATCTTCTTACTATATTTGTTTTCAAAATTGATTTCCTAAAATATTCTTTTTGGATTTCAAACAACCAACTTTCCTTTTCCTCTCAAATCTGAAAATCCAATTACCAAAACCCTCTCAAATCAGTCGGCCACTCTTTCCCACGGAATTTCGGCCAACCCTCTCTCTAATCTCTCCATTCTCTCCAAACCTCCAAAAATACCAAGAACACCTACTATCATTCTCATGCCTAAGGCCATACGAAACTACTCCAATCTTCTCCAAAAACTCCAGATCGCACCTGCTCAACCCTTTGAAACCATTTCTGCAATTTTTAACATCAAATACCGAATTCAAAGTCTCACTTTTGGATAAAAAATCAGAATTTTCTTGAAGGCTCAAGAGCACCTTCAAGGTAAGCATGAACGATCATTCATCTTCAACTCTTAATGAAAACACACACACACACACACACACACACACACACACTAATAGACTTCTCTTTCTCTTTCTCTCTCTCTCCCTCCCCCCCTCTCTCTCTCTCTTTCGGCCGAATGGTTAATCCAACAATGGCCAATTTTTCTTCTCCCTCCTTGGACGAATCAAGCTATCCACGCGAGAGGATTCTTTCGAAACTTCTCCAAGGTAGTCATCATTCAAATAAGCATCTTCAATCTTCTCTTTAAATTCTAGATTCATGTCTCTTAGATATAGTTGAATGATGATGGAATTTATTTGGAGATTGAGTATGTGTTTACATGATGGAGATGAGATTGAAGCATGAATGAATATGTTTACATGATGGAGTTGAGATTGAAGCATAAATGAATGTGTGTATATGATGGAGTTGGGATTGATACATGAATTGATTGTCTTGGTTGAATATATGGCGTCTTAGGGTTTGTTGCATGTCTTCATGTCGTGAGTAGTATGAATTATCAAGCATGTTAGAGATTATGTCACATTTGGTAAATATGGTTTATGTTCATGCATTCTTGTTAAGGCCATGAATATGATTATGTTAGTAGAGTTTAGATCATGTCTTGGTAAATTTGGATCTATGTTTTTATTCATGTTTTGGATGTTTTATTGATTGGTATAGAGTGTATGTTCATGATTATGGTTAGCAATAGGAATTATGATCATGACCTTATTGTCCCTAAGCTAATTTTATTTCGTCAATAAAATGAATAACTCTATAATCTCTTCTAGTAGTTTCGAAAACCCTAAGAAAATGTGGATTTGAACTATTATATAAAATAATAATATTTTAATCAAATAAAGGGTAGCTTTTATTAAAGAAATAAAATATATAGATATTATAGATAATAGTAATAGCAAATAAAGTCTTTTATGTAAATAATCATAATAGGTAAAATATTAATTTTGTAAGTCTTATATTCATAAATAATATTAAAATTTATTTATTATCTTTTAATCAAAACCTATTAAAATTTACTTACAACTAATTTTAGTTACCAATTATTTTCTAACAATTAATTATTAATAAATTATTATTTTAAATACTATCATCTAAGGCCTAGGACCCTTCACCAAATAAACCCTAATTTATTTATAGCAAGTTTTAAACCTACAACTTATTAGTATCTAATTCACAAACCCTAGTTATTTTAATATCAAGTTAGATTTATTTTACAAACCTTTTGTTTATTATCTAACCTTAAAGCTTGGGATATTAGGGTCATGATTGTAGTAAGTTGAGCTAGGTTTATTTGTGGAAGTGAATTTCGGCTTGAGTTTAATTATGGCTTATATTTGCCCCAGGCGGGGTTAGGTCAGCTGTTAGAGATCTTTATTTTGAGTAAGGATCAGGTAAGCTCCTGCATAACACTTGTTTGTTGTAAAAGGTTTCTATGGCAAGCTAAACCCGAAGTATGTGAACACTGATTGGTAAAGGCAATTAAGGATAGTTTCCTTTCTTGTTTCAATTAAACCAATTATTTGAAAATCAACAAGCAGTTTTACTTAAACACCAAACTATTTCTCAAACTAATTTTTGACAAGCACTTTAGAAACCCTTGATTGCCATTTTCAAGTAAAGCTATGTTTTACCAGTTTTCTTCCAAGTGGGACAATCGTCGTTGAGTACTCAATAGGGGTAGGCTAATAGTACTAGTTTTGAAGAGCAAGAGTGAGTTTTCTGGCAGGAGGCCACCTCCAGAAGATGAACTCAACTTAGAGAAACGTCAGTACTACTTAGTCATGCCAGTTCGAGCTAGTAGGTTTTAGTCATGTGGACTGTGTGTTGTTGGAATGGATAACCGATTTTGTTTGGGTGTAGAGAAGGAGGAGAATCTTACCCGGTAGGCCGATCACCTACCTTTTTGTCAGTCTGTACAAAGTGTGGCATTCTGACCATTGTATGGTTATGGGGCCCAATGTGTAGTAACTCATAGTCACCTTTTTAGTGGTTGATTTTATTATTCATGTATGGTTGGAAAAGCCAAAACGTCACTCTTGTTTTTAACATCGTTTATTGCTTGCCAGTATTTTTCTTATGAAGTTCTTACTCCTTGCATTCATGAATTGTTTTCACTGGACACTTAAAGCACACACGGACTTACTGAGATTTTTATCTCATCACCATTTTTACCATATTTTCAGGTCAATCCTGCTTTGGGGATGAGTAGCTAGTTGTTGCCTGCTTGGAAGATATTCTGATTTATTTTGTGTAATTCTTTGGGAGTTGAGAGTGAACAATTTTATTTTGAATTTGTTCTTGAATTTTTGGATTGTAATAAGTTTTAATTTCAAAGTTTTGTTTTATTTTTATTTGTGTGTCCTAGTTATAAAGACTCATTGTCCTTTGGACGGGACGACATCCCCAACCCTGTTGGGCCTAGGTAGTGGGGTGTTACAGTAAGCATCCTCGCTGGCCCAATCAAGCCGAGGACTGATCAAGCAATGTAGGATTCTAGAGGTGGCTCCATTGCGTACGGTATAGTACTTAGTTCCCACACTGGGGGCTGATAACCTGTTTCTGATACCATTAAAATGTCACATGCATATCACCAAAGTATTTCTCCCATAATGCGAAGCATTACATTAAAAACTTAAAAAGCTAAATACTTTCTCAAAAATAATAAATTGAATAATGTTATAACTAAATCTTTCCAAGAGAAGTCTAATCAAAACGCAAATACGATTTGTTTAACTCATTACAAGAAATAGAAGAAAAACCAATCTTACATTTGTCTCATCAAGTACTTAAATAGTATGGGTGAAAATTCAATAAATAAATTAAATAAACCGCTAAACAAATTTCAGAATTTCAACTTTGTGCTACACCTCAATCACATTTTTAGTAGTAAAGGCCTTCGAACCAAGGTTCATTATTAGAATCTAAAAGGAAAAAAAAAAAATAGAAAGGTGAACCAACTACAGGTTCAATAAGTATAAATAACAACTTCCCCAAAACAAAGCTTCTTACACACACACACACACACGCACGCGCGCGCACGCACGCACGCACGCGCGCGCACGCACGCACGCACGCAAGCGCACGCACGCACGCACGTACGTACGTACGTATGTATGTATGTAACATTTAGAAAAAGACCAAATCATCAACTAACATATGATTCTAAAACATCCTTATAACATACTAAGAAACATAAAGGTTATTATGCTTACACAAATAACTCAAAAGATTCCAAATTAATCTCAACTCGCAAAAATTTTAAGCATTAAATATACAAAGTCATTCCATTTGTTTTAAACTTAAATAAACTTATATAACAAAGCTAATATATATTTGGTAACAAGCAGGCAACAATTTTTTTTTAAAACCTTGATAATGGCATGCGAACATGCCTAGGGTCACGAAGTGAGTAAGTCACTTCGTGCCTAATCAACTCTCTATTACTTGAAAAAAAAAAGAATAATACATATCACATGCTAACTCCGGTACAACCAATTTAAATTTTATTTTTATTTTTTGAAACCAAAATAATTTTTAAATAAATAAAAAAATCTATTTTTTTAAAAGGGAAACACCTAAAATCAACAAAGCAGAACCGATATGACACATCAATCCAATAAAACACAACACAACACAACAAATAGTACTAGATACAAAACATACAAGAGTATCCTTTCAACACAATACAAATAACTATTACCACATTCTAGTCTATTAAGCTAAGAAAGTCCAAAAAGCCTCTTACTCCACCTTACCAATTCAAAATGCTTAATTCTTTATCTTATACAAATTCTAAAAAGACGAGTTCAATTTTAATATAGTTCTAAAAAGGTTATTTAGCCAAACTAAGAGGCCTTATATTCAAATAAGTATAAACAGATTCTATCATGTATAAAATTCATTGAATACATTTACAAGAATTAATATATGTATATTATACAGAATACAAACACCAAAATTCATACCATGTATTAATTAATTAATTATCAAAACATTTACTTTGAGAAGATAACACACTCTATTCAAGAATTTTTAACAAAAACTAAAGTTTTCATTGTATTATACATTCGTTAAAAAAAAAGAGGAATCATTCCTACTTACCTTGTTTGTCGACGTTCAAAACTATAATGAACTATGGTGTCTTCGCCTCAAACCCTAGTTGGACTATCTTTGTGTGTTGATAGCTACAAAGAACTACAATATTTTCCATAGACTTATTTTAATACATCTTAGGGTTAGGGTATTTCTTACTCTTTAATAATTTTATCTAGGCGTATACTTACTTAAGATATTAACCAATAGGGATTCCAAGTCTTATTGTGTTAGGATTCTACCCTAAAATCTTAATAAAAGCCAAAATATCTCCATAGATAAAAGATTAAAAAAAGGACGGATTATTACATTGTACATCTTTTAAAAAAGTTTAGGTCTCAAAAATTGACATTTAGTTATACTACCAATCATTCCTCGTAACAATGCAAAAAAAAAAAAAAAATCACAGATATAATACTTAAAATTCTAAGGGAGTAATACATCTTAGTTTTTTGAGCGGAGACAAGAAATTGATCGTGGATACTGCCAAGTCCACCCATGATACTTAAGTACTTGATGAGACAAATGGGTGGCCAAATAGTTGACTGTAAGTGTTGCTAGGCCCACAGTCGCATTCTGGGGTCCTAAAAAACTGCATGAAATTTAAATATGCAGCGGAAGACAGTAAATTAATTTTTTTTTCAAATCAAAGTTTAGGAATACTTACTTCTAGGGCATTTTACTTGAATAACCAGAGTTAGATTCAGGTTTAATAGCACTTCTTGAATGGGAACGTCTACTTGTGTCGTAGATATACCAGCTAACCGTCGGCTCCTTCGCATCAAACACTTACTATGTTTGCTAACTTTTGACCTTCAAGAGTATTCTCAAACCTCCTATAGACTTCTATCGGTGAAAGTAGAACTAGAGTGAAGAAGATTGGAAGAAAAATGAAAGAGCTAAATGCTAAAGGAAAAAAGAAGGAAAATGACAAAGGAAAACGATGGCCTTGTTTACTTCAAAAGAAAACTGAAAGCTCTGTGCGTGTGTTTTGTGATTCGGTCAACCACTCAATAGGCAAACGTGATGCCTATTTATGAAATTCTCCAGCTTTCCTTTTCCTTTACAAACATAAGGTTACTTTTTCCTATTTTCTTCTTTTTCCTTTTTTCCTTTTTATTTTGTCATGTGGCGGCTATCTTAGGTTACTAAAACCCTCTAGCCACTACACCCAAATCTTGGTGGGCCAGGGCTTTTATTGATTAATCCAAAACTAATTAATTAACTCTTTAATTAATTAATTAATCCACCTAGGCCCAATATCAAATTACTCAAGGTAATTAATTAATAAACTAATTAATTAAATTGGCCCACTTAATTATTCTAGTCTAAATAAATAATTAATTGGACTCATAGAATAATTTTTTCAATAATAAATTCACCTAATAAGCCCATATAGTAAGTAAATTTACTAAGGTTGTTTGAGCTACTTTGGGGACAAAACGATATATTTTTCATGACTACTAAAATGACCAAAATATCTTACTAATAAATAACTGTATTTTATCATTTTAAATATTCTATTTATCACCATATAGAAATATTAACCTCAAGAATAATATTACAAGTGCAATATCTTTGATCTACAAGTGTAATGACAAAAATACCCCTCTATGTGACACCCGTAATTGAGATGAGAAAAATACACTAACACATTTCTCAATGACATCTACTATCATTTGATAACTAGTCCAATAATTCATAACATTCAATATATATCCACTTATCATAGGGAGTGATAAAGGTTAAATTCATCAATAATTTTCTAGTTATTTGAAAATATTTTGTGATATATTTTGTAACACCCCACTACCTATGCCCCATTAGAGCTGGGGATGTCACCACATCCACAAGATAAGGGGTTTTTATAACGAGGACACACAAAATAAAATAAAATAAATACTTCAAAAGTTAACTTATTATAACCCAGCAATACATGAACAAATTTAAAAAAAATAAATGTCTACTACTATCTCTCAAAAGCAATATATAGGAAAAATAATAGAGAGTCTTCAAGACATAGACAACATTCTAGCTAATGACCTTAACAATAGGATTGACTTGAAAACATGGTATAAAAGGTGGTGAGGTAAAAATCTCAGTAAGCTTGTGTGTGCGTTGAGTGTTTCAGGTAAAATAGTTCATGTATGCAAGTTGTAAAAGTTTCATAAAAGAAAGTGCTGGCAAGTATTAAATAAATGTCATAAATGAAGAGTGGTGTTTTGCTTTCCAAAACATACATGTGCATAATAAATACAACAATAAAATAGAGGTAGCCATGGCACCACACTTTGTACACTATGACAATATAACGATCAGAATGCCATACGTTGAGCATACTGACACAAGGTAAGTGTATGCCCTACCGGGTGAGATACTCCTCCATCTCTACACCCAAACTTACCGGTTGTCCACTCCGAAAACACACAGTCCACTTAACTAAACTTGCTAGCTCGGACCGGTATGACCTACTGGACTGGCATCCTATCTGGGAAGGACTCATCCCTCAGAGGTGGCCACCTACTGAGAGACTTACTCTAACCCTTCAAAGATTAGTTCTAGTAGTTTATCCTTATTGAGTACTTAACGTTATTTGTCTCACTTGGGAGAAAAAGTGATCATACAATGATTTGCTTGAAAATAGCAATTATGGTTTCTAAACCTCTTACCGAGTTGGTTTTATGAAAAGTTTAACGTTTCGTGTAAAATCATTTGCTTAGTTTTAAATAGATTGCTTGATTGAAAGAAAAGAAAAATTATCCATAATTGCTTTACAGTACAAATTCTCGTATACAATGAGTTGACTTGCCACATTTGGTCTTCAAATGACTCCATGCAGGAACTTACCTAATCCTATGCTCTTCTTGAGCTCAAAAATCTTCTAAGTTCAACCTAACCCCATCTGGGGTAAACACAAGGCATAAGATATCATTCGGACCATATCTGCCTTATATAAATAATTCCTAGTTCAACTAGTCACAACCACAACTAACCATGACCATAATGTCTTAGGCTTCAATACTAGTTGACAAAGTATTTTATAAAACAAATCTAGCTTGATGAGTTAAAATAACTAGGGGCTCTAAAATAAATACTAATAAGTTATAGTTTCAAATAATAAATTGTGAGTATTATTGCTAATAAATAAATTAGTGTTAAATATTGGATAATACTAAGTCCTAAATAATATTGGTAAATGGCAACATTTAAATAGTATTATTATTATAAATAATAAATTACAACATAATTTTTAATTAATGATTAATAGATAATAAATAACTAATAAATGAATTATACTTAATTTTTAATTAATAAATAATAAATAAATTTTAATATAAATAATATTTATGGATATAGATAAAAGTTTTAGTAAGGCTAATTATTATGGTCTACAAGGTCATTTGATATTAATTAATTCTAATATTTTATTATTTATTATTATAATATATATATATATATATTTAATAAAAGATATTATTTATTTGACTAATAAAATATTAATATTTCAATTACTTCCTTATTTCCAAACCTTCCTAGTGATTTCGAATTTTGTAGAGAAGATATAATAATAATTCTAATTAAAGTATAAAAATTTGTTAATAAAAATAATTTTAGAATTAACAAAGAAAATAATCTTTTACAATGATTTCCTATTGTTAGAAAAGATTCATGAACACATTCCCAAACATCAAATAATATGCTAATCCATTCATGAACATCTACTTGAATTAACACATACTAACACATTGCCAACCTCTTACTAGGCATAATCATCATCCATGGCTTTATTGAAAATTAAGAACATGAAAGCCTAATCACCATTGGTGTCATAACATCTATCATGCATCAAAACAACCATAAATCTTATTAACTATGATGAGCATATATTGATTCAAAAGATAAATCCATTAGACCTAATCATACATTTCAACTCTCATATCCTAACTCCATCCTCTTCATCCACATACATATCCTCAACCCCCATTTATATTCAATCCTCCTATCAACATCTAAGAGACATGAATCCAGAAATTAAAAGGAAGATTCTATTAGTGTTATGCCCCCAGAGGCAATCACTTGTACGTTGTATATGACACATTTTATTTTAATAAAAGGCATCATTTATCTTATAGTTTCTTTTGTTTACTTTTATGTAATATAACTGTTAGATAAAGTCTCTAGTACAACATTGTGTTAAGGAAATCATGATAGAGATCATGATATGGGATTCCTACTACACTGTATAGTATTAGTACTTAAATAGTCCCTAGTCGTAGTATTAATAAGACAGGACATCATTAATGCGTTAAGACTAGCATGTGTTAGACTTCCTGATTTGATCAGGCGGTGGTTCTCATATTCGTGAGTATTAAGATACTCAAAGTTAACACATGGATGCTTGTTAATGGAACAAGTACATTAGATGATCTAGCTATGAGATAATCACATGGATAACTATTTAGTGCTAGTGATATAATTTCAATATAGCAAACGTGCAAGTATCCTTAGACTTGAGATCTTCAAGGTACTTTGTTTGCTGAGCAGTGTGCTTTAATTCCAATCTCTGGAACCAGATTAAGGGCCATCTATGGAATGGATATTGGGTACATTGTGAGGTAAACAAAATTAGTTGAGAGGGTCAATAAAGGATTCACCACTCCTAATAGTAGGGGCGAATATCTCACGACCACTTGTAGGAATTACTACTCAAGAAGTCCTTGGCCAAGGCGACTGTGTATTGGAAATAGTTCCAATTGATATACATCTAGAGTAGTAGGTTGCTAGTACAAGTACTATTATATTCGGGCCAAAATTAATATATATTCTGGAGGGAGTTGGCACTAATTCCATACTCCAAACCAAATGAGATATTGTATGGTAAAAGGAATTAATTGCACTGTAGCTTATTATTGAAGGGATCATGTCAAGCCACTTGACTTCCTGGACTCTTAGGTGGTCATGATGTATTGCTAGATATCGCTCATGATTTGGGAATATAGGTTTATTAATTGATGAATTAATAAATCAATTTTGATTAGAATTAATAGGATTAATTCTAATTAATTATGGATTATTAATCTCAAAGACGTTTGAATTAATTCATGTTCGCTACCAATTAATTGGGAAACCTAATAGATCACACACAATAGAGGATTATATACTCAAGATATTATTTGATAATATAGTGGGATTTAATTGCGAGAAAGAGAAGTTGACATGGCCAAATTATAATTAGTTATAATTTATGATCTAAATTGTAATTGTGAGAACTTGATATTTTCAATTAAAATTAGGGAATTCTAATTGTTTTAGAATTCTCAGTTTTTGGTAGGGTTTTTCGTGTGATATAAAAGATGCACGAAACCAAAATTGAAAGGGGATTAACGGAAACAACTCTCCAAAACCCTATATAAGCCCTTTTCAGGTCTTGATACATTTTCACCTCTCCCAGATGAATTGCATACTTGCTTTTATGCGCTTCTTCCAAAATCTTATCCTTTAATTGGTGCTCATCGGGTACACACAGGCAATTTTGGAAATACAGAACTCTGCTTCGTCTTGTCAGAAATCATTGCCTTTTCGTTTAAGCTTTTTGTCCTTGCAAAGTTGAAATTCCGCTTTACTTTGCTGAGCTTCGATGATTTCCCTCCTTAGATCCGGCATTAATCTCATGTTGCTAATAATAATCCCCTCTTTTTGCACTTCTGCTATTCTATCCAGCATGTCTTGGACAACTTCAATCTCTTGCACTCTCAGCTTAGCCGTTTTGACTTTACAGCTCAGGGCATTAGCAATGATGTTTGCCTTCTCAGGGTGGTAGTTGATGGGGCAACGATACTCTTCCAAAAATTCTATCCACCTCCACTGCCTCAAATTCAAGTCCTTGTGGTTGAAGATATATTTCAGACTCTTGTGATCGGTAAACACTTCATACTCAGCTCTATACAAGTAATGCCGGCATTTCTTTAAAGCAAATACAATGGTAGCCAGCTCCAAATCATGCGTGGGATAATTGACTTCATGAGGCATCAACTTTCGCGAAGCATAGGCAATTACCTTCCTATCCTGCATCAATACTGCCCCCAAACCTTCATTTGAAGCATTAGTATACAGCGCGTAAGACTTATCTCCCTTTGGTAAACTCAATATGGGTGCTGTCATTATCCTCCGCTTCAGCTCCTGGAAACTCTTTTTACATTTCTCATTCTAAACAAATGGTACGTCCTTTCTTAGCAGCTGGGTCATAGGCAATGCTAGAGTTGAGAATCCTTTGATAAACCTCCTATAATAGCCGGCCAATCCCAAGAAGCTTCGAATCTCCGTGATATTTTTTGGTTGCTTCCAGTCAAAAACTGCTTCAACTTTTGCTGGGTCCACCTTGATTCCGTCCTTGGTTACCACATGGCCAAGAAATGACACACTATCTAGCCAAAACTCTCACTTGCTAAATTTGGCATAAAGTTTGTCCTCTCTTAGCTTTTCCAATACCAGCTTCAAATGTTCCGCATGATCCTCGGGATTCTTAGAGTATATGAGTATGTCGTCGATGAAGACCACCATGAACTTGTCCAAGTAGGGTTGGAAAACTCGATGCATCAAATCCATAAATACCTCTGGTGCATATGTCACCCCAAAAGGCATTACCATAAACTCATAGTAACCATATCTTATGTTGAAGGCCGTCTTAGGAATATCCTCCTTTTTTATCCTTACTTGATAGTATCATTATCTCAAATCCAATTTGGAGTAACAACTGGACCTTTGCAACTAGTCGAACAACTCGTCAATTAACGGTAGAGGATATTTATTCTTGATGGTCAAGCTGTTTAATCCCTGGTAGTCGATACACAACCTCAAGGTCCCATTCTTCTTCTTCACAAATAGCACTGGAGCTCCCCAAGATGACATGCTAGGTCTTATGTAACCTTGTTTCACTAACTCCTCTAGCTACTCCTTCAATTCTTTCAGCTCCACCGATGCCATCCGATATGGAGTTCGAGATATCGGTTCCGTTCCTGGAACTAAATCAATGGTGAACTTGACTTCTCGATTGGGAGGTAGAGAAGTGAGTTCCACAAGGAACACATAGAGAAAATCTCTTACCACCTCAGTATCTTCGAGGGTGCATTGATCTTTCGGCTTATTTATCACATAGGCCAAATATCTTTGACATCCTTGCTTCAATAATTTTTGGGCTTTTGTTCCAACTATCAAAAACTTCAACTCTTTTACTCTCTTGCCGTTGAATTCCAGCACATTGCATCCCAGTCTAATGAACTGAACGGACTTATTCTTACAGTCTACTTTAGCCCCATGCTTAGCTAGCCAATCTATACTCAGAATCAAGTCATAGTCATCAATAGTTAAGACTATCAAATCTCCCTCCAAGCCTTCTCTCTCCACTTCAATTTTATAATTTTGCACATACCGATCAGCTTACACCATTTTCCCCAAGGGTGTACTCACCAACAAGGAAAAAGGTAGTTCTACTCCATCCCAATCCAAATGATATACATAATTTTTGTTTAAATAGGAATAGGTAGATCCAGGGTCTATCAATGCATTAACAGAACGACCTTGGATAGTAAACGTACCTTCCACCACCACTGCATCTGCTCCAACCTCTTCCCAGTTAAGAGCGAAAACCTTTGCTTACATCTGTGGCTTCTAAGTTCCACTTCTGGAGGCTCCCGCAGTATTGGCTCGATTGGCTCCCGCTGTCTGAGCCAGGTTTCCTTGCCCGATTCGGAGAAGTTTAGGACAGGAGTTTCACAGATGATTTGGATCTCCGCAGTGGTAGCATTTTCGCTTAATTCCCCAGGACCAACAATTTTTCTTTATATGGCCCATTTTCTCATAGTGTCGACATAATGCATGATTTGTGCAGGACCAACTGGTGCCGTTCGTGCTTACTTCCCTCGGTTCTGCCATTGCTGGATGGTAGGGCGCTTATTGGGTTGTTGCTTCTGGGAAGGTCTCAGCAGTTGTCTTGGCGGCAAGAAAGGTCTTGGTACCATCTTGCTGTGATCCTCGTTCTCAGTTCAGGTTGCAGCATCCACGGCCCCTGAATAAGTCGTTGGTGGAAAAAGTGCCAACGCCTTTCTTAACTCCTGCCTTAATCCCTTGACAAATTGTCTCATTCTGTTCTGCTCGATATCCACCAGCCTTTTGCAATATTTCGATAACTGAGTAAAACGTGCCGCATACTGCGCTACAGTCATGCCCCATTGCTTCAAATTTTGGAATTCGTCTTCCTTTTTCTCCACTATCCATTGAGGGATATATTCGGCTCTGAATGCCTCCACAAAGTTGGCCCATGTCCAGTCCTAATCGATTATCTCCCAATCATCTTGGACTCGTTGCCACCATGCCCGAGCTGGGCCCCTTAGCTGAAATGCAGCAAATTTCACCATTCGCTTCTCAGTGTATTGGAATGTAGTGAAGATGTCCTCCATCTGTTCTACCCACTGTTCCATTTTCTAATCTTGCTCGGCCTCTCCCAAGAAGATGGGAGGTTGAAATTTCAGAAATCTCTCCAATGCCTCATCTTCCCCCTTTGGATTCCTCCGCTCAGTCAGGGTTTGTAGAATCTCAGTTATTTTATTGAATGCTTACCGCATACTCATGCTGATAAGTTCCTCTAATCCCATTTCTGGCTCCGGTTCATTCTCATTCTCTCGGTTTGGTGATGGCATTTGAGTTGTATCAAATTCTAGTGTCACGGGCTCGGCCTCAGGAACCCTTCTACTGGATGTGGCTACATGATACTTGGGCGTCATTCTAAACCATGCCCCAGTTAATGAGTTTTTGCATCGAAGTTTAAAACATTCAAATTATGCATGCATTCACATTCAGCTTTAAGCAAAGAGGAAATTAGATGCAAGTTTTGTATAAAGAATTACATATTTTCAAAATTAGAGTACACCCAATACTCTTATTTGTATAAATTTTGAAATAAAGTAATGAACATAAATGGACTCCTAGTACGGAGTTTATTGAAAGCTGTAAATAAAACGTCCTAAGTATAGCAGAACTTAGCCTCTCTAATCCTCATCAGAGTTTTCAAAGTCAGCATCATACAACTATCCTCCAGAATTTCTAGAAAGGTCTATCCCAGCCCCATTCACGAACCCATAGTCCATTGGCTCCTTCCCGGGTCTCCTAGAACTCTCCCCAGTCTCAACCTGGTTGGGTGTGTTAGAGATATACCCTAGAGTCAATTTATACTTATACTATTGTCGTTATGTTTTATATAATAATATGGGGTTTTCCTTTTCATGAATAGTGAATTTTGTTTTGTGGTCATCAAGTACGTAACTTGATAGTAAAACCCAACAATGAATACAATGACTATTCTAAAACTATCTCTGATCGATAATTATTATTGGAACAATAATAAATTAAAATTAGTATGTTTGTGACTTGATGACTATGTTTTACTGGTCATAAATATTTGTAATATCAAGTTAAAACATAAATAAATGTTAGAGAACATTGTATTGGACATGACCCACTGTGAGAGTACTTTATAGACCATGTTATAAGTACTTTCTAGCCATAATAATATTAAAAGTCTTTCGACCTAAATTCATCATAGTTTCTTACTTGGTAAATTCTATATTTTGACGTTATCTAAAGTTGTCTTTAATCAGATAATAAATTAGACTATTGTTGGATATAGAATAAATCAATGAGAGGAATATGATTGATAGTGAAGGAATTTGTCCCTCTTAATTATAGGAGAGATATTCATGGGCCCCTTGATAAGTTAGACTATTAAAATGCATGGCCGTGCTCAAATATATCAATCTAAGATATTGATATTATTTGTTTGAACAGTCTACTATGAAATCAAGAAATAATTGATTAAGTTTAATAAGAATGACATACTTCGTGCCTTATGCTTAATCTGGATATCGTGTGACAAAAGGACTAAATATAAAACTATGGTTTGGTTCAAAGAGATCACTGATCTTCATTTAACCTGGATAGTTATAATGTTTTGCTAGAAACCGCTTATAACTTGTAGGCCATTTAAATATGATTTAGGCACACTGCTAGTGTTAAATAAGCCTATAGGGTAACACAATAAGTGAACTTGTTAGGTTATTTTTCTAAAAATCAGATTCGATGAATCTGGAAATATATCTAAGTTAATCGAACTTAGAAAATTTATCAGATACAATGAATTTGAAAATATATCCACATTCAATGTATCTTTGTATCTGGATAATGTTCAGATTATAAGAATCTGACTCGATAAATTAATTAGTTAAATTATCGAGAAAATGGCAGAATCTTATCATATCAGTTTTAATTTAATTTGAATTTAAATTAAAATATGATAAAATATTGTCAGAGTTGGACCCTAAGAGGTTCGGGAGTTTTTAAGAAAACCTTAGCCGTCTTCTCAACAGCCCTGTTCTGTTGAGAATATTCGTGCCTTCATTCACAAAAAAAAAAAAAAAAAAAATCTCAAATTCTAGGCGCTAGCACTCTCGGGGTAACGAGTCAGTTCACTGTGTGTATCCGATAGAGGACGTTCGTACACTACAACATCTGGTGATCGTTCGAGTTGCACGTACGACAGCACAATCAGAATTAAAGGATCTCAATTACGCCAAACAAAGGTAATTATGTAAATCTTAGATCTTCTTAATCGTTTACTTAAGTCCTCGGAAGGGATTCGTGGATGTTTTTCGCGTTTAGGAGTCCACGAATCCTAATGGGGTGAGGGTACAAAAAAATGTCTAGGTGGAGATTAATAGTTTATCTCCCTCGAGTCATCACTATCAGCAATCAAATCAATCACGGGACTAAGTGGGAGTGGGACATTCTCCATGTCAATTTCCTCATCTTCACTATCAGTAACTAAGTCTATTACAGGTATTAGAGGTGGCTCAATAATATGAACCTCATCATCACTGCTTTTATCCAATGGTATGATTGGTTGCGGTGCAAGTTGAGGCACTGGTAAATCTTTCGAGTTGATAGGGATGGGTGGATGCCATTGTTGCCATTTCCTCACAATTCTAATCATTCTAACCATCCTACAGCATAAAAAAACCAGGTTAGTCAAAAGATTTAACCTTAATAAAACAAAGCATATACTATCAATAATTGCCTAAACTTTGGCTTTGATACCACTTGTAACACCCTACTATCTATGCCCTATTATGGTTAGGGATGTTGCCCCGTCCACAGGGCAAGCGGTCTTTATAACGAGGACACACAAAATAAAATATAAGAAATACTTTAAAAGTTAACTTATTTCAACCCAGCAATATATGAACAAATTTTAAAAAAATAAATGTCTGCTACTGTCTTTCAAAAGCAATACATAGGAAAAATAACAGAGAGTCTTCAAGACATAGGTAACATTCTAGCTAATGACCTTCATAGTAGGATCGACTTGAAAACATAGTATAAAAGGTGGTGAAATAAAAATCTCAATAAGCCCGTGTGTGCTTTGAGTGTTTTAGGTAAAACAGTTCATGTATGCAAGTTGTAAAAGTTTCATAAAAGAAAGTGTTGACAAGCATTAAATAGATGTCATGAATGAAGAATGGTGTTTTGCTTTTCAAAACATACATGTGCACAATAAATACAACCACTCGAAAGAGGTAGCCATGGCACCACACTTTGTGCACCATGACAATATAACAATCAGAATGCCACACGTTGAGCATACTGACACAAGGTAGGTGTACGGCCTACTGGGTGAGATACTCCTCCATCTCTACACCTAAACTTACCAGTTGTCCACTCCGAAAACACACAATCCACTTAACTGAACTTGCTAGCTCAGACTGGTATGACCTACTGGACTAGCATCCTATCCGGGAAGAACTCACCCTTTAGAGGTGGCCACCTATTGAGAGACTTACCTTAACCCTTCAAAGATTAGTCCTAGTAGTCTATCCTTATTGAATACTCAACGTTGTTTGTCCCACTTGGGAGAAAAAGTGGTCATACAATAATTTGCTTGAAAATAGCAATTATGGTTTCTAAACCTCTTGCCGAGTTGGTTTATGATAAGTTTAGCATTTTGTGTAAAATCGTTTGCTTAGTTTTAAATAGCTTGCTTGATTGAAAGAAAAGGAAAATTGTCCATAATTTCTTTACAGTACAAATTCTCGTATACAATGAGTTGGCTTGCAACATTTGGTTTGCAAATGACTCCATGCAGGAACTTACCTGATTCTATGCTCTTCTTGAGCTCAAAAATCTTCCAAGGTCAACCTAACCCCGCCTGAGGTAAACACAACGCATAAGATATCATTCGGACCATATCTACCTTACATAAATAATTCTTAGTTCAACTAGTCACAACCACAATTAACCATGACCATAATGTCTTAGGTTTCAATACTAGTTGACAAAGTATTTTACAAAACAAATCTAACTTGATGAGTTAAAATAACTAGGGGCTCTAAAATAAATACTAATAAGTTATAGTTTCAAATAATAAATTATGAGTATTATTGCTAATAAATAAACTAGTGTTAAATATTGGATAATACTAAGTCTTAAATAATATTGGTAAATGATAATATTTAAATAGTTTTATTATTATAAATAATAAATTACACTATAATTTTTAATTAATGATTAATAGATAATAAATAACTAATAAATGAATTATACTTAATTTTTAATTAATAAATAACAAATAAATTTTAATATAAATAATATTTATGGATATAGATAAAAGTTTTAGTAAGGCTAATTATTATGGTCTACAAGGTCATTTGATATTAATTAATTCTAATATTTTATTATTATTTATTATAATATATATATATATATATATATAATAAAATATATTATTTATTTGACTAATAAAATATTAATATTTCAATTACTTCCTTATTTCCAAACCTTCCTAGTGATTTCGAATTTTGTAAACAAGATATAATAATAATTCAAATTAAAGTAATAAAATTTGTTAATAAAAATAATTCTAGAATTAACAAAGAAAATAATCTTTTACCATAATTTCCTATTGTTAGAAAAGATTCATGAACACATTCCCAAACATCAAATAATATGCTAATCCATTCATGAACATATACTTGAATTAACACATGGCCAATCTCCTACTAGGCATAATCATCATCCATGGCTTTATTGAAAATTAATAACATATAAGCCTAATCACCATTGGTGTCATAACATCTATCATGCATCAAAACAACCATAAATCTCATTAACCATGGTGAGCATATATTGATTCAAAAGATAAATCTATAAGACCTAATCATACATTTCAACTCTTATGTCCTAACTCCATCCTTTTCATCCAAATACATATACTCAACCCCCATTTATATTCAATCCTCCCATCAACATTTAAGAGACATGAATCTAGAAATTAAAAGGAAGATTCAAGAAGAAATACTTGATAGGTGATCGCTTGATGAAGGTTTCTTGATTAGTGAAGGTCCACATGAGCTTAAGAGCCTTTAGTGGTCTGAACAATAGCCATGGTTGATCATTACCATTTCGGCCAACAGAGAGAGAGAGAGAGAGAGAGAGAGAGAGAGAGAGAGAGAGAGAGAGAGAGAGAGAGAGAGAGATGAAGGGCATTAGAATGGAACATTAGAAGTTGAGTAGAAGAGAAAGAACAAGGAGGTTGTTCTTATTTTACCTTTTGATGTTCTTGGAACCTTCAACAAAAAAACTAGTTTTGATCCATTTGAAAATTCTGGTTTGCATAATTTCGTGTTATAAAGACTAGAAATAAAGACTATGGATTAAATATGAGTGATCTGGAGTATTTGGGAGTGATTAGAGATGTTTAGGATATGTTTAGGCTTGAAGGGGTGAAGTGTGTATTCTTGGTATTCTTAGTGTTCTTGAGAGAGTTTGAGAGAAAATGACTTTCTGAATTTCTGGAATTGTTGTTGGCTAAATGGCCTTGTGTAGTTAGGAGTCTCGGTTTAGCAAGAAGGAGAGAGAAGTGTTCAGTTTTTTTGAAATTCAAATAGAGGAAAATGAGGAGTTGTTTGAGGTAGTGGATTAGTTAATGGTGGTTGTTCATGGGAGGTCTCTTGCTCTTCCATGGTGTAAGGCTGAACAAGCTAGTCTTAATGGTAGGAATGATGGTTCGTTTAGCTTATAATGCTGGCCGAAACTTAGTCTATAATGGCAGAGAAATTCTGGTTTGATCACTTGCTACAAGAGTGTTTTAATGGAGCAAAAAATCTGTAATTAGTTTGAAGTTCAAATGAGTTTTGGATAGAGTAATTTTAGGAGCTTTTTGAGGTGTGATCATGGAGTCCAAACACTCAAGGTTAGTATGTTGGCCAATGGTGTTTAGTCTATGGCTGAACAAGGTCTGATTTTCAGAGGTTTGAATGCAATTTTTTCGGCCTTTGCCTTGAGAAACCAAGCTAGAAATTTTCTGGTTTGCAATGCTTCAAGAGTACCTAGAATGGAGATGGTTTTTGGTGCAGAATTTTTTGCTTCTTTTGGCTCGATTTGCAGCTGATTCTTAACGGTGTTTGAAGGTCTTTTAATGGTGGCTTTCCAGCCTTTTTGCTGAAAAAAAACAGAGGAAGTTCCAGCTGTTCATATGACTTAATGGTGGCTTCAAAATCCAGCTTCAATGCATCGAATTTGCTGAAGGAAAAATTCTGGTTTGTAAAGGTTGTGCAGTACGAAAATTCTCTGAATTTCTAGCCTTCAACCTTATATGAAATGACCATTTTTTTTGGCAACAAATGGCGTAAGAATGTTGGTTGAATATTTCGAAAACAATCTTGCAAAAATACTGGAAAATTTCTAGATTTCTCTTTACCAAGACATGAACAAGATGAAGGTAGAATTGGAGGTATAGCTATGGTGATTTCTTTTCCTTGGAAACCCATCCTAACTGTAACACCCCACCTTTTTACTTTTGGTTGGTTACTACCTGTAATAGGATGAGAATTTATATCAACAGCCAGAATAAAAGTTAATCGGTGTATTGTGACGAACACTCTGGAGAAATAAAATTTTGTCGGGACCTGGATGTAATTATTAGATTTGTTTTACCCGAATCCTAAATTTTTGGAAGGCTATTAATATTAACAGAATAAGAACTTTAGGGTACTCTAAAAAGAGAAATTAATCAGTGCAATGAGGCGCACGTTTTGGTGCAAATTATGCTACCCGGGGTATCGGGGGCATTTTCGTCATTTTGACCGCGCTCGCGACTTTGACCCCAAATTTGACCAAGTAGAGAGGGAATTGAAGAATTTAAGTGTTACCAGTGGATTCAGTGGAATTTTTGGAGTTGGGTAGTGAAATAAAATATTTTTCATTACGGACCCGATTTTGGTTATTTCTGAAGAAAATGAAAAATTACGGTTGGAAATGGGACGTGTGGCTTCTTATAATTGGTGGATGAAAATAAGTGTCATTTAGTGATTGGTTAATGAGGCCAAGTATTTCTATTTGATTGGTTGTGATAAAAAGAAAAAAAGGAAGAAGAAATAAAGAAGAATGACCTACAAGAAATAAATAAGAATGGTTCACAAGAAATACATAAGGATGGCCCACAAGCATGAAAGTTTTGACCAAGTTGGACCACCTTTTGACTTCATTTGACCAAGCTTAATTAAGCTAATCTTGATTTGAGTAAGTTAATCAAGGTTGATTATGCATGGCCATGCATGATTAGAAAATATCTATAATGTTCTAAGAGTTTCTACCTTTTTCTATAAATTTCTTTAAGGTTCTAGAGCACTGTAAAGTTTTCCATAAGTTTCTACAAGTGATGAGTCATCACCTAAAGCTTTCTAGAAATTGTGGTTAATCATTCCATGTGTACCGATTACATTTCAAAGCTTCCTACTCTAGAGTCCTACATAAGCCATGACAAAAGCATGTGATGTAAGGCATTACATAAGCAAAGCTTCCTATACAAGCCTTCTAACATCTATAAATAGGCCATGAAGGCCAACTAAAATGGCTTTAGATAGCCAAAATTTCGTAGCAAACAAGAGAGAAAAGGGAGAAGAGAAAAGAAAAGGAAATAGAGAAGAAAGAGAGGGAGAAACCGGAAATAGAGAGGAGAGAAAGAGAGAGAGAAAAGTAAGAAGATGCTTGGACTGTCCAGCCTCCAAACGCAGCAAAGAAAAGGTAAAGATCTATCTTACTTGAAGTAAAGTTATTATATAAAGCATGGAGATCATTTTGGTATATATATTGTGAAAAGTTTATGTGTGATAGTTAGGTGAAGTTGTATAAAAGCTGTCCTTGTGTGCAGAAAATTCTGGGAGGTTTTATGTTCAGTAAATATGTAATGTTTCTAGATTTGAATGAATCAGGTATATATCTTTGTAGCTAAGGATCATAGAGACATTTTAGAACAAGTTTGACGTTAATCAGATTTACGGATCAAAAGTTATGGTAAAAATAGTAAAAGGTGCCAAATCAGTGATGGGATTTTTACTACTAGAACTTTGTGTGCAAAACTGAACAGAATGGACAATAGAATTGGTACTCCATGAATTGGAACTAGTAAAGGAATGTCTTAAGGATATTTTACAATTGGTTTGACATCATTTGGATTTGTGGATTAAAAGTTATGGGCAAAACAAGTTAGGGTGTCAAACTGGAAAATTGCAGAATGTTAAGGAAAGAATGAATAGTGAAACTAAGTCAAAACTACTGAGGCTGTTTTTGCCCAGTATTGTGATTCTGGAACCAGAAACCTAAAAACAGCCTATACTGAATTAAATTTAAGAGTCTCATGGTCATTTTGGTATATCATGGAGCCAAATCGGAGCTGTAAATTAAAAGTTATGTGCAAAACAAAATGGTGTGTCAAACCAGTGAAATTCCAGAAAAGTAGTCCGAAAATGAATGGACTTAAGAGTGATTAATTATGTGATTTTGGACAAAAAAATTAGGGAAACATGAAGTGAATCCCTTGTTATGAAGTGAGGAAGGATGTGGAAAAAGTAAAATGAAATAATTGATCAAACGATGGAAAAACGATACGAACGAAAGTTGAACGTTTTTCTTAAGTATCGGCTAACCGTCGGCCCTAACAGCTAAACGACGGTTAAACGTCGGGCACGTCAGCCGGACGTCGGCTACCCGACGGCTATTTTTTGGCCAAACACCAATTGACCCGAAAACAATGTTTGATGTAGGTTTAGCGACAAACAACTAATGAAATGTCAAAAAACGGTAGGAACGGAGGTTAGACGGTCGTGAACGGAATGAGAGGCTTTGGACGCGAGGTGAGTCCCATTGATTTCTAAACCTTTTTAAAGGCTAGTGCGCTTTGATTTTCTATGAAATGCAATGTTTTATGCCATTTTGGAAATCTTTGAATATGTTTAAGGTTTACATGAGCAACATTTGCTTTTATGCTACTTTGGACTCGAATAAATTTCACATTCAGCTTAGAAACCTTCCTGGATATTTAAAACACGAATTTTGTGAATTTAGTCCTTTTCAGATTAAATATTTGGGATTTCTGAAAAATGGTAAATTTTGGAATCGGGTATTTAGAGAATAATCCAAGTATCCTTATTGGACTATTTTATGAAAACTCTTGGAACTCAAGTATTCGGTAAATGATCGAAATATCCTTATTGGAGCTTTTGTGAATATTTTTCAAATTGGGTAAGGGTAAAATGACCCGGATATCCTCAAAGTCTTTTTGGAATCTGGCATGGGTGAAATGACCCGAATACCCTTGGAAAAAATGACTTTTGTGATCAAGTACGGCCCCAGAAAATAAGAAATGTTTTGATTTGGAAATCCTGCAGGATCAGATGACCCTCTGGCTTGATTAGTCAGATGGGGTTGGTATTGTTGCGTTGAGTACTCAACAGGGACTTTAATCTTTGTACTAGCCCATGTTAGAGATAGACGACCCTAAGTAACCTGATCAGTTCTGGGGATTGTCTTACTCCAAACAGGGCGACAGGACATTGTAATGAGTCGTCCCTGGCTAGCCGTTGTGAGCCCGGCAATTGCCTGTTGATTATGATTGGTGGGTTGTTCACATGAGACCGAGCGGGGACACTCGGTGTGTTCAACCCCTTGCTACCTCGATGGTGATTGACGTCAGGATTGGGACCCCTGGCTTATGGTGACAAGTAAAAGATCCCTAAGTGTACGGTGAGGTACATTGGTACGCTGCTCACCCTTTCGGCATGACACGGGTGATGTGCTGTAAGACGCAATCCCTGGCACAAGAGACCGTGTAGCCGAAGGCGAAGTTCTTTGAACTTTGCACGCTGGTCACACTTCTAGATGGGGAAGAACCCGCATTTATTGAATTGGGGGCCGTGTGTTTGAAAATTACTGTTTTTCGAATGTATATGATAAAAGGACCTGAATTTATCAATTATTGCTATTTTCCCTGTTATATAATTTACTTCAGCAAAGATTTTGAAAATTGACTCTCTTTTAAGGGAAACACTGGCACACACACGGGACTCACTGGGTGATTTTTCACTCACACGTGTCTTTTATCTTACTTTTTTTTTTGTAGGATCCGGAATTGGAAGAACCTATGGATAGAGGACGATACCACAGTGACAACAGAATAGGTCCGGATGTCTCCTTTTTGGACCTTATATACTTTGTTGATTATTCGTTATAAAGACCCCTTGTCTGGGTATCTAGACGGGGCAACATCCAATATTGGTATGCTTCCGCTGTTACCTTCAGTAGGGGTGTTACACTAACTCTCCTCCCTATTTTTGGAAATCCCCTATCCCTCAAGGTTGATTTTCAAATTTCAAGGCTAGGGGTTCATCTCAGATTTTTTTTGGAATTAAAAGAATGAATTAAAGGATTAAGGATAGTTTAAATTATAAAGATGTTAGGATAAGGCTAGAGAAATTAAAGGAGACAAGAATTCCTCTAGAATTCTTTTTAGGACATGATCATATGATCAAGACATTATCTTCATATCTCCGTTAAGACAACATTCCTATCTTTAAGGAATGTAAGAAAATAAAAAATTCAAACATAACTTAGATAATCATGAATAAAATTTAAGTGATAGGATTTGAATTCAAGACCTTAGAGATTAAACCACAAAACTCTAACCTCTAAACCACACTAACTCTTGTTCTTATTTCTTCACCCAAATATTCTTTTTATATAAACCTCAAGCCATCTTCCTATTTTGATCTCAAGAAAAATTACTTCTTTACCCTCAACAAGTATAAATAAGCCATTTAACCTTTAAACCATAATTCTAAGGTACATAAAATCAATCATAAAGTATATTTTTATGTAGAATGACATGATATGCATCCTTTCCCCCTTACTCTAAGGTTGGCTTTAGGTAGAGTTTCTCACATTTGATGTAATAATTAGTCAAATTCTTTCATATTTGATATTTTCCCCTTGAAAATGTATTTTTGGTGTTTTATTGCAGAAAAGGGAGAAAATGAAGAAAAACCATCGCCGAGCAGTGCACGTAGAAGAGAAGGGAGAAAAAACAGAGCACGTCGAGCCACTAGTGCACGATCGACACCGGCCGTGAGAAGCACATCGCCGGCTTAACTCTGCTCTAAGATGGTGATTTTTCCTGTTTTACGGATTTGAAAATTTCCTAAGAGTTTTGGTATTTTTCAACTTGTACTTAGGCCTAAAACTCTTAGCGAACAAATTTTGACATATTGGAAGTCTATTTAAGCAAGGAAAACATATGAATCCAAGGACTAACGTTGCTAATCAATCCCAAAAATAGGAGATTCATCAATCAAGGGGCACTGTTCAAGAAGGTCTTCAAAGAGAAGAATAAGGGCTTGTCTATGAGCTCTTTCTTTTATTATTATTTTCTTTTTTAGAATAATGATATGATTAATGTTTTCATTATAATTTGACATATTTTGGGATTCATGATTTCTTGAGTTAATTTAGTCTTCTGATCAATTAATTATTTGTCTTGGGATTTGATTACTTATTTTTACCACGAAATTGATTGATTGATTCTTATTGTTAATTTTCTTGAAAAGGGGGTTGATAACAGTTTCAAATTAATTAATTTTATATTTGTTATCTCTTAACTTGCTTGAAAAATGGGTTAATTGTCCAGAATATGAATACTCAAAGATTAGTTGATGATTGCTAAAATATAGATTCATTGACTAATTTCATATTTTAAATCACCTAAAATATAGGGATTTATGTGAGGATTAATTTTAATGCATCTTTTGGATAAATTGGTTGAGATAGAATATGTTCACTAATTTAATTAGAAAACAGTGATTCCATAGATTGCAAACGAAGTGAGTCTATTTTAATTCCTTCATAATACCAAGATAATAATTAATTATGATATTTGCTAAGTGATTCATTGTTACTTCTTCAAGAATATTTGTCTTCCTTGAATTGCATATATTTTTCTTTTTATTCTCTCATCAATTTATTGGGTCGGTTAAACAATAAATGAACGGTAACTAATGGTAATTGTTTTTTGAGAATCGATACTCGTTAATTCTCTATACTATGCTTGCTATGAGTATACTAGCTCATATGTGTAATCTGGGGATTAATGTTTTAATTAAAACTTGGTTAGGAATAGATTTAAATTGTATGATTTTTCTACACCCAAATCTTATGCATCAAGTTTTTGGCGCCATTGCCAAGGAACAATATCATGAAAACTTGAATTTCATTGATTTAAACATGTTTATATGTATATATGTTTACATGTAAATGCGTATAAATGTTCTTTATGTAACTAATTGTCATATCTTGTTGTGTGTATAAATGTACCATAACTACTAACTTAGTTTAGGTGAACTTTGTACTTAATTATGTTTAAATTCTATAATCTCACCATCTTATGTTTCTTGTATTCTTAGTTAGTATATGCCTCGACGATTCCAAAGAGAACCAATGGATTTTGATCCAAGATTAAAAGAACTTTGACAAGGATTCGAAGGGCACTCAGGCAGTTCAACAGGAGAGATGGAGGTTAACTAAAACAACAATGGTAACAATGATGGAAATAATGGTAGGAGGATTATGGATGACTTTGTTAAGCCAACGATTTTAGGAACATACTCAAGCATAACTAGTCCTAGGGTGGAGGCAAACAATTTTGAGATCAAACCTAACACTATTCAAATGATTTAGAACATGGTACAATTTGATGGGTTACCGAATGAACACTCTAATGCCTACCTTGCTAGTTTTTTAGAAATTTGTGATACTTTTAAGATGAATGGCGTTTTGGAAGATGCTATAAAATTGAGGCTTTTTTTTTTTTTCTTAAGGGATAAAGCCAAATTATGGTTAAAATCTTTACCATTAGGATCCAACATTACATGGAACGGGCTAGCTGAGAAATTTTTAGCAAAATACTTCCCCCCAGCCCGAACAACCAAACTTAGGACAGATATTTTTGCCTTCCAATAGTTAGATTCTGAAAGCCTTTACGAGTTTTGGAAAAGGTGAAAGAAGATGCTTAAAAAATGTCCTTATCATGGGATTGAGCTAGGAATACAAATGTAGAATTTTCATAGTGGGTTGAACTTTGCCTCAAAATAGTTAGTTGATATTTCTGCTGGAGGGTCTATCAATTCTAAGACCCCAAAAGAAGTATATAAGTTGTTGGAGAACATTGCAATGAATAACTACTCATGGAAAAATCCGAGGAATAGGGCTTGTGTTCAAGATGTGCACAAGGTTGATGTTGTAGTTACTCTAGAAGCTAAGGTTGAGGCACTTACCCAAAAAATAGAACAAATGGTGATGACCCCCTCTCTAGGCTAGGTAATGAATGTCAACTGTGATTTTTGTGGAGAAGGGCATCCTAATTATGAATGTCAAACCATGGGTTCGTCCCAAGATTCTTTAAAACAAGCTACATTTATGAGCAATGGGTGACAAGGTAATAATCCCTATAGTGCCACATACAATCCAGATTGGAGAAACCATCCTAAATTTTCATGGACAAATCAAAACCAACCTAGGCCTTCTAATTTTGGTGGTAATCAGAGGACTTAACCCTCCTTACCCTACAATGCACCACCATCAAAGCTATTATTGGAGGAGTTGGTTAGCAAGATGGTGAGCTCAACTGAGGCAAGGTTCCAAGGAGTGGATGCTGTGATAAGGAATTTAGAAGTATCAATGTACAATCTTGAAAATCAAATTGGGCAATTGGCCAAGCTTCTTGGAGACCATCAAATAGGATTTCTTCTTAGGAATACTGAAACAAATTCACGTGACCAAGACCGAAGAAAAAGATGAATTTTCATTGCTTTGGTTTTCGTTTAATTAGGACATCTCTTTAATTTATGTTTGCTTTTGTTTATCTTTCTGTATTTTTATTTTTATTTTTGGAGTAATTTCATTTTCTTCATGATTTTATGTTTTTTTATTATTGTTACTTTAATTAATTAATTAATTAAATTAAAAAAATCTTTTTCTCTCAGGCCAGATAGACCTGGGCCGGCCCGGCCCAAGTGCACTAAGCTGGCACCGGCTCATGTCGGGCAGCCCCTCTATATGATCAATTTTGGCCACTTATTTTCAAACTTTTTCAACTTCCCTCAATTTTTCTCTTCACCCCGCGCCTTTTCTTTATCTCCAAACACGACCAAATCAATTTTTGCCTTCAAAAACATCAACCCAACATCAAACTCCTTGTTTTTGTTGAATTCACAGATTAAAACTTCAAAAATCTCAACTTTTTCTGCAAGAGCCCACTTTCAAATCTCTTTTTTCAAGTGAAGATTTCTTCAAAAAGATTGCACATTTTGCTTGCCCATGCATTGGAGAATATAAAAGTATTATTTTTCTTGCATTCTTACATTTAAATTCTTGCCAGGGATTTTTCACTATTTTAGGCATATTTTTGAGAGAAAATTACATAATTTAGAGTTGGTTAAATTTTGATTGAATTGGTGGCTCTATTATGACTGGAATAGCATGAGAGTATGATTCACGGATTATTTTTGCTATCACAAATTCCATATTTTGATCATATGTGGCTATTTTTGGGTTATTGAGATTATATTGGTAATAAATTCATGCTAGACAAATAATGTTATTAGCCATGATGCATTCTTCTTGAATTGTAATATGGACATATTTTTCACATGCTATGATTAGGTTATGTACAAGTTAGGAATTATATGGTGGTTTGAATTGTGGTGCTATATTTCTTTTTGCAGGATTTGAAAGGAGATTGGGATTGATCAATATTGTGGATTGAGGAGGTTGTGATTTGATTGAAAATTTTGGATTGTTAAGGGTTGTGTTGTGTTGGATTGATCATATTGGGTTAAGGTTGTTATATTATTGCAGTGCCTCATTATCATTCTTTTGTGATACCCATCTTCAAACCCCCTCATCAGGCCTAAAGATAAAGGCTAATCTTCCAAAAGGGTTAGAGCCTCATTTTCCTCTATCCCTACATCTATAGACCTTTTGTTTCTACACCCTACTAATTTTATTGATCCTTCTTGTCAAGAGTGGTACTCCAAGAGGGCTTTTAATAAATTCATTATAGAATGTATCTTTGCACCCTTTCTAGACCGTGCCCTCAAGTTAGGAATGATATTTAGATAATTGGAGTGGGGGCCTATAGTTCAATTGAAATGATCTTATTGCCCTATTTTGATTAAAGAGTTTTATGCTAATATGATCTAGAAATGAAATAACCATCTTGAGACAATTGAGACCAGAGTAAAGGGAACTCCTATCTTTGTGGATAGAGAGAGATTGGCTGCCATCCTTCATGTTAGTAATAAAAACCCTTAGTTAGTTGTAGATCACCACAACCAAAAGATAATTTCTAAACCTGAATGAAGAGTGAGTGATACTAGAGCTACCTTAAGGATGTATAGGAGAGATCCAGTAGAGGAGGTAGGTTTCTATTCTAATAATAATCTGGAAGCCAACCTACATGCCCTAGTCTATATCTTTTCTTACAATGTTGTTCCTAAGGCTAGTGGGTTCAATGAGTCCCGCGTGATTGACTTTTATATTCTATATAGGATAATGCACACCCAACCTATCCCACTTACTCTTTTGATTATCAAATCTATGTAGGATATGGTCCATTCTTGCCTTTCCACTAAAACCTTTGTTTTCCCCCTCGTGATCATGAAAATTCTGGAAGCATTTAGTATTAGTTTTGAGGGGGAACTTACTGAGACCGCAATTGAGCGAGATCTAGTTATTGAGCAAATATTAGATAGCTGCGGTTATCAGTATAGTACTAAGGTAAGGCGATGGTTAAGGCCTTATAATGTGCAGCACCCGGGATAAGTTGAGCTTCCACCTGTAGAAGAGGAGCATCCTGCGCCATAATCTTAAGCTTGCGCTAGTGGTTTGCAGTCCCAATCAAGGACTAATTTTGAGGCTGAGGTGAGGGGTCAATTGGAGCAGTTAAGAGTGGACATGGAGACACAAACAGATATACTTTTTCAGCTTCTTAAGTCCATGACTGCCCTCACTGGGACACAAGACGCTTAGGAACAACAATGGACATAATGGATATAGCGATTTCCTAGACCTTAAAGAGGTAATGTTAGCTATATAACTGAGGCTAATAATGAGGATGATGACGATGAAGATAACAATGATGATGATGATTGAGCATTTTTCTACTGACCCCTGTTTATTTTCTTTAGTTTTCTTTTCTATTTATATTTTCATGACTTTTCTTAAGATTTTTCTTCGTTGATTTTTATTTTATTTTCCTTTTCTAGATTTATGTTTTATGTTTTTTTTCTTTTGTGTTTTTATTTAGGCACATTTCCCAAGTGACTCCTTGTGATAGATTCACATATGTTGAGGCTATTCCGTTATGGAAGTATTTTCTTTTCTTCTCTTCTCTTCTTTCCCTTTATTTATTTTGTTCCATTGGCTTTGCTTTCACTGTTATATTTTTTTCCATTGAGGATAATATCCAATTTAAGTATAGGGGAGAATTTAGCATTGAAAATATATTCCATATACTCTTGTTTTGGGTTACATTAGCTAATTTTTTTTGAAATTCTTGTGGTTTTCATTACTTTGACTTATAATGAGGTTGTAGTTATCTTTTTTACCTATGATATGATTTTTTTCATTCACTTGGTTGAATTTTTATTAATGATAAATTGGTTTATTGGATGGGATATGTTAAGTCTTGAGAATTTGGGTTAATCTTGTTTATGCATTAGTGTTTAAATATTATGTTATTCATCTAGTTTGAAGGTGGATAATGTGATGAATGTGGGGAAAGTTTTTGACTAACTCTTGTATTATGGATTTGAAATTTGCTTGGCTTTGAGTAATGAGTAAGGAATGCGAGGAAATTGAAAACTATTGAGTGGAAAAATCATTGTTTTGAGAGTTGAAAAAATTTGAATTGGAAAAAGATGCTTTTATTTTTTATTATTAAAGACCATTTGCTAAAAAGCGGATTAATATGGAGAGAAGTAGAGAGTATTGTTCGGTGCACTCTCTTAAGGCTATCTTGAAGGAAAAAAGGCAAGAAAGAGTAACGAAAGTAAATATTGAAAAAAAAATGATGAAAAAATATATAATGACTAAAAAGAGGACCAATACCGTGTGTGAAGAGAAATCCATTCATTTGAGGCTATTAATTCCCTAAGTCTTTGAAAAGAAAAGAGTGGAGTGTTTTCTTTCAGTCATTACTTGAGTTGTGCAATTTTTGAGTTTATAATGCTTGAGTTGATAGATAGCTTGACTTGTATGATTCATATTATCTATGTTTTTGGTTGAAAGGTAAAATAATTTTCTTAGATTAAAGTATAAACTTAATTTGACTTCGAGGGCCTTGGTATGTCTTATCTAGTATTTTAATTTGTAAATGTTTTCTAAGGGTTGAAATAATGGCAAGGTCATGTTTGAAAGGGAATTGTGGCTTCGTTATAGTTAAATTTTTTTGAAAGATTGTCTTGTTTTTCCCTTGACTTAAAGTACTTTGTTTGAGGGCAAACAAATATTCAAGTATGGGGAATATGATAGGTGCTAAATTTATCAATAATTTCTTAGTTATTTGAGGATATTTTATGATACATTTGATGTAATAACTAGTCATATTCTTTTATATTTGATATTTTACCATTGGAGAGGTATTTTGGTATTTTATTGTAGGAAACTAAAAAAACGATGAAAAACCATCGCCGAGTAGTGCATGGCCAGCTCCAGCTATGAGGAGCACAACTGGTGTTGGCCCAATGCTGGAACAAGGGAGAAAGGAGAAAAAAACAGAGCACGTCAGGCCGCCAGTGCATGGTCGGCTTCGACTGTGAGGAGCACAGTCGGCGCCGGCTCAACTCTACTCTAAGGCGGTGATTTTTCTTGTTTTGTGAGGATTTGGGAATTTCCTAAGAGTTTTGGTATTTTTGAACTTGTACTCGGCCTAGAACTCTTAGGGAACTAATTTTGACATCTTAAAAGCCTATTTAAGCAAAAAAAACACAAGGAAAATATATAAATCCAAATATCAAAACTGCCAATCAATCACAAAAATAGGAGATTCATTAATCAATGGGTATTATTCTAGAAGGCCGTCAAAGAGAAGAAGGGGGGCTTGTCTATGAGTTCTTTTTTTTTTATCTTTGTTTTCTTTTTCTAGAATAATAATGTGATTAATGTTTTCATTGTAATTTGACATTATTTTGATATTCATGATTTTTTTTAGTTAATTTAGTCTTTTGATCAATTAATTATTTGTCTTGAGATTTGATTGCTTATTGAAAAAGAGGTTAATTATCAAGAATATGCGTAGTCAAAGATTAGTTGATGATTGTTAGAATATAGATTCATTGAGTAATTTCATATTTTAAATCACCTAGAATATATGAATTTATGTGAGGATTAATTTTAATGAATCTTTTGGGTAAATTGGTTAAGATAGAATATGTTTACTAATTTAACTAGAAGATAGTGATTCTATAGATTGCAAACGAAGTAGGTCTATTTTAATTCCTTTATGATATCAAGATAATAATTGATTGTGATATTTGCTAAGTGATTTATTATCACGTCTTCAAGAATATTTGTCTAAGTTGCATATTCTTTCATCCTTGAATTGTATATATTTTTCTTTTTATTCTCTCATCAATTTATTGGGTTGGTTAAATAATGAATGAATGGTAACTAATGGTAATTGTTCCTTGTGGATTGATACTCATTAATTCTCTATACTATGATTGCGATGAGTGTACTTGCTCATATGTGTAATTTGGGGATTAATGTTTCAATTAAAACTTGGCTAGGGATAGATTTAAATTGTATGATTTTTCTACACCCAAATCTTACACATCAGGGAGTTACCCAAAAATGTACATACTTGGTCATGTTTCCCAGGGTTCTAGATTATTAGATTATCCCAGGCAATCACAAGTGGGTGATTTCTTAATGTAATGAAGGATAGAAGCTCTATTGTATAAGTCCGTTTTAATTAACTAGAGTCATACACCCAACGCACCAGGTTATTGACCTTGCAATAAGACCTCACCTAATATACATTAAAGTGTAAAAGTCCAACTTCACCAGACTACTAACTTATACTCAAGTCTTAGAGCACTCGTTTGCGTAGTAGCTGTGATAAGCTAATATTTATTTATCTTAGTACTTTTATAAAAATTATTATTGCGTAGTCCAATTCTATATATTTCAAATACGTTTACACTATTAGCGTAAGTAGATTACTCACTGGTTAAAGGTAAACCATTCCCCATTTAGAAACCATAGTGTAATAATCTAAACCTTAATGAAGTGCCCAACTCTATCAATTGATTAAGAACAAATTTTCACTTATGTGTTAGTAGTCCATAATCTACACCTTACTGTGAAAGCACAACCCAATCATGTAGATTAATTACTTACACAGTTAGACCTTAATGTACAATACGTGTAACCAAACAACTATTAATGAATAAAACTTTTATTAATTTTCAAAATACAGTAATACATAGGCCATTTTAGGTATACATTCCAACAGGTCAGTGAGTAGGGGACGTGATATTTATTATCAGAGAAGATTAAACCAACCCTGGGTGTAGAAACCTAGTGCTATATCGTACACCGTGAGAGCCACCTCTAAAATTGTACACTATCTGGTTGGTCTTGGATTTGTTTGGGCTAAGCTAGGATGCTTAGAATTAAATTAAGGGTGAATGTAATACTACAATCCCACATGAAATTGGGATGAAGAGTGTGAATAGTATAAAAAGTTTGGGGTATTCATTTTGGCCTAACAAGAATGGTGGCCGAGTAGTTAATTGTAGGTACCGTTAGGTCTATAGTTGTGTTCTCGGACCCACAGGCACTGGGCGTGACAACTACACAGCAAAAGCTATAATTTCCATTGCATAAAGGAACCTCTAAAATTTGTTTTGATATCTTATTCATATAGATGTCTGGGGTCCTTGTCACATGTCTATTGTTTAGGGGCATAATTTCTTTCTTGCATTAGTTGATGATTACAATTGATACACATAGATTATTTTTACTAAAACATAAATTAGAGGTTTCTTCAATTCTCATTCACTTTCATGCTTATCTAAAAAATAAAATTCACAAGAAAATCAAAGTGTTTAGGTTCGCCAATGATAAGAAATTCTTTCTACCATCCTTTTATGCATAAAAAAGTATCCTCCATTAACCTTCTTATGTAGAAACACCTAAGCAAAATAGTTTAGTTGAAAGGAAACATCAATATCTCATGACTATTGCTAGGGCTTTAAGATTTCAATTCAATTTGCCTCTTTCATACTGGGGATACTGCATTCAACATGCCTATCATCTTACTCATATTACTCCTACACCTATTCTAAAACATAAAAATTCTTTTGGATTACTTTATAATTATGCTCCATATTATTCTTCTCTCAAGGTCATTGATTATCTTACGTTTGCTTACACTCTTTCTCGACATAGGCATAAATTTGATCCAAAAGGAAGATTATGTGCTTTTCTAGGTCAATCTTCTACTACCAAAATATCAATTCTATTAGATGCCACTTCTAGAGAGATTTTTCTGTCTAAGAATGTTTAGTTCATAAAATATATATTTCCTTTTTCATATTTTCATTTTTCACACTCCAATTCTTTCAATAGCTTAATCTTTCCTCTCTTTTTATCTTATATCTGCCATTCTACATATCCTAACAATTAGACTAATATTCTACACCCTACTTCTCTTACTTGCCCTTCCTCTCCATCTTTGCCTCATTAAAGTCATATAATTACTTACTCATTCTCTTATCTGCAAGATTATGAATGTCATTTGTTCAACATTTTACAAATTCCCACTCTTCTACTACCTACAATAGACATCTTATTACTCAACTAAAGCATTTTTACCAAGCTATGCTTTTGCTTGAGCGGAGGCAAGTTATGCAAGATGGGATTATAACACTTGAAGCCAACAAACACTACAAGAAATAGCATTTTTTGTGACTGAAAAGGAGTCGGTCACTATTAGCAACAAATTTGTGACTACTTTGTAGTTCGGTCACTAATTCAATTGCAAATCGGACGCTGGAGTTAGCGCTAATATTCACTCAAACATTGGGGACCAAATAGTGTTGGATAGCGACCATATATAAAAAATTTCTTTTTAATTTTTTAAAAATGATATTTTCTTGGCATTTGATTAAAAAGGTCACTAATAAGCAATCGATTAGCGACTGCTTTTATAAACTTTTGAAAAAAGGGAAATTTAAATGCTTCGCTAATTGATTTTTAAAAAAAAAAATTTAACAAGAGAAATTTAAAGGCAGTCATATTTAGAGACTGATTTTTTAACCATTTTTTTTTAAAAAATTAAAAAACAGAAAACACGTAGAGAGCTTTGTTCCCCAAAGCTCTGTGTCGGCGTTCCCCCAATTTCTCTTCAGCTCTCCCTCTAGCCCCAATTTCTATGCTCTCACCATATTATAGACATAGAAACAGAAATAGATATGTTGAGGATTAGGGTTTTGATTTCAATAAACAAGAACTGTATTAGGTTTAATTCATAACAAAGAAGATGGAGCTAGGGGTGGTGGGTTGCCATGCCCTTCTCTTCGACAACAACACCACGACAGCCTTTGTGAACTCTAGTGATGCTCTTATTGATTGAAATTCACTCTAAATCGATCGTTACGATGTTTGCCACCTCCTCTTTGCTCTACTGCCACTCCACAAATAGTGCAACCCCTTAGACTTCTTTTTAGCTTCTCGATTTTGCATTCAAATATGAACTTCCAGGGATATTATTTGGACCTTTCTCCACCATCTGATGACCAAGTAGTTTTTATTTTTTTATTATTTCTTTATTATGAGTAAAATATGATCTACTCTTTCTTTACTTTTACATATTTGTTACCCTTTTGGTAAGTTGCTAGCTTTCTCTACTTAGCTGCTTGTCTGGATATTGTGGCTATAATTGTTTGGAGTATAATATAAAAAGATAAATACAGCTTATGTAAGAGTTTTACTTTGTATTAGCAATTTGATAAAAATGAGCAGAACTGAGGGGGAAATTTGAAAAAAAATAAATAAAGGAAGCATGTGTTCATAAAGATAGATACAACATGGGCAAGAGTTTTAGTTTGTATTTGTTGTGTTAAGGCAAATACTAGGAATTTCATAAATATTTTAGTTTTAGTTTGTAGATTCTTCAAAAAATAGGGTTATAGAAGTGCTTGTTGGATTTCGATTATGCAAACTAATTTATACGCAGCGAAAATTAAAACGAATTCCATGCAACAGGATTACTTGTATGTATTTAAATAGGTCAAGAAGAGAGGAAACATTTGTTACCTTTAAATTGCAGCTTTCAAAAGTTTTCTTCTTGAAGAACTCCTCTGAAAATTTGTCTATGCTGTGAACCACCAAATTCCAAGTATAAAAATTTCTCTAACAAAAATTCACATAAAGAATAGTACACAAGCACAGTGCCAAGAACTAATGCTAGTAGGTTTATCTTCAGTGGATGTGGGGATTAATTTGTTTATAGAGAAGAAGAAGAAAAGTTATTGAAAATTTTTGTATTTTTTCCCATAAGATGGTGTGTTGCATATATCCATATATATACATTTTTAACCGTCTTCATCAGGCATACAAAACCTTTTCTTCATGGGCTTTGGTTTCATACTTGTAATTAAAATTGATAAGATTTCAACAATTATAATTTGACCTAAAAATTATAACCACTTTATAATTAACCCATAAAATTATTTATTCTCACAAATAAATTCTATAATATTATTATATAATACCTTGAGTACTAATTCCTCTATTGTGTATGATCTATTAGGTTTTTTGGACAATTAATAGCAAAATATGAACTAATCCTAGCAATGGTAGGATTAGTAATCCTTGATAATTAGAACTAACTTATTAATATTAATTAAGATCAATTAATTAATTCTTCAATTAATAAATTCATATTTAGTATATCATGAGCGGCATCTAATAATGCATCATTCCTACGCAAAAGTTTAGAAAGTCAAGTTGTGAAACCCCACCTGAAGCCAACCCTAGGGTAAGGGGGTCAGGATGCATATCATATTACTTTGCATGAATATACATGTTTTTGAATGATTTTATGTGCTTTAGAATTATGATTTATAGTCTAAAAGGCTTAGTTATGCTTATTGAGTAGGAAGGGTAAAATGGTAATTTTGCTTGAGGTCAAAATAGGAAGATAGCTTGAGGATTAAATAGGAAGAATATTTTGGAGAGAAAATAAGAACAAGAGTTGTTGTGGTTTAGTGGTTAGAGTTTTGGAATTAATCTCTAAGGTCTTGAGTTCAAATCCCATCATTTAAGTTTTTGTCATGATTATTTTAATTTAAGATTGGATTTTTCGTCCCTTGCAGTCCATAAGTAAAAATAGGAGTGTTGTCCTGGGGAGACAAGAAGGGAATGTCCTAATCCTATTCTTATATCCTAAAAAGAATTCTTAAGGGATTCATGTCCTTTTATTTCCTAGCTTACCCTAAATTCTTTACCGATTAAATTTGTTCAATTTATCCAAATCTATGTTTTAATTCCAAAAAATTCAGCAAGGATTATTGGCCTTTAAATTTTGAAAATAATTCTTAGAGGTTGGAGATTGGACTGAAAATAGGAAAGGAGTTAAGGAAGGTTCCCAAGAGAAATTAATCTCCATGGTTGGACTAGATTCATGTCTATTAGATGTTGATAGAAAGGGATAGAATATGATTGGTGATTGAGTATATGCATATGTATAAAGGGGTTGAGATTGAAGCATGAGAATGATTAATCATGATTAAGCTTTATGAAATTCCTTGTGGATCGATGCATGTTCATCATGTCTTAAAAAATTATGAATGTTTAAGCATGCTAGAATGTTATGTCACATTTGGTGAATAGGATATTATGTTCTTATCTTCATTGAAGTCATGAATATGATTATGCTTAGTAGAGATTTGGCCACGTGATAGTAGGTATAGATTTAAGCCTTTGTTCATGAATAGAATAGTTTGTTGATTGATGTTGTAGTATATGCTCGTGAATCTTGTTGTCAATAGGAAAATTATGATCATGACCTTGTTGATCCTAGGCTATTTTGTTTAGTAAATTTTAATACCCTAATTAAAATTATTATTATGTTTTCGAAATTCTTAGGAAGTTTTGGAAGTGGAATATTAGATGAAATAATGATATTTTACTAGTCAAATAAATGATATCTTTTATTAAAAATAATATATACATATATATATATATATATATATATATAACCTTTCATATAAATAAGTAAAATATTAATGGCCTTGTAGACCATATGTTCATAAATACTATTTCTATTTATTTATTATCTATTAATCAAAATTTAATAAAATTTATTTATTATTGACTTTATTTAATATTTTCTATCTATTAATTATTAAATAAGAGATTAGTAATAATTTATTATTCATTTTACTATCTAAGAATTACCATTTAATAATATCATCTAGGACCTAGGATTCTTCATCAATTAAACCCTAGTTTACTTATTAATAACAACACTCAAGATTTATTATTTGAACATATAACTTCTTAGTAATTATTTTACAACCTCTAGTTATTTTAATTTATTATGCTAGTCTTATTTTATAAAATCCTTTATCATCTAGCCTTAAAGCTTACGACATTAGGGTCATGATTGTAATAAGTTGAACTAAGATTATTTATGGAAGCAAATATAGCTTGAGTATAACTATATGACTTGTGTTTACCCCAGGCGGGGTTAGGTTAGTTTTGGACGATTCTTGAATTTGATCAAGCAAAGTATCAGGTAAGCCTCTGCATAAACTTATTTGAAGATAAAAGATATCTATGGCAAGCTAAACCCGATGTGTATGGACACTCATTTTGTAAAGGCAATTAAGGACTGTTTCCTTTCTTGTTTCAGTCAAATAAATCATTTGAAAATCAAACAAGCAGTTTTGCACAAACACTAAACTCTTTCTAAAAACCAACTTTGACAAGAATTTTAGAAACCCTTAATTGCTATTTTCAAATGAAGCAATGTATTACCAGTTTTTCCCAAGTGGGACAATCATCTTTGAGTACTCAATAAGGGTAGACTACTAGGACTAATCTTTAAAGAGTTAGGGTAAATCTCTCAGTAGGTGGCCATCTCTGAGGGGTGAGTCTTTCCCGGATAAGATGCCAGTCCAGTAGATCATGCCGATCCGAGCTAGCAAGTTTCAGTCATGTGGATTGTGTGTTTCCAAAGTGGACAACCGGTAAGTTTGGGTGTAGAGAAGGAGGAGTATCTCACCCGGTAGGCCAATTACCTACCTTTTGTCAGTCTGCACAAAGTGTGGCATTCTGACAATTATACGGTTATGGGGCCCAACATGTGGTAACCCATGGCTACCCATTTGAGTGGTTGATTTATTGTGCACATGTACGGTTTGAAAAGAAAAATGTCACTCTTTATTTTTAACCTTATTTATTGCTTGCCAGCACTTTCTCTTGTACAATTTTTACAACTTGTATACATGAACTATTTTACCTGAAACACTCAAAGTACACACGGGCTTAACACTCAAAGCATACACGGGCTTACTGAGATTTTTATCTCATCACCTTTTATGGCATGTTTTCAGGTCGATGCTGCTGTGGAGATGAGTAGCTAGATTTGTTACCTACTTTGAAGACCTTATGTTATTTATTTTATATGTTGTTTTGAGAGATGATAGTAATCAATTTATTTTGAATTTGTTCCTAAATTTTTGGGGTTGTAATAAGATCAATTTTAAAGTATTATTTTTATTTCTGTTTGTGTGACCTAGTTATAAAGACCCCTTATCCTTTGGATGGGACGACATCTCCGGCCCTGTTGGGCTTAGGTAGTGGGGTGTTATATAAGTGACTTGACATGAATATTTTAATAGTAAAATATCAGTGTAATAAATTTCTTTCGTATTCTATATCTCATCTAGTCTAGAATATGGAATTAGTGTCAATTTCCTCCAGAATATAATTTATTCTAACCCAATTTTTTTAGTATTTGTTTCTAGAATCCATTACTCAACTTATGTATCATTTACAACTATTTTCAACATGTAGTTGTCTTGCCCAAGGATTTCTTGAGTAATGATTTTCTCTAAGTGGTCATGAGATATACTCACCTACTATTAAGAGTGATGAATCATTTGATGATCCTTTCAACTACTTTCATATACTTCATGTTGCATACAATGTCCTTCCTATAAGCTATCTCAAAGAGATTCCAAGGATAAGAATCAAAGTACAATACTCAGCATATAAAGTACCTTAAAGATCTCAAGTCTAAAGATACTTGCACTATTGTTATAATGAGATTTTATCACTGGTACTAAATAGCTGTCTATATGATTATCTCATGGTTAGGTCATCTAATGAATCTATTCACTTAATAAGCATCCACGCGTTAACTTTTAGTATCACAATGCTCACGGATGTAAGAATTACGCTTAATCCAATCAAGAAGTATAACACGTGGCTTCCAAGGGACACAAGCGAATTAGCAAGCCATGAGGTAAAATGGGTGTAATACCCTATCCATAAGTAGGTGAGGTATCAGGATCACACCCAAACTCCTTTCTCTTAGGGAATTACCCTTTCGTGCATATCTCAGATTTACCTCCTGCTTGGTTATGGGGCCTCTAGCCAGGTGGGTGAGGTGTACTTCGTAGTAGGCTTTGCTCTCTACAGAGGTTCTCCCGTTAATCCAAAAAGTATAACACGTGCTAGTTTTCATGTATTAATGATGTCTCATATCATTAATACTATGACTAAGGATAGTTTAAATGCAAGCACTTTATAGTATAATAGGAATCTCACATAATGATTTTCTTAACACTGTACATTATGCTTGTGACTTTATCTAAGTGATAACCAATTTGGAGTACTAGCAAGTGTAATAGATCTCGTTTATAGTAACAAGGTCGTCCCATAGAGATTAGAAATTAAAACTCCTTCTAATGAAATTAATTCAAACATGAGTTAAAAGAAAACAAAGATTCCACTGATTGTTGTTCATATGAATTAAATTGAATTAACTAAAACAACACTTTCTTGGGTAAATATTGTAATAAGATGATTTAAGGCACATGAATTCACTAGATTAACTGTTATATTATTAAAACAACCCGTTATTCTAGAGTGTACTTTGTCAATCAATCAATATCCAGAATTAACCAATATCATTTTTCAAGGTATATTAGTTCTATTCTTCCAAATAACCCAATTATATTTCTATATTGAATTCAATTCAAAGGAATGCATTCAAGAACATGATATTATAATGATCACACAAATCATGCAAATATATTTCTATTTTACATGTAATTTTTTGTCTGATTACCTGTCCTAATTAACTAAGTTATCTTTCAAATTTTCCTAGTCAATGATAAATCTATCTGAATGGTGATCAGGCATTCAATTACTTTGAGTACAATAATTAGACAAAGACTTAGTAAACCCTTCAAATAAAGGAATCACCAGATAATATAACAATCAATACTAACTACATCATGACCTTAGAATAATAAATTAACGCATAGTTGAAAATAAGTTCAAGAACAAATTAAAAGAGAAGATATGAAAAAACATCACAGTATCCTAATAAAATCTCTAACTTTGTCCATGAGTAGCCTCCAATATGCGTCTAAGACTGGAAAATCCTCTCAAATTACAACAAAAATATTCAAGGGAAATAATACCTAAATCTAATGTAACAGAAAAGAGCAAAGATTGTTTTCTGGACGCTCAACCCCTTTCAAAATTCGCTCCCCTTTGTTTTTTTTTGCTTTCCGCATCATTGAACCGAACTGAAACCGTTGTTGGAATCCGTTAGAGAGTTCAATCTGGCCCCTTATTGATGAATCCGACCTATGATTGAACTCACCTAGTGTGATTTTTCATAATTTACTCTTTCAACCCTGCAACTTGTATGTTTTTTTTTTTTTTTTGTTCAAGTCCTTGGAAAAGTCAAATAACCACAAAAGAGAGTAAATTACTCAAATAAAGCTTATATTGCATTAAATCATAACATGATCTATCTAAAAATCACCCAATATATTCAATGCAATATCACTACATTAAACTCCCCCACACTTAGATGTTTGCTTGTCCCCAAGCAAAACCAGGTTTGAATCAAAATATCAACACATACAGGCTTCAAGATCATATCTCAAATGCTTCTTTTGTTCATGCCAATAAAACAAATGCTCAAGTACTCCTCATAACAAATGCAAGACTTATGTTAGTGAAGTATTACCCAGCAATGCAAAACAAATACTCATCAATGTTCTCAAGTCATTTAAAGAGTAGAGTTTAAATAAAATATGCATTCCATAAGCTTACTTTTCATACGCTCTCTTCACTAATTGAGGCATATCATGATTCCACTTAGATCAAGTAGGACTTTAGCACTTGTAATGTAAGGCTAGGAGTTGGCTAACAATCGAAAGATATAAGATAACGACATACAAAGAGAAGAGAGCTTGCAAGAAAAAGGTGATTGCAAAACATAGCAAAGACTCCAATCCTTCGCTTGCCCTAATCCATACCAACATCCAATGCCTAAACTAATGCCCAATCCTCATATCATGATAAAAATGAATGCTGAGCAATCTTTGTATCCTCACCATTACACTTGTTGCACAACTCTCAACATTGTGAAAATTCATTACTATGATGGCCTTACAACTAGCCTAGACCAACAACTATGCTATTCTTCTTGCATTTTCTTTTCTTTTTTTCTTTTTTTTTTCTCAATGAAATGTTGTTTATTTTTTTTTTCAGAATTTTTTTTTCAGCACTTACATAAAATACACAAAGTTCATGGTGGCAGTACATTTCCAATTTTAATTCCACACATAGCACTAAGTGTGGCCCCCAAAATGACAGTATTCAAGGTAAACAGAGGCTAGGAACCCAACTTAAAATAATAGTGTAAGCCAGTCATGATATTCCCTAAAAATCTTACTACTTAAAGCTGTAACGTTCTTTCATAAACCATTACCCTTATCCCAATGAGCAATATAAGAATTGGAGCATAAATCATGCCCTTACAAGGAAATAACAAGTCAATATATTCACTAGTTTATGAAAGAATTAAAAACATTTAGGCAAAAAAAAAAAAAGAAAAGAAAAGGGTGCTAGGGATAATTCAGAAGGTAAGCTTGAAAGGTTCAAACTGTCCAAAGAATGCTTGTGAATGTCATTTCTAAGCAGAATCATGAATGCCTTCTTATTTCACCTCGAGAGGTGGTTAAAGTAAGTTCTAGAAGTATCAATAGAAATTTTCAAGAGAATCTAACTTAAGAATAATGTAAAGCATTTGCACAACCCTACAATGGTCCATAGTGTGCAAAAAGAGTCATGCACAAGTTACATGGAGTATAGAACGCATTGCTTTACCAACACAAATGAGAGACATGCACCAAGAAGATCTTGAAGAAGAAAAACAATGTAGGAGAAAGAAAAGGGCAAAGTGAACTAATGCATTCATTATGATTCCAAAAGACAACACCAAACACACCAAATAAGTAAGTATGAAATATGTAATGACTCCCCCACACTTAAAGCTAGTAGTGTCCTCAATGATAGCAACAAAAATAGAAAGAATGAGAAAAGAAACCAACTTCCCTTTTAGCAAGGGCACAATAGCAACGAAAGTAACGAAGTGTCAAAGAGACAAAGTTTCGTGCATGATTGAAGCAGCGAGTTTTGTTGTGGTGGCTCGAGTGGCCTGGAAACCAGTGCCTGAATAGAGATATAGGTGTGTATATAGCTAACCGAGCTCATTCCCGCGCCGGATTGAGCTTGATGTAATTCCGGCACCAGAATCAACTCGGGTGGATCCCTGGGCCTGATTTGGTGAATTTTGGCCCTGTAAATTGTTTACTTGGTGTGCCCCTGTTGCGACACCGACTTGGAATTGGTTCCAGCACAATATTTCTCACCCCGGTGCCTTTGTGAATTTGCGCAAGGAGTCTAGCACTGGATTTAAGTCGTTCAAGCATAGGAAAGTGTCTATCCACTCATGGTGTAAATGGGTGAGAGCCAATTTAAACTGACTCAGCTCTGGATTACTATCCTACAAGGAATCCACCGCCGGGATGGAATTGTTCAGGCGCTAGAATTCTTCTGCCTTCTGATTCACAGGTTTCCCCCGTGCGACCACCTAACTGAATTGAATTACAAGAAAGAAGGAAATAATGAAAAGTCAAAGAAAAACAATAATATAGAAAGATGAGCATGGAAAACACAAATTATAGTATTAGCTTCTCACTTGAAGTCATAGAACGTGCAGTATGCTACAAACCAAGAAAGAATGACCTTTCTTATGGAGTAGCGTCATCTACTTTTTATTTAACAACACCTTACCTGTTCCTTTTTAATGAGATGTGGAGAGATTATAGCACATTTTATCGCGGTCAAAATCTTTCACAAAATAGTATTCTTTATCATGATACCATTTGATTCTTTCCGTGTAGAAAGGGGTATTCTCATAGGCTTCCATATGAAGTTTCCCTAACTCCTCATATTTATCCTTTTTGTAGGAAGGAACAGGGAGCCTTGCCTCCAGGTACATGACACATTATTTTGTAGTTTCATTCCCCTCTACTTCTTTACTACTTCAGCAAACAAAACTCCAAAATATCATTAAAAGTGTTTTCCTTTACATTTTCTTGAACAGTAGGAGAAATAAAATCAATGAAATAATAAGAATCACTTTCTATAGGATATTTCATAGCCTTGTAAACATAAAAAATGACCTTTTCCTCATGAACTCTAAGGATGACCTTACTCTATTGAACATCAATCAAAGTTCGACCTGTAACTAGGAAGGGTCTTCCTAAGATAAGAGGTATCTCTCTGTCTTCTTCCATATCCACAACAACAAAGCCAGTATGAAATATAAATTTATTTGCTTTCACAAGTACATCTTCAATTATACCCCACGGATAAATTATAGTCGTATCTGCTAGTTGGAAAACCATATTAGTTGGTTTGACCTCATCAAGACCTAGTTTCTTGAAGATGGATAAAGGCATTAAATTTATACTTGCACCTAAATCACACAATGCTTTATTAAATTACAATTGCCCAATATTAACTGGAATAGTAAAACTCCTGGATCTTTCATCTTCTAGGACAACTTCCTTTGTAGAACAGTAGAACATTCTTTAGTTAGCATCACCGTTTGAGCTTGCGCATGTGAGTTAGGATGTCCTTCAAGAACGTGGCGTACCTTGGCATTTGCTCCAGTGCTTTTGCAAAAGGAATGTTAATATGCAATTTCTTAAAAATTTCAAGAAACTTAGAGAATTATTTTTCTACATTTTAGTTTTTTAGTCTTTGAGGAAAGGGAATTGGAGGAACATAAGGTTAGGAGGTGTATATGGTTTAGAATCTCCCTCTTAAAATCATCCTCCTTAGATATGATCACTGATTCCCCTGCCTTACTTTCCTTTGACTCTTCTTTCTTATTCTCCACTTCTTGAAGTCATTTTCCACTACGAAGAGTCACGGTATAGAGTTGCTTTCTAGGATTTTGCTCTGTATTATTAGGCAGTTTTCCTTGAGCTTTCTCCTTCATCGCATCTACAAATTGACTTATTTGCACTTCCAAATTATGAATGGAAGCTTGATTGGTCGTAGCAACGTGATCGATCTTTTCCTTTAGCTTGGATAGGTAATGAATTATAGCCTCCTCAAATTGTGGCTTCCTTTCTTGAGTAGGTTGTGGTTGCTATGAAGAGTGTGCTTACGCCTACTGGAATGGTGCTCTATTCTGTTCAAATCCTGGAGGTGCTCCTTGTCTTTGTGTATTCTGATTTCTCTGGACAAAGTTTGGGTTGTTCTTCCATCCTGAATTATATGTGTTTGAGAATGGGTCATTCTATTGGGATAGTCCTTGTCGCTAAGCTCCCATATAATTGGCTTCCTCCACCATAGAAGGGTGGCCACTTGCATTCATACAGTTATTAGTATTATACCCATGCATTCCACAAAGTGCACATACCTCTCTAGTGCCACTTCCTTCTCAAGTCATCAACTGGCTAACTTGGTTAGTTAGCTCTGCTAGCTTTGTGGCAATATCAGGTTGAGTGTAATCTCATTAACTGCAGCTCTTCTACCTCTCACTGCCTTTTGTTGAGAATTTCTCGCGAAATTCTCATAGATACTTTGTAGCTCTTGAGCATTCTTATCTCCTGGATATCTACCTGCAGTAGTATCCACTAAAGTCTGACACGTAGGAGTTAGTCCTTCATAAAAAAACTGAGTAATCAACAAAAAAGAAAAACTATGGTGAGGACACTGGGTCAATAACAATTTAAACCTGTCATATGTTTCATTAAATTCCTGTTCTTCTCTTTGCGTGAAAGAACTAATCTTGCTTCTATAATCCATGGTCTTTTGAGATAGATAATATTTAAACATGAATGTCTCATAGACCTCATCCCAAGTGCTCATGGATCCTTCAGGTAAAACTAGCAGCTATTGTCTAGCCCCCCCCTTTAAACAGTATGGGAAACATCTGAGTCTCAATTCCTCTTTGGACAGATTGTTCAATGGGAATGTTTGTACCGTACTGTAGAACTCGTGCAGAAATCCCAACGCATCCTTAGCTCTTAATCCATTAAAAGTTGGAACTAGATGCAGAGGAAAGTTTTTCAGCTCATAATTCCCTGCAGCATTACTTAACCGAATATATAACGGATTGGTAGCAATGGTAGGCATTTGTAAATCTCTTAGTCGAGGATGGGCTTAGTTATTGGCTCCTACGGGAGCCAATAGTTGTAACTGATTATCTGGCCCATCATCATGTGCTTGATTTCCTCCATTATTTGTCATTGCTTCAGCCCTCTGATTAGCTCGATTTTACTTATAAGTACGCTTAATTTCAGGATCAAAGGGTATTAAGTCTACAATACGGTTTCTAAACATGTACTACGTAACAATTTATCCATAATATGCATACTTGAGAGAATATAAGCAAAAACATAAATCAAACCATAGTTAAAATCAAAAGAAGAAATCTTTAATTTACTAATCCCCAGCAACGACGCCAAAAACTTGATAACCAATTCAGAGTACTAGCAAGTGTATTAGATCTCGTTTATAGCAACAAAGTCGTCCCACAGAGATTAGAAATTAAAACTCCTTCTAATGAAATTAATTCTAACTTAAGTTAAAAGAAAACAAAGATTCCACTAATTGTTGTTTATATGAATTAAATTAAATTAACTAAAACAACACTTTCTTTGGGTAAAGATTGTAATGAGATTATCTAAGTCACATGAATTCACTAGATTAACTGTTATATTATCAAAATGACCCGTTATTCTAAAGTATACTTTGTCAGTCAATCAATGTCCAGAGTTAACTAATATCCTTTTTCAAGTTATATTAGTTCTATTCCTCCAAATAACCCAATTATATTTCTATGTTGAATTCAATTCAAAGGAACACATTAAAAAACAGGACATTATAATGATCACACAAACCATGCAAATATATTTCTATTTCACATGTAATTTGTGGTATGATTACCTATCCTAATTAACTAAGTCATCTTTCGAATTTTTCTAATTAATGATAAATCAATCTAAGTGGTGATCAGGCATTCAATTACTTTGAGTACAATAATCAGACAAAGACTTAGTAAACCCTTCAAATAAAGGAATCACCAGATAATATAACAATCAATACTAGCTACATCAAAGCCTTAGAATAATAAATTAATGCAAAACTGAAGAGAAATTCAAGAACAAATTAAAAGAGAAGATATGAGAAAACATCATAGTATCATAATAAAATCTCCAATTTTGTCCACGAGTAGCCTCCAATATGCGTCTAAGATTGGAAAATCCTCTCAAATTACAACCAAAATATTCAAGGGAAACAATACCTAAATCTAATGTAACAAAAAAGAGCAAAGATTGTTTTCTGGACACTCAACCCCCTTCAAAATTTGCTTCGCTTCGGCTTTTATTCTTTCCGCATCATTGAATCGAACTGAAACCCTTGCTGGAATCCGTTGGAAAGTTCAATCCAACCCCTAATTGATGAGTTCGGCCCATGATTGAACTCTCCTAGTATGATCTTTCATAATTTACTCCTTCAACCCTGCAATTTGTATTTTTTTTTTGTTCAAGTCCCTGAAAAAACCAAATAATCACATAAGAGAGTAAATTGTCCAAATAAAGCTCATATTGCATTAAATTATAGAATGATCTATCTAAAAATCACCCAATTATATTCAATATAATATCACTACATCACTAAGGTAGATACACATTAACATGTGAAATAACTAAAAGAACTAATAGATAAAGAATGCTTATTATTTAATAAACGTGCAAAATACATTATACAAATACTTGTTTCTATGGTATAATACCAGTAATCTCCCACTTGCACTAGACCCAATTATTCATATATCAAATACCAAATAACTGAACATTACTATTATGTTTCGTTTAGGGTAATAATTTATGAGTAGATCAGCTATGTTTTGATTAGTAGGAACTCTCTCTATTTTTACATCTTTTCTATCTATGATCTCTCATATCAAATGATATCATCTAAGTACATGCTTGGATCGTTGATGAGACTATGATTCCTTTGCTTGTGCAATGGCTCAATTGTTATCATAATACAAGGGTATTGAATGAACAATGCTAGGTACCAGTTCTATTATGAATTTCTTAATCCAGACCACCTCTTTTTCTACTTTAGAAGTCACTGTGTACTTAATTTCAATGGTTGAATTGACAATTGTATCTTATTTGGAACTTTTTCAACTTATTATCCCACCACAAAAAATGAACACGTAACCTGATTGTGACTTGTAGCCATTCTTATCATATTGAAAAGTAACATCAATATACCCTTTGATTTGTAAGTCACATTTTTCATAGACTAAGAATATATCCTTTATCCTTGTTAAATACCTAAAAATTTTCTTGAAAGCCACCCAATAATCTTCTCCAGGGTCAGATTAGTATCTACTCGTTAAACTAAGAGCACATAATACATAGGGCCTAGTACATATCATAGCATACATGATAGATCCAATTACCTATGGTATTCTACTTATGTGATCTCTTTTATCTTGTGTTTGAATACATATAGATTTTGAAAGGCTTATCTCATAGACCATAGGAAAGAATCCCCTTTTGGATTGATCAATGCTAAACCTCTTTAGCACTTTATCTATGTATGTAGACTGTGAAAGACCAAGCAACCATTTTTATTTATCTTTATATATCCTTATCCCCAAATGTATGTTGTTTCTCCAAGGTCTTTCATGAAAAAATTCTTTAATAGTCAAACCTTGACTGATTGAAGAGTAGAGATATTGTTTCCTATTAATAATATATTATCTACATATAGCAATAGGAAAATAATTGCACTCTCAATAACCTTCTTATATACACAAAGTTCATCCATGTTTTATATGAAACTAAATTTCTTAATTGTTTCATCAAAATGAATGTTCCAACTCCTAAAAGCTTACTTTAGTCCATAAATGGACATTTGCAGCTGGCATATTTTAGTGTCATCCTTAGATGTGAAACTCTCAAGTTGTGTCATGTACACTTCCTCAGTCAGATTTCCATTAAGAAAAGTTATTTTCACATCCATTTGTCAAATTTTATATTTATAATGAGTGGCAAGTGTTATGGGTATTCTAATAGATTTCAGCATTACTACTAGTGAAAAAGTCTCGTCATAGTTAATACCTTATTGTTAACAATAACCTTTTGCAATTAATCTTGCCATATAGCTAATGACTTTATCATCCATGTCGATTTTTTTCTTAAAAACTCATTTGCACCCTATGGATTTTACCCCTTCGGGTGGATCAACCAAAGTCCAAGCTTGGTTGTCATACATGGAATCTATTTTTGGCTTCACAGCTTCCAACCATTTATCAAATTTTGAACTCATTAGAACTTCCTTGTAAGTTGTAAACTCATCTTCTCCAATGAGTAATATATTATTGTGGCCACTAATAAGAAATTCATTTCTCTCAGTTACCATATATATCCTACTTAACCTATGAGGTTCTTATGTATTTGAAGGTTTGTTTACTTTATCAATAGACTCAGGATTATCTGGTTGATCATTATTTATTTGTTCTTCTTGAACTTTACTAAGTTCAATTTTACTCCCACTATCTCATCTAAGCATGAATTCTTTTTATAAGAAGACAACATGCTTTGAAACAAAAACTTTATTTTCTGAAGAAAGATAGAAATAATATCCATATGATTCTTTTGGATGTCTAACAAATAAATATTTATCAAATATATTTTCTAGTTTGTTTGATTTTGACCTCTTGACATACGCAGGACATCCTTAAATTCTCAAATGAGCTAATTTTGGTCTCTTACCAAAAAATAACTCATAAAAGGTGGTATCAATAGTTTTTTTTATAGAACTCTATTTAAAATATGAATTTCAGTTTTTAGTGCATATTCCCAAAACTATTTGGATATTTTTGCAAAAATCGTTATAGTTCGAACAATATCTAATAAAGTTCGATTCTTTCTTTCGGATACACCATTATTTTGGGGTTTATGCGGAGGAATCTACTGAGATAATATTTCATTATGTCTAAGATAACTTTGAAACCCTTGGCTTAAGTATTCCTATCCTTGATCGGATATTAGAGTTTTAATACTTGTACCAAATTGTTTCTTTACTTCATTTCTGAATTCTTTGAACTTGTTAAAGACTTTTATTAAATACAAATACCCAAATCGAGAATAATTATCGATAAAGGTTATGAAGTATTGATAATCCCCTCTTGCTTGTAATGTCACTGGCCCACATATATTATCAGTATATATTAATTCCAATAATTTCTTAGCCTTTTCTCATTTTTCTAGAAAAAGAAATTTTAACTATTTTACCGAGTAAACAACACTCACATGTACTATATTATTCATAATCAAATAATACTAAACTTGTGCAATTTAGAAATGTAATTCTCACTTATATAGCTAAAACGACAATGCCATAAGTAAGAAAGGGTTGCGTTATCTTGGTTTTATTTTTTTTTATTTTTGTTGAGAACTTGATTATCCATATCTAGAATATACAAACTATTTATCAAAGTTGCATTACCATAATAGATATCATTTAACAAAAAGAAAAACTTTTATTCTTAAAAATTAAATGAAATTCAAATAAATCTAAAGAAACAATTAAGATAATATTTTTGAGTAAAACTAGTACATAATAACAGTTTTTAAGTTCTAGAATTGTTTCAGAAGGCAAGTGCAAATGATATGTTCCCACAACAAGTGCAATAACATTTACTTTATGTACAACACGTACGTCACATCACCTTTTTCTAGCTTTCTATTGCTCTTTAGTTCCTATAAATTATTGCACAAATGAGATCTACATGTGATATCTAATACCCATATTTCATTATTAAAGATAGTATTGATTTTAATCATAAACATGCCAAAAGTAGAAGTACTGGCGAGCGTTTTCTTCTCCTTTTTTCCTTAATTGGCCCTAGGTAGCTCTTGCCACAACAAGGACATGGTCCCTTGGTTGCTGTCTCCTTCTTCTTGATTCCACCTTTTAGCTTGGTTGATTTTTCTTCTTCTTCTTCTGAGGAACTTTTTTCTTCTTAGAAGAAGTTGAAGAATCTACTAACATGACTACATTGTTCTCCTTTTTCATAGAACTCTCTGTAGTATTGAGAAGGTTGATCAACTCAAATAAGATTGACTCAATCTTATTCATATGGTAGTTAATGACAAATTGGGAAAAATTACTTGGTAAAGACTATAGAATTAAATCAACACTTACTTCGTGGTGCATTACAAACCCGAAAGATCCAAACTTTTCAATTAAACCTAGTATTTTCAGTCCATACATTGCAACTGAAGCACCCTATGATACCCCAATTAAAACCACTATTAGTTCATCGGGAAAGTTATGCATAGCATAGCATTTTATGTATTGCATTTGATAATTTAAGCTATTTTCATGAATATATATGATCCATAAGTTTGATATTACATAAATTTATTTATTCGGATATAGCTGTGTTTGTTGAGATGGTAGAGCTTTTGTTCTTATTGAGTAGAATTTAATAGAAGGGAAATGAAGTAAGTTGAGTAGGAGTTCAGGGAATTTATCTGAAGAATATTTGAACAAGAGTCGTTATCGCCTATTGGTTAAGACTTGGTGTTAATTTCTTGGTGACTTGAGTTCAAATCCCAACTCTGGCAATTTTCTTTCTTTCTTTTCCCTAATTTATTTCGTTTTTCCCTATTTTCTCTACTCTTGGCCAAAATTCCTAAGGTTGCCACAATCTTGGATTCCCAACTCCTAAAATATAGGCGTGTGATTATCTTGGGTTTTTGATAAAAAAAAATTAAAACAAATTAAATTCCTATTATCTCTTAGTTTAATATTTTATCTTAATCTTTTAGAGAATTTTAAATATTTCAAAATCTAATTTTTTAAAGGTATTATCTAGGTGATTTATTAAGGAAATAAAAATATAGGAATATTTATCTTGAATGCTTATGGTGGCCTCCATTTTTAGTCAAGGATAAGTCTCCATAATTTAATTTTCTTTAAAGAATTTTAAATAAATTAAAAAGGATAATGCTGATTTTTAATAGAGGCAATTATCTCTTGGATTTATAGAGTTTTTGAAAATAAGGTGAAAAATAAAAGAAAATCCAGCTTTATCTTATTAAAAACCAGCTTTTCATCTCTAAATATAATTATCCTCTAATTACTTAATTTTATTTAAAGTAATTTAGGGTATCTAATAAATTATTTCTTGATCAATTAACCGATTTTCTTTACTTGAATTTTTTGGAAAAATAAACAACCTAGCCGCCACTTTGATAGCTAGCTTGAGATAATTCTATCCAAGATAATCTACAACCAATCAACTTTTATTTAGCAAATTAAAACCAGAAATTTTCCTCTTCTTTCTCCTCAATTTCAGCCACAATATACACACACATATGCATAAAAATTGCAAGCCCTAGATGCTCTCAAACTCTCTTCTTGTTTTAGCCAAAAAAACCACACAAAAGACCTCATTTTTCTTCTCTTAATTTCGTCCAAGACAAGAACAAAAATGAGCTCTCTTACTTCTATCTTTTCTCTCTTATTTTTGGCCAAACCTAGAACCAAAATACAGCCACAATCTCCTTCTACTCATTGGACAAATTCGGCCAAACCGAGAAGAGGCAAATGCTGCCATTTTTCTTGTTGTATTCAAGAGTCCAAATCAAGGTGGAACTCTTCTAAACATCATAACACCTAAATCTAACCATTTTCCTTCATCAAATCAACAATCTAACATACCCTAGACCTCTCCAATACACGAAAAAACAGCCTCCTATCCTTTCCAATATTTCGCCCAACACACACCTAAACTCCACCAAAACCGAAATCCATTCCTAAGGTAAACAACTCGTTAACCCTTCATCAACTCTTCTTCAATTATTCTATTCTTCTTCACCTAAATCACGGTCAAAAGGGACTGATTTCTCCCTATTTCTTGTGACTTTCGAATAAAGAGATCAAGGCAAACCGATCATCTCTTCTTCTCAAGTGAACTTAACCAATCACCAAAAAGTCACCTTGCTTTTTTGTTTTGTCTTACTAAGAGGTATTTGAGACTTAATCCCTACTGGTCTAAATGAGTTTGATTTTATAGTGATGTTATTTTGTATGGAGTTTAGCATGAAAAGCATGAATAGATGGGATTGTTGAGTTCAATAGTGCAAATATTGATCTAGGTTTATATAGATTAAAAGTATTGTTATATTTTGCTATGGTAGGCCTAGATCTATTCTATGTTAGTTAAAGTTGAGACATTTTGATTCAAATGGGGTTATTATGTGGATTTAATGATAGTTGAATATTAGAGTTATCATGATAATGATTTGAATTGGGTATATGCATGTTTGATTATGAGTAACATATCAAGGGAAGGTAATGGATATAGATTAATGAATTAATCTGTTTAGATGCCATGAATGATTTAGGTAAATAATGGGATTATGGGAATTCATGATTGTATGAAATGATAGTGGCTAGACAATGTGTAGTATTTGGATTCTGATTATGGAATTATTGAATTCTAGATAAGGAAGAAGTTTGAAGTGAGGGAAAATATTGGTTTTGGTTTGACTATTTGAATTATTCAAGTAAATCCATACATAACTGTTTTGTTAAATGGTACTTATGTTTGCAAGCCATATGTTGCAATGCCATTGAAATGATGTTAACATGATGTGGAAATGTTATTGTTGAATTGTGATACTTGGATTGAGAATGTGGTAATTTTGACCCCTAAATGATTTTGTCAAATCACAACTTTAGCTGAAAATGATTTTCCTTCTTTTTTGGACTAAAACGTTTGAAAAACTCTCTGTGAAAATCATGTTTTAGAAAGGCAAGGCATTCAAAGTTGTGAATAAGGGAATTGATTATTGCACCTGATGGCGTTGAGTACTCAATGGGGGTAGACTGGTGGTACTAGTTTTGGAGGGTTAGAGTGAGTCTTCTGGCAGGAGGCCACCTCAAGAAGATAAACTCTACTCAAAGAGGTGCCAGCACTAGTTAGTTAGGCCAGTCCGAGCTAACATGTTGGTTCATATGGACTATTTTTTAAGTTGGACAACTGGTGTATTAAGTGTAGAGTTGAAGAAGCATCTCACCCTAGTGGACGGATCACCCATTGCCCAGTGGTGAATGGTTACACTGGGAAGCTATCATGATGGAATTCATGATATGGACTTTGATGTTATTGAATCATTTTATCCCTATATGATTCTGTTATATTGATGAGTGGATGGCTTTCTGAGAATTGATTTGGATAATATTTTATATTGTTCCACTCAGTGACTATTTATTGATGAAATTGACTTGCAAACATATTTTGTGATTATTGATAAACCTACATGCACGACATATTTAAATTGTCATATGCTCACAAGGGACTTACTGAGATGCCAATCTCACACCATTTTATATCATATTTTCAGGAGAGAACTATTATTGAGCAGGTTGGATGACTTAGAGTTGGAAGCCTTCTTTATGTTATTTTGTATTTCATTTGAGAGACAGTTATTTGTTTTGATTTTCAAACTTGTATAAGTTTTGGATTTAGTTGTAATAAGATTATTTCTTTCTTTTATATAGCTATTTTCTTTTGTACCTCGTTTTAAAGACCCCTGGTCCAATGGATGGAGCGACATCCCCGCCCTTTTTGAGTATGTAGGTAGCGGTGTGTTACAAGTGGTATCAGAGTCTAGGTTTAGGCAAATGATTTTCTTGAATAGTGCTTATACACTAGGAATTGAACTTAGCTCTGACTTCTTTATATTCTATTTATAGGATGAGTAGAAGATTCGCAGTTGTGACCCGAGATTGGCCTTTCATGTGTGGCCCCAAGAGTGGTAGAGCACCTAGCCTAATTCCTTTAGCGGATTCATCTTCATCTAATTCGAAGACGGAACCTCGAGGGTGGATAGTTTTTTAGTGAAGATGAGGTAGAGCATGAACCACCTATGATAGTTGATTGTGAAGTAGAAGAGGAACCACAAAACCCAATACCAGAGATACTAGAGCTCGAGGATGAAGAGGACATGGGTGTGTATGAGGGGGATGGTTAGGGAGAGATAGGGGAGCTTAGTGGTGAGGGTGAGGATGAAATGGAAGAACTTGAGGATAAAGCTGAGAAAGGAGAGCTTGGGGGTAAGGGTGGTGAGGAAGAAGTTGAGGTTGTAGGTGAGGAGGAGGATAGGGTTGACACACCCGCGACCCCGTCTATAGAAGAAGGAATCCCGATGCTTCTATGAAATGAATTATATAAGTCTGATGCTGAGAAGCGTACACCCAAAAATGCACTTATGTTAGCCATAAAGAAGCTTAGGAATGCGAATTTGAGAGCGGAGTTGAGGGGTAAGGAAACTGCCGGGTTCATGTTGGGTCGGCCTAGAAAGAAGCCCAGATCTTTTGGTTTCGCAAGAGACTATGTGATAGATCACCCCAACAACAACACAGGTTAGCTTGTGGAGCCTCATTCCAAGACTTTTAAAGATTCCAACGACTCTTGTGATACTTAGAGTTTATAGGACCTTTGGTGCTTATTCTTTTATTTTTATGAAGAGGATGTTTGTTCGTTTATTTGATTCAAAAATGATTCTTTGTTTCTGAATTTTGGGTAGCTAGAATAAAAGGAGTACCTTGTAGGATACTCTCTTATTTTGTACAAGTTTGATTTGATTAATAAAATCATGATTTCATTTGATTATTTATTCTATTTTGGGTTTTATTTGCAATATTTACTTTTTAATAGATTGCATGCTATTTTAAATATATTAGCCACTCAATTGTATGCCATGAACTTTTTCCTTGATAAACCTTGTAATAGGTACACTTGGTAGTAGATGGCACCGAGACGTAGAACCACAATGCGAGGCAGGACCATTCGTGAGAGCGAGTCATCAACTCTCGAGTTTAAGCAGATGTGACAGTGCACAATAGAAGTGGAGGAAGACTATGAGCAGGAGTGGGAGTTGACGTCTAGGGGATCTAAGGAGGTGACAATGGGGCAAGTCTTTGCTAAGATGGATGCCATTCTCCAGAACTTAACTGAAAAGGTGGACAAGGTGGAGAAGAAGGCACCCAAAGGTGAGAATGAGACACTGGAACGATTCTTAAAGTTCCAACCTCCTACGTTTTATAGAGAGGTGGAATAAGATGAGAAGGCTAAGCAATAGATCAAATAGATGGAGGATATTTTCGCGACTCTATAGTACACTAAGAAGAGGATGGTGAAGTTTGCAACTTTCAGGTTAAGGGAACCTTCCCGAGTATGGTGGCAGCGAGTCCAGGAGGACTGGCAGAGAGAGGATTGTGACTAGATGTGGGAAAACTTTGTCGAAACTTTTCGAGCAGAGTATATCCCACGGTGGATAACTGAGAACAGGGGGGATGAATTTCAAACTCTAAAATAAGGAAGCATGACAATGGCTAATATGCAGCTCGGTTTACTCAATTATCCAAGTATTGCAAGTGCCTGGTGGATACTGATCAGAAACAGACTTGGTAGTTCGTGAAGGGTCTAAGGCAAGCCTAAGAAAGGCTTTGGCACCATCTTCGCTAGCAACTTATATGGTCGCAGTGGATGTAGTGACTCAAACCAAGAATGAAGATAGGAACTAGCTGATGAACTGTCTTTTCCAACCAAATCGTCCACCAATGTGAGCTACAATTAATAAGCAACCTGCTTGTTTGATACAGTAGGGAAACAAAGGGAAGCAGCCACGAATAATTCTATTGGGTCCTATGCCAAATGCTCCTCTATGTCAGAACTATGGAAGCGTGGCCATGTGGAAAAAGACTATTGGTCGAAAGGAATATCAAGGAGATGATTTAACAGTGGTGACCCTGCTCACTTGAGGAACAACTATCCCAAACCACTAAGAATTGGGCAAGGAGCCTTAACTCAACCAGTTGGTGCGAACAGAGGTGCTACTATTAGAACAACTGGAGAGAAGGTCAAAAGCCTCAAGTGAAGGCTAAGGTCTTTGCCTTGAACTGGGAAGAGGTTGGAGCTGATGCAGCAGTGGTAAAAGGTACGCTTTCTGTACAAGGTCATTCAATTACTATTTTGATAGACCTCAAATTGACTCATTCGTATCTGAATGATAAGTGTGCATGCCATTTGGGTTGGGATGGGGTAGAATTACATTATACTATGCTAGTAAGTACTCCATTGGGAGCCAGATAGATGCGAGTAGAGTAGTGTAAGGGTGTGATATCATGGTGGGGAAAGAGATTTTGAAGATGGACCTCATAATCCTATCTATCGATGAGTTCGATCTAATTTTGAGTATGGATTGGTTAGTGAAGTATGGAGTAAGAGTAGATTGCAAAATAAAGACGGTGAAGTTCATTAGACTAGGATGTGATGTGTTGAAGTTTAATGGAAAGAAGGTGAAAGAGTTGAAATTCCTGATAGTGGGAACGAAGGCATGAAAGATATTGAAGAAATGTTGTGTAGGATACTTGGCTTACTTAATCAATAAGCTAATTGATCAATGCAGATGTATTTTCGACTGAATTCACTTCTCTTTCACCTTCGCAGGAAGTTGAGTTTACCATAAACTTGGTTCCTGGAGCTGAACCTATGTCGAAGACTCCATATCAGATAGCGCCTGTGGAATTGAATGAGAAGTTAGAAGAGTTAGTCAGGCAAGGATACATAAGGCTGAGTACTTCGCCTTGGGGAGCCTCGGTGTTATTTGTAAAGAAGAAGGATGGAACGCTAAGGTTGTGCATAGACTATAGAGGTTTGAATAACTTCACGATTAAGAACAAGTACCCCTTACCTTTGATTGATGAGTTGTTCGATCAATTGCAAGGTTCTTATTACTTTTCCAAGTTGGGCCTCCGGTAAAGTTATTATCAAGTGCGGATTAAGGAGGAGGACATACCCAAGACGGCCTTCAACACTAGATATGGACACTACGAGTTTGTCGTGATGCCGTTTGGAGTAACCCATGCACCTGCCGTCTTTATGGATCTTATGAACAGGATTTTCTAGTCGTACCTGGATAAGTTCATAGTGGTGTTTATAGATAATATTCTGGTCTACTCCAAAAATCTCGAAGCGCAAGTTGAGCATTTGAA